>VZTA01006282.1:229232-323357 GCA_013398855.1 Mohoua ochrocephala | reverse complement strand
GCGGGGGTTGCTGCGGGGATCTGTTGATGGGAGTTGGAGGAAAGTTTGCAGAGGAATCAGAGCCTGTTAATAGCGGTGTCGGTGCGGGCGGTGGGAGGCGATCCGGTACCGGCTGGGAGCGGCGGCCGGGGCGGTTCGGGCGATGCCAGCGCTGTTGCGGATGGAGCCGGGATGCGGGTCCCACCCGTCAGGGAGCGGGCGGCTCTGCCCCCGTGCCACCCCCAGACCCGCGGCGTTGGTCGGTGGTGACCGGCGCACGCCCTGCGAGGGGTCCAGACCCGCGCCGAGCCTTGGAGCGTTTTCCCGGCGGAGTTTTTACGGAATGCTGCATCCACCTGTGAGGCGGCGGCCGGAGGCAGCCAGGCCGCTGGGTGCAGGACTCTCGGGAAGCAGCCCCTGTGCTGCTGGTTGGTGCAGCTCGGGGTTCTTTGCCGGAATGAACTCTGCACAGGCGTCCCCATGGTCCGGCATGGGAACGGGAGCTCCCGGGGCTGTTGGCATACGAGCGTGGATGTCTGTAGATGCAGGAAAACAAGCCCGTTGTCTGTGTTGTTTGGGAAGTTTGGAGAACTTCCTAAGCCAACAGAGCTTGGAGACCAAAAGCACGGTCGCAGAGAGGCAGCTGAGCTGCGGGCTGGGGCCGCCGTCCCTGGGGACAGCCCTGAGCGACCGCAGCGGCTGTTCCGGCCGGCCGAGGGATCGGTCCGTGCCGCGCCGTGGGGCTGCCTGGCCCCACGTGTTGCACTGGGGGTGTCCGTAGGTCAGAGCCCGGCCAAAGCTGTCCCTGACACAGCGTGAGCGAAGTTACACCTGTTTTGGGCTGTGTGAAGGATCTCTGGCAACTGACCCCTGAGCTGTCTGGAATGCTAGTGGTTCGTATACCTCAATTAGTGATACCGGACTTGGGCAGTGCCCCCCTGGTTCCTGATGGTAATCATGCTTGGGTGGCTGCCCTTGGGGCAGCCACACACTCCTTTTAACCTCCCGCGGTGCTGAAGTGACCTGAGTGTGTGGTATTTGGTGAAGAACAAGATTTGCAGAGCGTTGAGTTAAAAATCCTCAGTTTGCATTTTCTGCATGAGGTCGTGCTGTTTGCTCTTGCAGGAGCACGTGCAATCCCTCTGCAAAACACAGCCAGCGGCCCCGGAAGGTGAGAGGTGAGCGGTGAGCTGGGGGATGCTGTTGGGGAGGAGCAGCTTGGAAAGGGGGACGCCGGGCAGAGCGGCTTTGGGGCTCTCGTCATTCCACAGGAAGGGGATAGTGACCTGGAGCATTGCCTGACACTTACTGCACTGTGCTGTGGGGCAGGGAGTAGCAGGGACCTGATAAACAATAAGAGGTGTTTTGCTAAAGGTTCTAGACAGTGACTCATCTACTGTAGGAAGGGACAGGAAGGAGAGGCAGCACAGGAGCTTTCTAGAGTACAAATGGGTCTTTCCCCGTTTTTTTTATCAGAAGCAGGAGGTCAGGAATCCTTTATTACTCCCAGAACAGTGTAGACGTGTAGGTTACGAACCTCCTGATGCAAATGTCCCTGTACCAGCACCTCCTGCATCCCTGTCCCTGGAGGAGCCTGCCTTCAGGCCACATCCTGGGGTGGGACTGTTTCAAAATTTGGGGTGATTTCCAGCCCTCACAATCGATTTTATCTGACCATTCTTAGTCACTTCTGAGTCACTCCAAATAATTGATCCTTGTCCATACATTGCACCATGGTTCTGCGTGTGCCTGGCTGGCTGGGGTGTTTCGGGAGTCATTTCCCTTGGCTCTGAGTTGCTCAGTCTTAACTTTTCTTCTGCATCCAGCCTTCCTCCCTCGGGCTTTTCTGCCTTCTCCTGCCCTGGACAGCACAGAGGAGGTGCAGTGCTGCTGCCTTTCGCTTTTCCAGGTGTGCTGCACCCTGAGAGGCCTCTCCAGCTATTCGCAGCATTGCTGACTGCCCCCACGTGAAAAGGTGTCTATGTAAGGAGTTGTTTTGCTGATATTTGCCTGGATTTGTTTTATTTGCTGCTTCCAGTTTGCAGAGGAATTGGTGCAGCCAGTTGGTCCTTGCTGACTGAGCACCTTGCTCACAAGGAGCAGCTGGCTCCCTCTCTCTGGGGATTTATGGCTTCTGCACCACCTCTCCCCCTTTTCATGCTGGGGATTTACCTGGGAATGCTGATGGCTGGGCTGGGCTGGCTGGTGGTGGATTTGTAATCCCTCCCTGCAGGGAGGGAGGAAAGATCCCCAAGCCCCCCAACAGACAGCCCTTGTGCCTCATGTCAGCGGTTAAGGGCAGACAACAATAGCGGGGGTTTGCTGAGAATTATTCCTTTGCAAGAAGCAACTTTTGCCCAAAAGTTGGCGTCTTTTTGAGACCCACGAGTCTCTAATCATACCCTTTTCCATGGCAAGGTGTTCTTTCATGATTGGGAGGGCTCTTCAAACCCTCTAGGAAATGGCTGTGGGGTCTGAGAGGGGTCCTGGGGCTGGTCCTGGCTGGTCCTTGCACTGTTGCCCTGGGCACTTTCGGATCAGGGGTTCTCACTTTATCTGGGTTAAGCTCCCACGGAAAGAGGTGTGACTTGAGATCCAGAACTGGTTTGAGAGATCAGAACTGGGCCAATTTCTAGGCCAGAACGGGGCTCTGGGTGTCCCAAGGGCAGATTTGGGTACAGAAACAGTTGAAGGTCAAGGTTCCCACCTCCCTTCGTTGCACAGGTGCCTTCCTCTGCTGAACGCAGAGGGGGTTGTCTCCCTGGCATCTGCTGGGCAGGTAGCAGCACATATGGCAGGACACAGCTTTATTACTCCTTTCAAAGCATGAAAAACACCCCTTGCCGAGAAGTACTGGAGCTGTGAAATGCAGACGGGGCTGTCCCCAGGAATAGCAGCAGCCTCAGGGAATGGAGAGAAAGCTTTTCTTCGTGCCCTACCACCTCACCCTCTGAAGAGAGCGTTCACTGTGTCTGCATCCCCCAGAGGAAGGTTTAACAGCGCCAGGCTTTGCTGTAACCCTCAGGCACCGTGTGGATGAGCCTGGGTGGAGAAATGGCCGAATGGGACAGTGCATCTTTGTCTCTTCGCTTCAGCTCTCGTGCGATTTCCTGGATGCTTTGTTGGTACCACGCTCCATGTCCTCTGCCCTCCGGGGAGGGCCGTGCCAAACGCTCCTTTGCAAACCTGCCGGGGTGCAGGGAGGCAGCCCAGGCAGTGTGCAGGCTGTGGGGCACCTGTGGGTGCTGAGGGCTCCCTGTGCCCTGCCCAGGGCACCGCAGGGACTGATGCCCAAAGGCTGCCCTGCTCTGTCCTGCAGCAAGCTTGAGAGGTTTAGTTAAGGCATGTATGGGAGTACATTTGTGAGTACATTTAAGAAGTCGAGAGGTATTGAATACCTCTTTTTCTGGGTTGTGGCTTGCATCAGAGCTGTGCGCAGGAAAACAAAGGGTTTTTCGGGGTGGCTCGTGCTCTGCCGTCGGCTTGTGCCTGCTCAGCCTGGCTCATGCACAAGAGCGTTTGGGTCTTTGTGTTTCTGGTCACCTTGCAGCAGACGCAGGCAGTGGTTTCTGTTCTCCCTTTGCACCCGGTTCTGCTGACACCTGCATTTTCCTCAGCCCGGAGGTGTGAATGCTGTACCTGCCACCACCTCCCGCTCCTGCAGAGCAGAAGATGGCATTTTGCAGGGAACCAGGGGGAGCCACGCCACTCACTTCTTCCTTATTAACTAGAAAGGAATAAAGTTGCAGAGGGATCAGATTTTGAGAAAGACCCAGAGTTCCAAAATGCTCCCAGAGGATAGATCCCTAATTACTCTCTGATTGCATTAGAGTTTAATTTGTTGTTGTTTTTACTGTAATGTTCCCATTTTCCTCGACAGTTTGCTTTGTTTCATTAACTAGAAATGGCTGGAGATGAATATTTGCAATATCAAAACTTGCCTGTTGTGCAATGCTTGACAGGTTTTAGGCCTTTACTGTGCTGTCAGGGGCACGGGTGACTTGGCCAGCCCTGGCTGTCTGGGACTCAAGCCTGGGGTGCAGCGCTCACCCAATGGCAGCATTTTGCCTATACATGGAGGTTTGGCCCTGGGAGTTTTGGTGGCTGTCCTGCTTCCAGGAGACACGGAAAAAGCTGAGCTGAGCTGTCCCCAGAGCAGCTTACGGGCAGCTACTCTTCAAAAGACTTGTTTAATCCATTTCTCCTGAGCACAGCGGGGAGCAGGTCTGGAAATGAATCTGGGAAGCTTCAAAAAGGGTTTTCGGGAGCTTCATTTAGAAAGCGATAGGGGAGAAGAATATTGCTGCTCTTAATTCCGAAGCAGAAATATATTTACGTTGCCTCGTTTAAGGGGAGATGGTGTAGAAGGTGTGGTTAAACGTAGACCTGCTTTTTGCCAATGCATCTTTGTTGGTGAAACAAATCCTGAAGGTGAGAGGGTATAAATAAACCTTTCCAGTCTATCAGCATGAGCACTTGAGGCCCCAGAGGTGTCACTTGTCTCCTGCTTTGATCTACTTGCTTATACATCACATGCATGTTACTTGTGTGTGCCACAGAGGGCACCTGAGCAAGGTCCCCACTGCCTGTGAGCTGGGTGTGATGGAGCTGCGTGCACAGCTCTCAGAAAGTGACATGAACATGAGGAGACATGGGGAACTGTTCTGTGAACTCAAAACTGCTCCTAAATTTGATCCAGCCACTTAAAAACAGTGGGTGGACCTGGTGGTGAAGTGAGACATTGATATTTAAAGCTGACTTGAAGGATGCAGCCAGAGACATGACACCCAGCAGCGAGCTGTGAAGGTGAGACATGCTCTGGTTTCAAAATTCACCGAGAAAATGGGAAAAGCTTGGAGTGCTGGATCTGCAGCACCTAGAGTGGCTTGTCAGAAACCCCCAGGAACAGGATGGAATCCAACACCCACTGCATTTGAAACCATAAATTAGTGGGTTAAACCCCCTGTTGTACAGAATGCCGTGCGAGCCCCTCTATTATTTAGTACATAATGAGCACATGTGAGCTGATTGTGTTAAAGGCAGAAACTGTTGTGGCCTCAGTGTGTGACGAGGGTGCTCAGGCTGGCGGTTCCCCTGCTCTCAGCTGTAACCCTGTATCTCAGGACACTGGTGGTGTCTTCCACGTCTGTGCTTGCCACCTCCGAGCTTCAGTCTTGGCTGCGGTGACAGCACATGGCGGAGGGAAGCCAGGGTTTAGTTTGACTTAAAATGAAAACTAATTAATCAATTCTGTGTTTTCCATCCTACAATGTCACTAGTGAAAGCATCAAGATGATAACTGCGGATTCAACTGCTCATTTGAAAATACTGAGCAATTAGACAAGTTTATGACAATATTATTTCCTGCCACCAGAGATGATTCACGATACTACTAATTGTAGCAATAATTAATCCATCTAATTTTCAAGCACGCAGCTGTAGTTCATGGTAGTCTGGCAGGGACAGGAGCCACACAGAGTGTGGGGACCTGTTATTTTCTCTGTTTAGTTCTCAGAGGGTTTTACTGCACTTTCAGCTTGCTGTGCCTTTGTGAGGAGGTGCCGGGCTGGTCCTCTTGCCTGCTCCTGGAGGCACAGGCTGGGGGGTCCCGGCAGATCCCCACACCTGGGGACAGGGTAGCGAAGACAGAGGGATGTGAGGGGCCGATTTGTAGTGCTCTGCTCCGACAGTGGGTGAGAAAGGACATTACAAAGCAGCCGGGATGTTTTTGGTTTTGCAGAACATACGAGAAGCATTTTTGAGCCTTTTTTCCTCCTAGCCAGACCGTAAGGCTGACAGCCGTGGTTGCAGGATAACCTACAAACTCCACTTGGAAAACTGATGTATGAGACACATTAACTTGTTTTAATGCCTCTCTGTTGCTTCTGAGCACCACGGGGATGCCTAATAAATACTGTAGGAATTGGAGTCCCCAGACTGTGCAGGGAAAGGGAGACCTTTCCAAACCTATGAGTCAGAGCTGGTCTCTGAAAGGAGCAGCCAGTGCCCACCCCAGAGCGTGCCCAGCTCCAGCCCTTTTGCAACGGCAGTTTAAATTCTCACAAAAATAGAACAACTTGCATTTCTGGAGACCCTTTGGCACACGGGGCTGGAGCACTGCAGTGGGCATTGATGAACCATTTCTCATTGCTCATCTGTTGGTAAGGGACAGAATGGTGTTTTTTTCCAGAGGCGAAAAAGAAACATGAATTATCCAAGTGGCTTGCTGAGACGCTCCCAAGCACAAGGAAGGCGGGTCCGACATAAAAGTCCAGCGTGCTTCTGCTTAGTGTGGCTGAGAGTGGGAGATGCTCCTGCTTCTTAGAAGAGAGCAAATGCGAACAAAAGGAGGGGTTTGTTTTTTCTTTTTTAAACCAAGGATGGGCAAAGATAAAGAAAATACTGAAGGAAGGATGTAAATGTTCTAGGTTTTACTTAAGATAAAGCTCCTTGTTGTTTGCTGGTGCTCACAAAGCTAATTGACAGATTACATGATAATAAGAAGGAGTTTAATGAAATCTGCTGATACCCTGTAGAGGATGTGGAATTTGGATGTGCAGTTAAATGAGGCCAGAGGTTTAGCTGCTCTGTGCTAACTGTGGGACTCTGGAAACATTTGCATTCCTGGTATCTTGTTTCTGCATCATTTCATCGATGACAAGAAGCTCTGCTGTAGCAGGGAGCTGTGGCTGAAGGGAGCAGAGTCCATCAGCCATCGCAAGCAGGGAGGGTTCCTGGCCAGAGTTGCTCAGCTGCCCTGGTGGCACCTGAGCGCCTGTAAATCCTCACCAGGTGGCACTCGGTGAGTCATCTCTGGCTGGCAAAGACAGGATGGGAGAGGAACCATCCTAGGGAGGGGAGAGGAGCTCAGACCACCTGCTGCACCTCGGCTGAAAACTCATGGATAGCCAGGAGCATCTCTGCCTCTGCTGTCTCTAACTTGGTTAACCTCTGCTGGGCAGGGAGCATTCGGTGCTGTCAGCAGCGACAGTAAACTGATCTGGGGTTGGTGCTGCTGAGGCCGATTGTGGTTTTGGGAAGAGGCGCTTTAGCTTAGCCAGCTAGGCCAGCATGCAGGCTTTTATCAGGGATCCAGAATTAAAATAATCCCCCATCAGCGATGGACAGATTTGTTCTCTGGAGGCTTCTTCTAAGTCCGTTGCCACCTTACATGGCTTTTCCTCTTGGGTTTCTGAGCTGAAGCTGATGGGGACTGACAAGCCCTGATTATGCAAAGTACCAGAGGCAACGGGCTGCCGGCTTGGGATTCGGCTTGCCTTGCTTCCTGCCATTTTGTGTGTTATTAGGGAGCCACTGGAAAAAGTAGGTCCTGCTTATCCAAAAATAAACGTGTCGTCCTGCTGGTAGCTGCAGAGAGGGGCTGTGCGGGAGCCGCTCGCTGTCTGCTCCCCCTGCGCCGCGGGGCCTGCACCGGGCAGCAGTGACCCCTGCTACCGGGGTGCCCACAGCCCGGCTGCGCCCACGCTCGGGGAGCGCGGAGGCTATTTATGTGTCTTTTTGTGAGAAACCACCGTTTCCATAGCAACCGTGAGCATCACATGGTAACCCTGGCTCTGCAGCGTGTGAGCCCGCAAGGCGCCTCGCTGCGCCCCGTGCTCCGGCCCCGCGACGCCCCGACGCCTGGCAGGGTCCCTGGGGAGCCCGGGTCCCCGAGGGGCTGCAGCAGCCGGTGCTCATGACCGGGGGCACTGAGAGCTGCCAAAAACACGCCCTGGGTGGTGGGATGGGAGGAAGTGTGGAGGGAGAGCGGTGAGATGTGGAGGCCAGCGGGAGCAGGCACCAGGGTTTCAGACCAGGCTTGTGCTGGACTGGGCGTCCTCCCCAGGCTGGGGCTTGGCCAGGGCTTAGGCAAGGGGAGTCTGTCCCTACAGGGAGGTGCCCGCAGTAGCTGGGTCCCGGGTCAAGGTCCCTCCTTTGCTAACCATCCTAATGCAAGCGAGTCCCTCCCCTCTGCATCTGACTCCAGCGGCCCCTCTATCTCGAGTGAAGTCTCTGCGAAGCCTGCACAGGTCTGCTTTAACCCTTATTTCAGGAGGTTTCTGGGCTGTCCCCACTGCTGAGGGTTGAGCTGTGCCACCTGGCCATGTTGGATTCAGTGACAGAGCCCCATCCTTGAAGTGTGCAGGATGCAGAATCGATGCCCTGAGGTGCGAAATGTGGTTCCTCTCCCTTGAGTTCCTACAAACTGTATTAAAACCGTCACAATATATCAATCTCTTTTTTTTAAATGTATTTTTATTCAAATCAGCATGTTTGCAATTAAACCCTGCTACATGATGTAGTGTGAATAATTAGAAAAATTCATGTGCTTAATGGGATACTTGCATTTGTGAGGAAGGAATGATGCTACTCCCAGAGCTACTGCAGTGTGGATCCCTCTAAACTTGGCAGTGTCCTCCCCTCATCTACCCTGAGGCAGTTTGGGGCACGGAGGGCTTGTCTCCGCTGCACGCCCAGATCTGTCCTTTGCTCTCTGAGTCTCTGTGCCTGTAATTTCCGTGGCTTGCCTTTTGTTCCCACTTCAGACAGGCAGTAGGTCAAAAAGTCACCGTCTGGATTTTAGTGCCACGCTTGAGTCTCTTGCTTTCGCTCCCCCATCAGGTGGGTGCCGTGCTGCCTGGTGTGGTGCAGGTAGGGGCTGCAGAGGCACACCTGGAGACTTGGCCCTGCTGTTGTTGTGCCTGGAGGGCATTGCCTGTCTCTCCTGGCTTCCCTCTGCCAGAGAGCACTGCTCTTCCTGATGTGTTCATCAGGCTGTTTTCTTGCTTGGTTCTATTTATATAAATGGTACCTTGATGATTAGGTGAGGAGATGGGAACATCTGGCAGCTTTCCCCCTAGCCCAGAGCTCGTGAGTCTTGGGAATTCGGTGAGACATCCCAGGCAATTTCCTCCCCACAGCGGCATGAAAGCTGAGAGGCTCTTTTCAAAAACACCATCTCCATCCATTGAGAGGGCACTGTTGCTGTGTGACTGTACCTTTCTTAGTCCTGGCAAACACAGAATCCCAGAATGGTTTGGGTTAGAAAAGACCTTAAAGATCATCTTGTTCCAATTCCCTGCCGTGGGCAGGGACACCTTCCACTAGCCCAGGTTTCTCCAAGCCCTGTCCAGCCTGGCCCCTTGGGCACTTCTATCAAGAAGTCAACCCCAGTAAACGAGCAACTTGCCTGCTTACACTGGGGGAAATTGCGTGAAGTTAGGCGTTTGGGGTGCTTAGGTCGAGCCTCGTTGCACTGAGGCTCTGTCTCCCCCTTGTTGTTCTCCACAACCTCTCCTCTCTGTGCTGACACATGCAGCAGCCACGTGCAGGATCTCTCCTGCTCCCCAGCTCATGCCACACGCAATCTTGTTCTGATTTTCAAGGCTCCAATAAAGCGTGTCAAAATGCATCAAAGGCTCAGTGCAGAAGTGAAGCAAATTGACTCTGTAGAGGATTTAGGGAATGGAGGGAGTTGGGATAAACCCCAAACCAAACAAGAACTGCAGGGAAGGTGAAGCATGGTAGAGGCGGCAGATGTGCAGCACAGCTGGGGGGACATGGAACATCTTTGATTTGGCAGGAGAATGGGAAAAACTGAAAATAGCGCACACGTCCTCTGGAGATGAGGCTTACGGGGAGCTCTTTGTGGTTAGGGACACACCACCATGACCTCTGGGGGACAGGGTTATCTGGGCTCCGTTACCTTGCCCTTGCTCCAGCTCTCTGGGACTATGGAGGGACAACAAGGAAATTCAGGTGCTGGTACAGGCTGAGGCTGCAGAGCCCGTGGCTGTGAATTTGGGCTCTTGCATCAGGTCAGGGTGGGCTGCAGAGAGTCATCACCGTGGGATGTGTTGTCCTGTCCTGTCTGTGGCTGCCAGGGAGAGCCAGCAGCACAGAATTGCCCCGGGCTGCCTCATCCCGGCCCTTTTCCTGGCTGCTGTGGCCTCCAGCACCCAGACTGTCTCAAGGCAATAAAAGCAGGAGGAGAATTGCACTCATGGAACAGGCTCAGCCATTGTCTTGTCGTGCTGGGAAATCAGGCACTTCAAAAGGCAGTTTTGCATTTCTTCAGATGCCTCGATGTAAGTGCAGTGACAGAGTTGCTCAAAGCACATTAATTATTAGTAAAGGCTTTTTTTCTTTTTATTGCAAGACAAATTAAACAACAGACGAAAACAGGAGGTGTTACACGAGATGTTAATCCACGGGAGAGTGACAGCAGCAAAAGCCACAAATAATTCATAACATGAAAATCAGGACATTTAATTTTTGGCTTGTTGTTTGCATTTGGCGTTCGTGCACGTGCTCAGTTGCCACTTCTCTCGTGCTCCGAGATGGAGATTTCGGAAGCTGTTAATTTTGGAAAAGGTGATTATAGGCCTTCAAGAGTAAATCAGATAAGGGACCACAACTTTTTTCTTTCCCCTTGACTGGAAAAAAAACAAGTTGCTGAATCTGGTGTTTCCTATGGCACTCCTTGTCCTCGATTGGGCAACAGAAAAAAGGAAAGTATTCCTGGTGCACTGCAACCAACAGGTGATGGACCAAACACCTTGGGGAGCAGACTCCAGGAAAGGCACTCCAACTGTTCTGTGTTTCCATGAGCCCTTCCCAGAGCAGCCCCAGTGCGGGGCGAGGAAGAGGTTGGGTGTGTGGCTCTGCGGCTGCAGCAGCCACGTCAGCAACTCCCAGGATATCTGCTGGTACCTTCTACCTGTGTCCCGCGGCGCGTGTTGTAGAGTTCAGACAGCAGTTACCCAGGGTCTTGGCTCCAGTCCCAGATTTAGGCCCTTCCTGTGCTGTCCCCATTGAACACTTCCCCTCCTGAGTGGGTGCTCCGAGTGACAGGGTTTGTGAGCAGCACAGGAGGAACCTTTGGAAGAGCTGTGGGTCGTCTGCTGCTGACACCCGGCTGGTCAGGCGAGGGCTGGTGCTGGATGTTCAAACTCCTACCCTGCAGTGACGTGAAGTTGTCTGAAGCTTCCCAGGATTTGCATGAGTTTCTGCTTATTGTTGAAATATAGAAATAATTGACAGGGAACACCACCAAGGCTGGTCTGTGAAGTGATGCAAAAGGTGAAATTTGGAATTGAAAAGACTCTATCTTGTTCGTGTTTACCGTGTACTCTGGAACTGTTGCTACCAGTTTTGAATTTCCCATTATTAAAAAACTTCTTTCACTATTCACTGAGCTCAGTGCTTGAAAAATGGGCAATGAACTTGAGAATAGGGTATGCAACAGTAAAAATAGAAGTGTCTTGCTAAGGGAAGATTGCTGGAAAGGAGATTACAGCAGCATTTATCAGAAACATGATGGGAAGCGTTTGCTGGCAGTGCTAGGAGCTCCTGCTGCTGCTGCCACTGCCGTGAGAGCAGGGCCCAAGTGCTGTGGCAGCAGCAATCTGCACCTGCTGCTGGAGCTCCAGCCCTGACTGAGGTCCTGGAGCCGTTTTAGTGGGTCTGGATCCCAAAAGCACTTACTGCAGGGGCACATTCAGCACGTGAGCCCATCTGGTGGGATTCAGGTGGTGCAAAGCGTTTCCTTAGAAAGGAATTTGGCTTTGCATATATCTCTGAGGTCAGTTGTGGGTTGCTATCCTCTAAAATTTAGCGCAGCTTAGTTAGCACCTTCCTGGACATTGCCAAAAACTGGAGTCGGTCTGATCAAACTGATTTTCATTGAGCTGTTACAGTCACTGAAACTGCTGAGAAGAATCGCAACCGTATGGCACAAGGTATTGCAAACGAGGTCTCCTATGACACAATGAGCCATTCCTGGAGATGCTGAGCTGACATGTGCAGAGGCCGTGGATCTGGAGCAGGGAGGGAGGCCATAATGAACCCCTGAAGGAGACAAAGCGATTGGCATTTTTGGTAGAGGCCCTGTCGAGTCCCCACCCGAGGAGGAGGACACTAGGAGTTTCAGGTATTTATACCTGTGTGCAGACCAAGTGCTTCTGTTCAGCATGACAGTTTGTGTCCCGGTGACAAGGTTATGAACCCCATGTTAATTCTTCAGTTCTCAGTAAGAAAAGTCTCTGAGACATGTCCCACCCTGCTCAGCACCTGCAGTTGTCCTTGGTTGTCCTCACAGCCGAGGACATGCCAATGGCTGCTGGCAGGGGAACTCCTCCCTTCCGCGCTGCATTTTGACAGATGGGCTGCGTGGTGAGGTCAGCTGAGGGCTGGTCAGTCCTGGAGGAGTTAGGCATGTGTGGGCAGGGAGAGTCACAGTGGTATTAAGTGATTAGAAATACATAAATATTAATTGCTTATGAACTCCCTTTATCACACTTGCAGGCAGAAGAAGTTAATAAATCACTGCTCGGATTAACCCACAGAAGGGTAATGCAAAGTGTATCTGAGATGAGACAGAAACAGGGAAGGGAGCTTTTCTGGAGAGGAGGAAGTGCTGGTTTTAGGCCGGGCACCCACACCACAAAGCTGCGTTCTTTTTCCCAGGGTTTCATGACTAGAGTCTGCCTCTTGCTGCAGAGGGGAGCCCTTGCAGCTCTGCAGAGAAGCCATCATCCAGCCTTGCTGTGCCTGTGGCATCTCTGTGCCAGTCCCTTTGTAGGAAGCAGACATTTGGTTCTTGCATGCAGCGGGGTTCCTGCACAGGTCCCCAGGGAGATACCAGCCCTGGACCTTCCCTGTGGTCTTTGTGCAGGACCAGCCGGTGCCACCCTGGGGACTGTGACAGCTTTAAAACCTGTGTGGTGGAGAGGGGCACGTTCTGCATTCATTTCACTGCGTGTTACCCGGACATCCTTTGGCGGCTGCTGAGGAGGGGAAGGGACTTTTGCTCCTCTGTTGCATTTCTGTGGGACAGGTAATTGTCTGTTTTCTCAAGTCAGTGACTGGTGCTTGAGTTTAAACTTGTTCTGGGGCTGTCTTGGTTTCAGTGGCAACTTTGCAAGGGTGATTTCTATAAATGGGTGCTGGTAGTGGATTGCTTGTGTGGAAATCTTCCTTGCTAAGGTGAATCTATTATTTTTTGTCAAAATTTAATTTTGCCTAGAGCAGTTATTGTTATCAGAGCTTTCTAATTATTTTAAGTAGCCAAGCTTACATATGCTTGAATCCTCATAGCAGTTTAGCCTAATATATTCATGCAAAAGCATGAAGGAGGCATTGCTTCCATTTGTTCTTTTGTTCTTCCTAATCCCCATTCCTCTCTGCTCTGCCTTGCTGTCCTTTTCATCACCGTGAAAAAACAATGCCTGGAAAAAGCAACAGTGAAACCCTCTGCCAGGATCCCAGGCATGAGGACACCCAGTTACATTTCTGCAGCTGGACAAGGGGACCCTGCCACCCAGCAGGCTTTGTCAGTCCCGGGCTTGCTGTGCTTCCCGGCGGCACAGGGAGCTTTCAGGTAACCCGGACTTGCTGCTGCTCACCTGTGCATCCAGTGCTTGAAGCCAAGCCAAGAGAGCTGGTCCCTGAACTGCCCTGGGAGAGAAGGGTCACCCCATCCTTCCTCCAGTGGTTCCACGGGAGCGTGGCAGTTTGGAGACAGCCCTGGGATCCGAGAAGCTGCTTGGAGAGGTCAGAGCAACCCGGTGCCAGGCTGTCCTCTGCAGAGAGTGGGATAGAGGCAACCAGGAGCTGTGCCTCACTGAGATGCTCAGGTGATGCCAGGCAGAGCAGCGTGGTTCCGCTGGTGGGGAAGATGCACCAGGATTTGGGAGCAGGGCAGGAGAGTGGGAGCTTCTGTCGCATGTAACTGTGCCCTGGGTGCATTGTGTGAGGGTCTCCTATTCCAGAGAGACTTTTGTTAGGTAACTCGAATATTTACACATGAATTGTGGTACACAACAGTCACATCATCAACAGAACCACCATGTTCTCCTGGTGCTGAACCTGTGATATCGAGGGGAACACATTCCACACCTGTATCAGAACTTGCTGCTTAGAGAAAGTGCCTGAGATCCAGTTCCTGGATAAGCCTATTCAGCCCCCGCTGCTATAAAGGCGGACAGACGATTCCATTTGAGGAAAATAGACTTAGGCTCTGTTATCAGAGCACAGAATGCTGAACTAATGCTGAGAAGCTTTTGATTTACTCTGATTTTTGCAATGAGGGTTTGTACTAGCATTGCAGACTGCATGCAAATGAAGGTCGTGTTACCTGTCCCTGGCTTGGTTGCTGGATTGAGGTTTAATGAGATTCTTTGGTTTGCTTTGTGTCAATCTGTTGGAGTTAAGTGAGATTTCTTCCTCCCACTTTGTTTTGCCTTTGATGCAATTTTGCAACACTTCTTGTATTCCTAAAAGGGTCTTTTGGTGTCTTTGAAAGTTTCTCAATGCAACATCTCTCTGGACAGAGTAAATGAAGATTAAAACTAGGCAGACAGCAAGAGAAAACAAGCAAATGTCTTTGCAGAATCAAACAAAGAGCAAGCGCAGCAGCACAGGAGCTCTGAGATTTGTGTCTTTTGTCTGGTAAACCAGACCACCTGAGCAAACCTTTTCCTGGAGCTCGGGCCGGCTGGTCTCTCCAGGCTGGCAGTCTCTGGTGTCAGCTCAGCTGCTTGTTTTCATAAAATATGCAGGGACCACAATAACCGTGGGATGGCAGGACGCTGGGGATTTGGCACAACCACCTCCAGCTCCGCTGCACAGCCCGGCGCTGACCGGCCTTTCTGCACCCGACTTTGTCTGCTAATGAGATCTCATAGCCTTTGCATTTCCATGTTATTTTTCTTCCCAATCAGTGGAATGAACTCTATAAAACCTGTGTTATCAGTCTTCATTATGTTCAGGTTTGTTATGATTGTGAATTAATAGATTTTATCTTGGCATTAGTCAGAAGGCACCAGCCTCTCTTTTCCCTCTTACTTTGCATAGGGGTTGGCTTTAAATATTCTCTCTGTGTAGCCGCTTCTGTTGTTTTCTGGCTCTGCTTGGGTTCAGTCTGTTTTAAGCCTCAACCTTTCTGATACACCCCTTGACTGTGAGTTCAGAGCTGCATACCTGCAGTGGCACAAGGAGGAGGCTATGAACAGAGGAGCAACGTGTTCCTGTGAATCAGGGTGCTCAGCAAGCCGGTTTTAAAGGTGCAAGTGTCCTCGTAGAAAGTTCTGGGGAACACATAAATATTTAAACAGCTGCTGGAGAACAGCACAGCCCAGTAAATCATCCAAACAATTTTGTTCCACGTCTAAATTGAGAAATACAGAAGAGTGCTCTTCCACCTTAAAACCCCCTTCCTCCAGGTTGCGATGCTGTTTGCCTTCTCTATAAAAGTCTTTATAAGCTCTTTTATGTTGTGTAACAAATGGTCAAGCGTGTTTTGAGCCACGAGCGATCTCTGCTGCAGCTGGTTCTGTGCTTGGTGTTTCTAGGTAGGAAAGGTGATGAAGAACAGCCGTTCCCAAGCAGCTCACACATGGATGTCATGGCAGGGCAGCCGTGCCATGGAACCTGTGCTGCGTCTGTGGCCGAAGGCGTTCGGAGGGCGGGTGTTGCTTGGCCCTTGACATGGGCTGTTGGTGCATAAACCTGGGGACTCTGAATGGGAGGTATTGGGGATGTGGTGGGGACTGTCTGTGTGTCACAATTGCACCTGTATAACATTGGTTTCATTCCCTCACGGTGACAAGAACTGCTTGGCTCAAGCGTTGCCTTGCCCTTGGCTCTATGGGAGCCTTGTCAGACACGTCTGCCTGCTTTCTGTAACTGATTCTGCTTCTTGTCTCTTCTCTCTGCCATGAACAGATGAAATCCTCAGACATCGACCAGGAATTGTTCACTGAAAGTTACTGCAAGGTGTGCAGTGCTCAGCTGATCTCCGAGTCCCAGCGCGTGGCCCATTATGAGGTAGGATGTTCTCGGTCTGTCCCTCCACCATTGCAGTTCTGCTCCGAAGACTCCGGATTCGAAGAACTGTTTTTACTGGTGGCATCTTACTCTGTCAGTGATGTCACTGCAGCGATGTCTGCTGCGTGTCTGGCTTTTTCTCCTGTTTTTGCCAAGTCAGCCTGCAATTTGATCAGGACTGAAGGAAACACAGTTAGCAAGGAGAGCAATTAAGAGTGCAGCAAAACAAGCTCAGGTTGTATTAAATGTGCTGCACTGTGGTTTGCTGAGTAGGAATCACTGATTGTGCAGAGAATAGATTAGAATTTGTGAATGTATTTAAGCACTTAAGAGGTAGCAAGCAATGAATAATTAGAAAGGATGGATTATTAGAGACACGCTAGAACGGCAATTAACAGCACTGCATATCTTCAAAACAAACTTAAATACATTCCTATTAAACAAGGAGGAAATTATGAAGGGATCTGATGCTGTAAAATCCTTCAGGAAAGGAAACCCACTGCCTGGATGTAGATCCTGCCACGGTGAGGGGCTCTTGGTGTTCACCCGATGGGAGAACGGAGATTTTCAGGTTCAAATGCAGAAGAGGTGCAGGGTCACTGTGAGGTGGCTGTGCACGAGGGACCGTCCTCCCCTGGAGGCACGTGAGATGGCCCAGCCTGTCCTGGAGAACCCCAGAAGTGATGCATGTCTGCATTCTCTATATTACACAGTGTGTATATAGAGAATAAACCGTATTAACTCTGTATAGTCATCAAATATAATACGGAGATAATACAGATATTTGGATAATATGGAATAATTTGATTTGATTTGATGGTCTTGGAGGTCTTCTCCAACCTAAACGGTTCTGTGGTTCTGTGTGACGAGCCGGGGGATGAGGGACTTCTGCGCTCACGGGAGGTGTGTTTTGCTCCTGGTTTTGGTCACACGGAGACTACCAGTGTCTGCACAGTTCCAGCAGATGCAGACTTTGTGCACAGGGACCTGGAAGATGAAGTTACCCCAAGCGTTTGCTTGACTCGAGTGTTTTGCAGTTGATACACGAGGGAGACATTTGTGTGGCCAGTGGAGAGTGTACGGGAAGCTTAATGTACGTGATCTGAGGATGCTGTGCTGCATTAATTAACAATGGGAACAAGAATGCACGTTTGCTTGTAGGGCACTTTACATGTCTGTTTTGGTGAATTTCTCAGGAGCTCTTCTGTAACTGCTCCCCTGGCTGCCCTCTGTGTGCAGCAGAGATCCCTGGCAACTCTGTGAAGCTGAGGGCTGCAGTTTTAGGGACACTTTCCAGGTCTTGATACTGGGCACCGCAGATGCCAAATTTTGTCTACGGGAGGCAGGAGCATTGCTGCAGAAACAGGAGCAGCGCCTGGTGAGCCACAGGGTGCTCAGCCAATCTATCTCCTCTGCGCCTGTCATTGTAGGTATGAGCTGAATCATTAATTCATAGCAGATGTTTTTGAAATGTGGAAAACAACACTGTTTTCTGTTGTATATTTTAGTGCGAGGTGTTGTGCTCGTTTGTCATCCGCTGTGAAATCCCAGCAGACGCTGTAGATGTTTGGCACAATAATGTCATTCCCAAACCTTGCTGGTGGGTTGCATAACGCAGAGCAGAGGCATGGAGTGAGTGAGCTGTAAAGACTAGTTAGGATCCCCTCCGGTGGCCCAGAGGCTGGGAGTGCCCCTGCCCCGTGGCTGTGCCACGCTTTGCTGCTCTTGACCGGGAGCAGTGTCCCCTTGGGGCATCTGTTCTGGTCACCGCTCCCAAGCGTGATGCTCGTTCTCCTGGTAACCTTCTGGCACCCTGGTCCCAAGAGCCCACAGGCACAGTGAGAGGCTGAAAACCTGCCCTGAGGTTTTCTGGGGAGGTGGAGTTGGGGGCTCCATCCTGCCTGAGGCTGCCAGGCCTTGCTGCAGGCCATTAGTTAATAGCAGGAGTGTAAAATTCACTGTTTCTTTCTAATTATCCAAGTAGCTGGTCACAATTTTCACACCTTTCTCTTTTTTCCTTCTTACTTTTAAAAAGTGTTCTATAGTTAAAACCTGGTTCTTTTCATAGAGGAAATATCAACTTCAGAAGACTAAATTTTCTGCAAATCCGTTTTCAGGAGCCCTGGGGGTGGCCACCCCAGCTAGCCGTGGGCTCTGAGGGCCCTCGGTGATGGTGCAGCCGGGGCTGCCGGGTGCCAGGGCTCTGTCTGGGTTTGTTTTGGTCAGCAGCGCCCTTATCCTTCCTGAGCGAGCCTGGAGAGAAAGGGAATTGATCCACTGCCTCGCTAGCGCAGTCAAGTGAGCTCTACAGCCCTTGTGCCAGGGACTGGAATCTTGGCTCTCTGTGCATGCAAAATAAGACATTTCTCTGTAAGAAAATAGAGGGAAACAGCCTATGAAAGGGGGACGTTTTTATCTTGCCAAACAGGAATAGTCGGTTCCAATCGCTGTCTCATCTCCTTCTCCAAATCACCAACCAATAACTTTTCTTCTGCGCTACTTTGCCAGGAATAAAAAATGATTTTATGTCAGTCACGCAGTATTAAGCGATATTATTTTCAAGGGCAAGTGTAGTGGAAAAATGACAGAAGGATCAGAGTGTTTGCAGCATATTTTTGCTTCCAACTTGACATACAGCAAATACTGCCTTTATTACATGTGCTTTGTGCAACTGTGTTTCTGGCTTTGTCTGATGCGTCTGATGCACCCTGGCTCTCCTCCCCATCCTGGTGAAACTGCCAGGTCCTGCCCTCCTCTCCAGGGTTCACCCCAGGACAGAGCTGAGCCCAGTAGCTGCCTTGGGATATTGACTTGTAATGACGTTCCCGAATGAGGAAATGCCTTAACGAGCTCAGTGCACACTGCGGTGCCGAGCGTCTCTGGGGGTTGATGCTGGGCAGCTTTTGTGCAGCCGTGAGTAGATGAGACAAATCTTACTGGTTAGTGTTGATGCCCGAAAGAGCGTGCATTTGCATATTTTAATTCTGAAAGCAAATTAATATTTTAATTTGTCCCCAGAAGTATCAGAAAACTCTCTTCCCACTTCTGCTTCTGGAATAAAGCAGCAAAGTGCGGATGCCCGAGACAATCCCTGGGTGACACTCACGGTGCTGCTGTGACATGCCGAGTATCCCTGAGGTACCCTGGCTACCCACCCTTTCCTCCTTGCTGCAATGCCATTGGAAGTCTGTGGCCCAGAAATTAGTTTTTTCTTTTCTGTATCTCTGCATCTTTCCTTCCTCTGGAGCCGGAAGCCTCTTTGCTGCTGGATTCTCTCTGGATCACCTGTAATTGAACACTTCCTTCCAGCTCTGTCTTTGAGAGAGGTTGTATTAATCACTTTGGTGAGCTGCTCTGGAAATTAAAAAGCTAAAACAAAGAGAGCTGAGGTTTCTTAGTTAGCTCTGAGTCCTCATCTCTATGTAGAAGCGTTCACAGCCATTAGGAAGATGTTACCATTTATTTTCATGTTTCCCCTTGAAAATCCTGCAGGAAAATTACCTCATGTACAAAGTTGCTCTCAGATTTCACCCTGAGCTGCACATTCATCACCACATTTGTTCCTCAAGCTGCTGTAATGCTTTTCTCCATTTTCTCCATAATCTTTATTGCTTCAGGTGTTCCGATAGTGCTTTGCTTTTCCATTTAAAATGAAGGAAGATGCCAGGTCTGGAGGAAGAGCAGCCTAGGAGGGGGCCGTGCAAGTGTCGGCTCACCTTATGGGATGAGGGAATGCTGCTTCAGTGCTTGTGGTGGAGCAGCAGGGGAGGGCAGAGGCAAAGTGTATTAAAATTCAAATGCAGAAGAAACTGGGGAGAACAAATCAAGTGCCATGCCCTTTGGCTCCTCTCCGGAGCTGAGCGCACTTTGGAATTTCTCACTCTGTCTCTGGAGCGAAGCAGGCGAGCGATATCGACAGCCTCATCAATACTCCTTGTCTGCACGGGCTGGAGTGGTGCTGGGGTTAATCTGCTTCCAGTTGGGCTGTCCTTGGCTGGAAACGGCATGAAGCGATGGCTTGTCTGAAGGAATAATAAACATTGTTTACTATTGGCACATTAGTGCCTTAAGGATCAAGATGTGTGTGCTCAGAAAGGCAATCCTGTGTCTGAAATATTAATGCGCTGCAAGAGCACATACTCTATTTAACAAAATAAATGCTATGCTAGAAAGCAAGGAGCAGGAATGCTATGTTTCTACTCCCAGCTCCCTGTGTGAGATGCTGCAGGCATTTCCAGGATGGAGGAGCGGAAAGGATGCGCTTTAGCTGAAAATAAAGGCTGCACAGGGCTGTTGTGTGTCAGGTTCTTCTGATGTCAGTGATCATGGAAGGGAAAGTGATGTTTGCTGGCCGCGATCTCTCTCGTATGTTCTGCCACTGTTGCTGCTCACCTGCCGTGTTGTCTTGCTTTGGTGGCAGTAACATGTAAATCCTTCGGAGGATGAAGGAGGAGGGGACATCCTACCCGTTGTTCCCATGTCCTTCCCCACCCCTGTTGGAATCCGCCCTGCCGTGGTGTTCACAGTTTTTGGTGGCTGCTCAGACATTACTGTTGTCCTGCAGATCGTGCTGGTGTTCGATAGAAGAACCTCGGCTTGAGGAGAAAAAGCTAACGAGAGCATATTTGTGTTGCAGAGATGATGAAGGTGCCGCTCTGTTCTTTTTGTGTGCGCATGCAGGCCTGCAGCGGGTATTCCTGGGCAGTTTGTGTCGTGGTAACAGCCCCAGTTAAAATATGTTGAGGTAAATGGGGCCACTCATTGCATGTGAGGGAGATAGGTGGGTGCCAGTGTTGTAGGGCACAAGGCTCGTGCTTCCTTTCTGCACCCTGGGCGGCAGCAGCCGCTGCATCACGGTGGGCTGCGGGAGCCAGTGGAGATGGGATGGGACTTTACAAGGCTCTGTGTTACTGCTCTGTTGTCAACATTAATGGCTGAACATTATTTTTAATGCACTCCCAGTGTCAAAATCTATTGCTAAACAGCAGCAACAGCAGAGCGGATGAGGCCCTGTGCACAGCTCCCTTCCCAGGTACCTCTGCACAGAGGCCTATTGCTGGCTAAAAATAGCTGAAGTTAAAAGGTCTTTCCAGAGCAGCAGTAAAACACACTGGGAAAATGGGACCCCAGGGTCAGCAGTAATGCAGAGGCATAAGGGATGTCACATTAAAGCTACATGGAATGAAAGCAAAGAGAGGTTGCACTGGCTCGCCCTGGCCAGTGTCCCCAGGAGACAAGTTCCTGCAGCTCTTGCCTTTCTGCAGCCTTCCCTTCCCGATCCTGCTGCACAGGAGGCCACCTCTTTGTTCCAGGTATTCACTGTTGCTTGTCTTTTAATATTTTAAACTTGCAACCCATGTTTGGATTGGGGTTCTTGGTGTTTGAAAGCAGAGTCTTTAGTTCTCGTCGCGTGTTGTGACAGACCCGCCCCCGTGCGCTCGGGGCTGACGGGCTCCCAGGAGTGACTGGCACTGACGCGCTGTAACAGGGATTTGTTTCAGACAGCGAAGATGGAATGGGAACAACAGCATCGCTGCTGGTGCTGCCATGCTGCGGAGCTGGTGCTGGGCAGCTCACACGCACAGCACACATTGTATTTGTGTTAACTCTTCTGTTGCCTACCTGGTACTGGGATGGTGGGGCTGTGCCAGCAGTGAAGTCCACCCACACCACCTTGAACATCAGTACCCAGCAGCAGTGTGGCCCGAGATGAGGGACCTGAGCTGCAGCTGCGGGTGAGCAGCAAGGATTTAGCTTGCTGTGTGGAACAGAAGTTCCCAGCCTGCTCGCTCTGTCCCTGCATCCCCTTCCCCTTGGCACGTTTACAGAATTGTAGAATGGGTTGGGTTGGAAGGGACCTTTAAAGGTCTAGTCAGTGGGTTTGGGGAGGAGCAGGTGCCTGTGGATGGGTTGGGTGTTGGGGGGCAGGTCTGTGGGTGGCAGTGCCACATGAGCCAGGTGCTGAGCCCGGCTGCTCCTGCCATGCTGCTCTGGAAACAGCCTCTAAGGAGAGTTACCTCCTCTCCCCAGGGCACCCAGCAGTGTGTTGGACAAGAGATACTTTGACTACAGTCAAAACCGATATAGGAAGCAGTAAAGCTAAAGATCACAGCTGAAATGGTGATTCCCGAGACAGAAAATTCATGCTCAGGATCCCCCCTTGGAGTCAGCCTGGCGAGCTGGGTGGAATGATCACAGATGTAAGGAAGTGGAGCTAGTGGCTGCTTGGCTGAATAGATCCTCAGCAGTTGCCTTTATGTGTAAACAAATCAATGTCCAAACCAATAAGGCGCCTCCCTGTTGCTTTGTAGCAGGCGGTTTAATGGGGGTGAGCACTCGGGAATCGCAGACACATACCTGCGTGCCCAGGAAGGCAAAAGCATGAGTAGACACTTTTTTAAAAATTAACTCATGGAGGAAAAAGGGGAAGTTGATAGAAATGCCCATAAATTATAAATGAGGCTTTTCAAAAATTACAAAGGGAGAAAAAGGACATTGGCATCCAGCAGTGTCTGGAATAACAGCCGGGAGTTCAGCTCTGCAGCGAACCACAGGGATCTTGACAGTGTTTGCTGTGTGGGTAGTAGAGGCAGAAAAGGGAAGGCATTTGCTGAAAATACTTCTCTTGTCTATTTAAAAAATGCAGAGGATGTTGTTATATCATAGAGGAAGGAATAGATTGGTTCCATTCCAGTAGAAATTTGGAAGGTTGTTAGGCAGCGATTACAAATTCCAGAATGATGTGGTTTAGGTCAGCAGGTCCAGCGATTCACAAGTGGGTGCTTGAAGGGCACTGGCCACATGCGGTGCGCTGTCCCTGCTGGCGCTCTGTGGGTGTGGCAAAGTGGAGGAAGTTTCCAGGAGGAGGCGAGCGCAGAGCCAGGCACGGCGGTGCCGGGGGTCCTGCGCGGGGAGCCGGAGCCGTCCAGCTTGGCACAGCTCCTGGGCGCAGCGTGCTGGGGAAAGAGGCTGGAGGACGATGTAACTGGGTTTCTGCTCGAGGTTTGGAGAACTGGGCCAGCCGAAATAACTTTCTCTCTTTTGATGAGATTACAAGTAGGGCCAATACAGATAATAAAATTGGTATAATCATGCGACTGCGTGTTGCACGGCAATTTAATTAAGAAACTGCCAGCACACAAAAAATCAACACAGTGTACACTAAAAGGATTAAAACCCAACCAATGGCCTTCTGAAAAAGAATTCATTACAGACTAAGAGAAGCTGCAGCTGTTTGGGCTGCCATGGTGGTTCCTTTCTTCCTCTCGCACCTGTGTCTCTGCCGGTGCTTGGTGCAGCCGCGTGCTCTCCACGTGGGGGTCCCTGGCCTTTGGCTGGAGAAGAGGTCACAGAGAAGCAGGAGCAGGAGAGGAAAGGTAAACTGCCCAAAACCATAAAGCTGCCAGCACGGGAGGGAGCAAGGATTGATGAGAGGATATATGGGGAATAGGGAAATGAGATTATGTGCTAGCACAGCCTGAGGGAAGCTGCAGAGACAGTTGATTTGAACCTGATGACAGGAGACGGGAAGAAGCGAAGTGCTTTAGAGTGCCAGGTCAGCTTGAATCAGTGGTGTAAAGTGGGAGCAGTTCTGGGGCCGTGGTGGGGCAGCTCGTGCAGCTGGTGAGAGGACTCCTCTCCCAGAACCCCGGACAAACGCAGGGAAGGGAAGATCTGTGTGTGTCTGTGTGACCTGGCAAGTCCTGGGCTAGAATGCCTCCGCTGGCACCTTCTGGCCGTGTGAAGGGAGATGGGTCAGTCCTCCCCAGAGCCGTTGGTAGCTCCACAGAGGAGGGATGAGAAGCCCCTCCATCAAACAGGGCGAACAGGGCTGCGTGTCCCAAACCAGCCCCGTCCGCGGCTCCCAGGGCCCCGCCAGCTGCCACCGCTCCCGCAGAGACCTCGCTGCCTGCTCTCGCCGCTCGCTCCAGAGTGTGCTGCAAAACCTGATTTATGCAAAATCAAATTGCATTTCATAGCACAATTTAGCTCCGTTCTGCCCTTCTGTGTTTTAGGGTTGAATTTCCAGAACTTTGCTGTCTCTGCCACGATCTTCTGTCTTAGAGTAGATTTGATAGAGATAGAAATGATCCATTTATTTACTTTTATTGATGAGCCTTACAGTAGCAAATGAGCTTGCAATGCAGAACTCTGCAGCAGCTGTGTGAAAACAGACTCTGTCTGAGCTCCCTGCATAGTCAGGGCTGGTTTTCAAGTCTGCAGTATTAAACCAGACTTAGTGCCTTTGAAAGCTGCTGTTCCCACTAGACAGGAAAGTGAAAATGCCTTTGGCGTAACACTTTGTACAGCTACAAAAGAAATACTCACGGGCACAGAAACACCCTTATTGCACCCAAAATGAGGTTGTGGTGGCTGTTGGAGGTGCCTCCACAAGGCAGCACGCTCATTCCAGACTGAGGGTGTACAGATGTGGTTTTGTCTTTCCTAAGGCTTGGGCATGTGGTGAGATGGATCAAAATGGGAGCCGGAGGTGCCCTAATCCCAGTTTATCCCAGTTTTCTGGCTCCTGTTCGGGGTTCTTCCTTTGACCCCCCATGTGTCTGGCACTTGCCCTCCTTGTGCCTTGAAGCTGCAGGTTTTCAGTCGGGAGAGGATAACCCGCAGTGCTGTTTGCGAGCAGCACGCTAAGAATAATCACTGTGCTCCTGCCGTGCTCCTGCTGGGGTGTTGGGATGATAAATACACATGTAAATGTAGAAAATGCCAGAGATAAAATGGATGACAAATGGGCAGTGCTTCCTCCGCTCCTCGGAGGGAAGGAGATGCTCACCACATGCGCGCGGAGGCCAGGGATGATTTTAAGCTCTGCTTTTAGGACCGTAAGATAATAAGGTTGCATAAGGAGCTGTGTAGTTTTAAATTACGCCAAACGTAAGTTATTTCTTTACCTTGGCTTTCACAAATCCGAACAAACGCGTCAAGAAAGGTGAGAAGTGTTCTACAGAAGGCTGAAGCTTTGCTGTCTTTTAACGCTGACATTTGGGCATCATTTATGGTCCAGCTGAGCGCCACAGAGCAGAATCGTAAAAATGATTCCTCTTAGCATCTTTGCAGCTTACACACACCCAGCAACCCCTCCCAAATTTTTTACCCTCTAAACCGAGCAGGCTGTGGCTGTGTGCGCGTGGGCATCGTGACGTGCTGGATGAACTCAACCGAGGGAAGAGCCTCGTGACTATGGGGAGGATGACTCGAGGGAGGCTGACTGCTCTGCGGGGTGTCGATGCTCAGGGAAGAAATTCAGCTGAAAAAGTCTGGCCACATTGCCTTTACAGTATGTTTGACTGGCCCTGTGTGGTGCGAGGCACCCGCCAAGCATCACTTCAGGCAGGAAGTTGGGACTGCAGCCAGGCGCCAGGAGTGGCGTTGCACCTCTGTCCTGTGCATTTCAAACATCTATTTTGTCATTTTCTAATTATGCAGTCGCTGTCTGGGTTGCTCATTCGATAGCTGGAGCTTTGGGGTTTCTTGCGCTTCGCTCTGACCGTGGCAGGTCACATTTGCTAAATGCAGCAGGAAGACAAGCTGAGGACAGATATTTGACATTATTTATCTTGACTGATTTGCTCTGTGGAAAAAATTATTGCATAGTCACATTTCTGCATGCGAATACAAATATAGCTCCCTGCAAATTTAGCTCCAAGTTTATACCACAGGAAAAAGAATGTTCCAGAACATGCTAATGATAATTTAATATTTTTAAATTGCAGCTCTCTGATCTGAAATTATAACATTATGGTGTTGTTGTTCTGTGGGGCAGTCGGAAAGGGCGATTAAAGGAAACATTTGCATGGTAACAGCTCCCTGTGTGTCTGCTGCCCATGTGCTGGGTGCAGGCATTTTGTGGCTGCAGGCTTTTCCCCCCTGCATCTGCTGGAAGACAAGACCTGATGTAAGTCAGGGTTTTGAAGGTTTATGTCTGTGCTCCTGCTGTAGAAGCTTTAAAATCTTCCTTTAAGTCCTGCAAGTCCCAAGGATTTGCTTTGGCTGCTGCTGCTGGGGTCACCGGGGGATCTCCTGTCTCTTCTAACCCTCACCTGCCAGTGAGCTCCAGCTGTGCCCAAAGGCAGCGCGAAACCTGCTCGTGTCTCCCTCATGGGAGATTTTTTACCCCTCTTATATTTTGTCATTCTAGAAGCGTAGGAGCTGTGGGCTTGGTTTGTGTGTGTGCCTCTGACACCTCAGGATGCTGTTGTGTCTCTGGCTGAAGCTCAGGAACCCCCATCTTTCAATCTGCCCCACATGGAAATGGTCTGATAACAAGTGCTGTCCTTCCCTCGCCGTCTGATCCCTGCTGTGTCTTGGAGGGCCTGCGGGTAGTGGGACTTGGAGAGGGGCCAGGGTGGACCATTTCTTCTGCTAATGGCAGGGTTCATCCCACAGCTCCTTTCAGCCAGGTGCAGAGCTCCGTGAAAACTCTGAGGAGTGCAAATGCTCCTCACCTGGATCCTTCCCCCTTTTCTGCTCTGGTGTTGGATATATATGTCAAGGGGATGTGAAATCCGACTGTGGGTTGGTGTAGTGAGCACAGCAACAGAGCCTCTTGCTCCTTGTAACTTTAGTTCTCCTTTTTCTTTTCTTTTTGCGTTCCAGAGTCGGAAGCATGCCAGCAAAGTCCGCCTCTATTACATGCTTCACCCCATCGATGGAGGCTGCCCGGCGAAAAAGCTCCGGTCAGAAAATGTGGGTATAATCCAAGTCCCTGTTTATTCAGCTGCTTTGTGAGTCATTGGCTCTGGGCTACAACATTCTGTCTGTTACAGCCACAGATGATCAGGTGCCTGGAGGTAACGTTTAGATTAGCCGAAATGCGAAGTAACTGGAAATAATTTTCAATAAACCACACAAGAATTATTATGTGCATCAGCAACAGTAATTGCGTTTTTAGTTATTCGAATGTTCTTTCATAGGAAAAAATATGCTGATAGCAAATGCTCAGGGCTTGCTCCATTTCAGAGCGATGGCTGGGTTTGCTGGTGGGCAGCCGGGGCAGGCGATGGGGGCGATGCCTGTGGGAAGCTCGTGCCTCCAGGCGTGGGGTGGTGACTCTGGGGTGCTGCTGGCAGGGCCTTTGTGGTTGCTCTGTGTGGAGCAGCACTGGGGTCACTTCCAGACCCCTTCACCCAACTTCCAGCACGTGACACCACTCTCAAGGGTGCGTGTGCACCTCAGCGTGGGATATGGAGGACAGAGAACCAACCAGACCTCAAATAAGTCAAAGTCGAACTATTTCCCACTGCTTTTGTGAAAGGCAATATAGAGAAGGAATGTAATTCTGTGTTTGCTGATGCTTTTGCCAAGGGCAGCCCTAGTGGGGGTGGATTAATGCGTCCTCATGTTCTAGGTGAATGCTAGGCTAGGCCAGACCTAAATTCTAAAATTATTTGTGTTGTAAAAATATAGCAGGGAAAATCTGCCAACATTTACAGCTCAAAGTAGGCCTGTTGCTGATCAGATATTATACAAGCCTTTGCATTCCGAGAGAATAGAACTATTTAGGACATCTCCAGTGCTGCACAATACCATCCCTACCATGTGCACATGCAGTGCCCGATCCCAGCCGTGTCACTCAGGCCATGGCACAGCGACTTTAATGAGTATTAGAAACAATCCATGAAAACCAATTAAATTCACGTAGAAGTATCTGCAACTGAAAAGGGAATATTAGCCTTTTTTTTCCTCAGAACTGTTACGTGGCTGCATGCCATTGGGTTGATGTTCTGCTGACCGCAGAACTAACACCTTGTCCATCTGCCAGGTGGCAGCAGGAGGGAGAGGTGGCTGCAGTTGTGGATACTCCGTGCAATGGGATCGGGTACAGCATTGGCTTCCTGACCTTTCTGTGAGGCGAAGGGAGGGGTTGGCTGTTGTTTGAGCATTGCAGAAACACTGCATCTCCAAAACACCCGTGAGCCCTTTGGAGTGAGAAGCAGGAGGCTTATACAAGTAGTCTTCCAATGGATAAAACTCGATTGTTGTACTCTTCATTATTGGTTTAATTTGGTGTGGAGGAGGGGAAAAACCTCATTTTAAAATGAGAAAAACCTTTCATTTTAAATTTCTGCTTAACATTTCAGATGGAAGTAATCTGAGAAGGTATCAGGGCCCTACTGAAATCAGGAGTTATTTCTTTAAGTCCCAGTATTGGTGAATCGGGTTTAAATCCTGATTCTCACTGCTTTTAACCCTGTTTACGATCAGAACAGACATGGTGAAAATGTCTGATGCATTACAAAGCACATTTTTTTGGGATGGGAGAAAAGCCTTCAAATCCTTTCTAGTCCTGCTTGTACCGTAAGACAGTAAATTGCTTTAACCAGCTTCGTCTTCCTTAAAGGGGGAAGGGCTTGTAACAGCAAGGATGAATGGTTTGAGGGAAGGTAGCATGATATTAGATTCTATTGCTGAGGTGACGCGTGTCCTGCAAAGTGGTGCTGGGGGTGGTGGAACCAGGGCTTGTGCCTCTCCGCGGCTGCCTTGGGAGGCTTGGCCTCGAGCCAGCGATGTGTTCTGTTGTGCTTCAGTTTGTGTGGAGCCAGTGGCTTCCGTGCCGCATCGTAGTGAAGGCTGGCGAGACGGGATCAGCTGGAGAAAGCTGCAGAAACCAAATGTAGAAATATTCCTTGGCTGGGTCTGGCAGCACGGGGTTAAAGAGCTGCCACGTGGATTTACAGGAGCTCAGTGGAGCTGTTAGTGCCTGTTCAGTGTTTCAGCCCTAGGAGCTGGACAGTGGTGAGGAGGGACGGGTGGGTGCACGTGGGTGCAGAACATCCCCAGGGAGCAGCCACCTGCCCTGTGTAGAGCCCTGTGCCCCAGTTCAGGCGTCCTGGGTGACCAGCCGCGTGATTTCACCACCTGCACAATCCTGTCAGCGCGGTGTCATTCAGCGGGTGACAAAAGACACCCGGATCAGCTTCCCCCAGCCTCTTTGGTTTCAGGTAAAACAGCCTCTGACAAATGAGAAGGTATAATTACCCTTCAGGGCTGGATCAGCCTAGAACACCTCTGGCTCTGTGCAGGGGTTTGGATGGTGGAGGAGGAAAGGGAGGTGATGCTGCTGAGGGAAGATACAGGCCTTTGGTAAATGCTTAATGATGGCAGAGCCCAAATACCTCGTGCATCCTGCTAAGGACGAATGGCTCTTGGTGTATAAAACTGGCTGTTAGGGAGCAGAGGTCTGTCACGCGTGTGCAGAGGGGCTCGCAGACCCACCAAGAGTTTGGGGACACCCCTCTCCTGCTGGTGGCTGAACTCCTACCCACGCACCGAGGTACTCGCCCAGAGACTTGGGTGAGCCCGGACGAGCTGCGCAGTGAACTGTGGGTCAGTGTCAATGGCACCCTGAACTCTACGTGAGGTATTGGAGGGCTCTTTGAGGGGGTTTTAATTTTTTATTTTTAATTGCAGTCTAGCTGAGAAAGTAGGTTGAAAAGGAAAAAGTGTCACTGAAGAGCAGCCCTGGCAGAGGAAGAGACCCTGGTGCATTAACCCCGAAGTGTATCAGCTTTTCAAATGAGCTCTGTTGGAGGCTCTTTATATGTTGCCACTGATGATCAATAGATACTGGAAATTTTCTACTCTGCTCTTAACTTTCAAGTGATTTCCCTTTGAAGACATAAAATATCTTGAGAGAAAGCTATTTAAAAGAAGTGCAAATTACTCTCAGAACAGTACTAATCACCTCTTGAGATTTCTCCCTAAGGTTTGATTTACAGTTATCGACAACAAAAAAGTGATGAAAATCGGTTGTTTTGCTAATAGTGCTTTTTTGGGAGGAGAAAATGACCTTCAGTGGTGGGTCAGGTGTCCACTCTGTGTTGGGTTCGCCCAAGGCTGGTGCTGGATCCTGCTGGAGGGACCTGGACAGGAAACCCCTTGGCAGCCATGGCCTTGGCATAACAACCTAGATTGCTCTCTTCTGTTCTTCTCTTCTTTCTCTGTGACTGTGCTTAGTGGGCTTATACACCTCTTCTTTTTGTCTGTGTTTTTGTCTCCACCCAGGGCAGTGATGGTGACTCAGTGGATAAGAACAAATGCTGCACACTATGTAACATGTCCTTTACCTCAGCAGTGGTGGCAGAATCGCATTACCAAGGGAAAATCCATGCCAAAAGGTTAAAACTGTTGCTAGGGGAACAACCAGCATTAAAGGCCACAGGTAGGTCCAGAGGCAGCGAGTGGAGCAGGAGGGGCTGGTGCAGAGTGGGGTGGGCTCGCTGTGCCAAGGGGGCTCGGCCAAGGTGCTGGCTCGGTGTGTGCGGGCAGAGAACGGATACAACACGGACAGCTGAGCGGTGGTGGCTGGCAGAAGCAGCTATTCATTTGTGTTGCTGTCATAACAACCTTTCAAAATTCCTGATGCTCATTATTGTCTGCTTTGTTTAAGTAGATTAGGGGTTTATCAGCTGGGACTGGCCCTGGTGCAAGAGCCCTATCTCCAGTTCCACAGTTCCAAAGTGTTTTCTCGGTGGAAGACAGTGTCTCCACTGGGTGCAGATAGCCAAGCCTGACTTTAATTATCAGCAGTTTAATTATCAGCTCGGCTAATATGTTTAATAAACCTTTGGTGTTACTGTACAGTACAGAGCATCATCTGCTCTTACCGCAGAGGGAAGTCCAGGCTTTTAAAAACCCTTGGATTGATTGTTTCTTGATTTTTGCCCAGATGGGTTTCATGCTTTCCTCTGCAGTGATTCTAGTAATGCAGCCTATTAACTTTCACATTTAAAAAGTCAAATATTGGAATTGGACAATTTAACCATCTTATTGTTTGCTTAACCATAAAGTCCCTGAAAACCACTAATAATCTGTGAAAAAAAATTCCTCTTTGGTTGTGGAAGCAGAGAATGCTCGAACAAAGCACTCCCCGTTCTCCAGGAAGGATTGCTGGGCTGAGGTCCTGCAGACAGATGTGACCCAGAATTGCTGCCAGTGGCACTTCCTTCAGCACAAAATACAAATGGAGCTGTGTGTACTGGACCCTGCCTAGCACGTGAATCCTAGATGTGATTAGATAACGGGGGTTGGCACTCTGTGTGTGTGGTTTTGTTGCCTTTTTAGCTTCACAGACTGTAGATGCTGATACAGAGAATATAATTTGTCCTTTGCCAGGGTGGGCTTGGGAACTGCTGGCCCCTTTGCCTGAGGGAATGTGGGGAATTGTGTTAGGTGGTGGTTTGCTCGGTTTAACCGGCCATGCTCAGGCACCAGTGTGTCCTGTGGGAGGCGAGGGTACAGCCGTGGCAGCCTGGGGGACCGTCCCTGGGTCAGCCAAGAGGAAGGCTCTCACATGAACTGTCGTGGTCCTTCACTCCTGCCGGGCTCTTGAGGCTGTTCTCTGCAGCTGGCACAGAGAGCAGCAGGGACTCGGCTTTGGTGTTCATTTGTCCAGGGCTTGTGTTAGAGCTTGAGCCCCGTCCCTCGTGTGCAACCTGCCAGCAGCTCCTCCTCCAGCACCAAAGGACCCACCACAAACCCTGGTATTCCTGGTTAAGTCCAGGTGAGCTGATGTTTTCAGGAGCGCTGGGTCTCGGAATAGTACATGGACTGATTCCTGTGTAAGTTGTCAATTTGGATTCACCCTTCAGCCGTGGGGCCTGGCCAAGGCAGGGCTTGCTAAGAGCTGCAGCCTTGCGTTGTTGTGGTTTTTGTCTCGCTTTTTAATCATCTAGATCAGCCTCGCAAGGCTCTAAGTGAGCCGTGCTGTGTGCTCTGGAGTAATGGGCTCTTCAGCCATCCTAATCACTAGGAAGGAGTAACTCAAGGACTCATCAGCTCTTACAGGCACTTGATCTGGAAGATGAAGCTGAGCTCAAGAATACATTAATAAGCACCTCCTTGTTCTCCAGGAGTTCTCAGAAATATGCCCTTTGGACACAGCATTTCTGGGCTTCCTGCATCACCCAGCAATTTTCACTGGATTTTTGTCCCAGTCCTCTGTGGCTGGCACCAGGGAGCTTTAAGTCTCTCAGAGAGAGCTTCAGAGATTCCGTTGCTCATGAGTCCTGAGAGCCAACCAAGCACAGCCCTGAGCGTGCTGGATGCTCCTGGGGAGGATATTCCGCTTGATATTCTGGGGTTTCTGTCTCATCAATCCTGAAGAAAATCACGTCTATTCTTAGTCCCCTTGCAGAGATCTACGTTCTCCTTCACCGTTACTGTCCAGATGGAACACAGATGTCTCATTCTCTGCCGGTGCTTTCAGGAGAAGAAGTGGCCCAACAGTCGGGTTTCTCACAAAAACGATGTCTCATCATGACAGCGAAATAGTTGTGATCTTTCCTGGTGCTCTGCTGTACAAGGTTGTAGCCCTCAGAGGCTTTATGCCATCACTATTGCTGACGAATTCCTCTAGTCATTTCCAACATCCTCTGTCAGCTTTCATCCCATCATCACCAACCATTATAAACCAAAGAATTGGTTTATTGGGGGAAATCGCTGCTGTCTTCATCAATCCAAGTGCGAGGACCTGCAGGCATCATTCCAGGAAAGCGGCAATGGCCCTGGCTTTAGGACATCAAAAGGGACTGAGTAAATGGCTTTTTGGTTTGGGCGCAAGGATCTGTCCAGCTATAACTGGAGTCTGTCTTAGATAGTCCCCGTTTTCTGGGATTTCTTCCGAAGAAAACGGAGTTTCTCAGTGCCCCCTTGTTGAGGCTCACTTACCGTCTCGTCCTCAGGCTGAGTTCCTGGAGTGTGCCAATGGAAAAAGTTGGGTGCCGTTTAAATCCAGCTTGGAATAAAAAGCTTTGGATGTGAGAAAGAAGTCAAACATTAGTTCATTGCCGGAGTGCTAAAGTGTTTCTAACTTTGTATTTTGCCTCTTGCAGCAAAGTAAGACTTTCTCGCTTCCCTCCCACAGCGAAAGGGAACGTAAGGCAGACTGTCATGAGCTATTTAGCATTTTGAAATACTTGAAATAGTCAAACTCGCAGCTTTTATGTTTGTGTTTTAGATGGAGAAACATTTTTAACATTTGACGTTTCGTGAGTGTTTATTATTAATTTTCATGTCGCTCCTCAGGGAATGATGGCATTTGCTGTTCTGTAGCAGTTATGTAGTGCATATCAAAATGATAACTTCTCCACAAATGTGAATTTAACTTTCATCTCTCTCTCTTTGGGAGAATTTGGTAGACTTGGGATGTTTTCCTTAATTGCCAGGCTGGGCTCAGCACACCTTAGGACTGGTGGGGATTGTCAGTGGGCCCTGAGGAGTGTGACTTTACAAGAAGATATTTTGTACTGTGAGTGCTAGGAGGAAATCCTTGCCCATGGTAGCTCCCGTGTGATGCAGGCAGGGGATCTCTGCTGTGGAGCTGTAGCCCACGGTCTCATGGGAGCCAGGTGTGGATGTGGGCTTGGAGCAGGGCTGGGGTGGGCATGGGGGGCTCTGGTGCCATCCCCTGAAGCAGGAGTGCCAGTCCCCCTGACAGCCTCCCTCCTGCGTGGCGTTTGGGGCAGCACAAGCCACCAGCTTCGTGGAGAGGGGCTCAGGGGCGCAGCCATGGGGCTGCTGGGCCGGCCGGTGGCCGAGAGCGGAGATGCTTCTGTCAGGTTTCCTTAGTGAGCAGGAGATGTAACTCCTGTGGACATCACCAGCTCCGTGAGCTTCAGCCTCCCTGGTTCCCCTCCGGCAGCAGCGTACATAGAAACAAGGAGAAAGCTGACCAAAAGATTGGATAGATTTAACTTCGTAGCCTGGGGCTTGTGGAACAGCAAGTCAGATCTGTCACAGAGCTCCTGGGCTGCCGAAATTGCTGGTCATTTATAACGGTCCAAACATCTCTGCAGCTCAGTCTGGTTCCCTGGACTCAGCCCTGTTCTGGGGTGCTGCAGAGGGCTGGGTCCCCCTGGCATCCCCAGGGCTGCTCCAAGTCCCTGTGGCATCACTGGGGTCTGGGCATGGGCCCCTTCCTGCAGAGAGGCTCCTTGGGGAGCGCGGGAGCACGTTTGCAATAAGCGAGCCGCGCTCGCTTTTCGTGAGCCAAGCACATGCAAAGCCTGTGTAATCCCAGTTTGAACAGGCAATATTGCAATTCCCTAATTTCCTTCCTAATGGCTGTGCTGGCCCCTGGCTTTGCTCTTTGCTCGCACTGGCAGTTCTGCCACGTGCACCTTGCAGGGGCCGGGCCGTGTCTCTCTTGCTGAAACCATAGAAAAGACTTTTATTTAGGAGCAAAATCCAGCCAGACCCTGCCTGGCCTTACCCAGAGCAGCTCTTCAGAGGCAGCATCATCGCTGCTGGAACTCTGATACCTTGGCAGGCATCATCAAAAACAATAGAAGGTTATAAACCCCTGGAAATTGATAAGGTTGTAAGTAATGTTATATGTAAGATAGAATTTCCTTGAAAGGTGTCCCTTACTGAGCAGGTCAGCAGAAGATTTATAACAATATTAACTTTCTCAAGCCGTGGAGTCAATCACAGCGGGCTCCAGGCATAATTATATGTCTAAATATATCCCTGTGTTGCTGTTCCTGGTGTCAGACACTGAGGTGGGTTTGGCATTTGCTGCCCTGTGCGCTCATCGGGGCTCGGCTGGATCATCTCCTGATCAAAAACAGCCACCACACGCCTCTTGCCACCTCCAAATGTGCCTATTCCGGTACCATGGAGAGAGCAGGTTGTTAATTATTTAAAGAGCAGACATTTCATCTGGAAAAGAAAAGAAAAGGAAAGCCACATAAAAGGGAATTTTTGAATGAGGTGTGATAATTAAGTGCTAGTCATTGTATATTTTTGTATCCCAATGTTACCTGAACTTTATTTTACTTTAAACTGTTTTTCCATGGGTTTGTGACTTGTATTGTACGAAGTTGGGAAACTCTGCACTCCATTATAGAAAGACTTATCACTCACTCTTCTTTGGAATGATTTGGGGGTCGTGTTGGTGTTCCTGGATGGGCTTTTGATGAATCTGAAGGAAAATGGAATTAAATTAAGGTCGTGTGTTGCTGGTACCTGACAATTCACAGTGTGAAGATCTTTGAAGGATGGGACTGAGTACTGAGTATTTTTTTTTCATCCGTGACAGTTTGCAATGCCTATGGCTTTCCCCATTTTTTCTGAGACCAAATAAATTGAAAAATAAGAATCCTGAGATAATGATAAATACGTCTCTCTATCCTGAGAAGGAGATGGCTCTGCATGGTGTATTTATTCTCCACTGACGATTTTCCTGGGAGTAGCAATTGAAGCAGGATAAGTTTAGCAGATTTAGTCAGAACGGTGATAAGACGTGTAACTGCACTGAGAGCATCCTCCTTCCCCAGTTAGTGAAATGCAGAAAGCTGAGGAACAGTCCTGGGCTGTCCTTTCATGATGCTTTTTTTAATGAGAAATGGTAGCTTTCCAAGCAGCACCATCCAAAATATCCACCGGGACCGTGTAACTGCAGCTAATTATTCCCCATGTCTAATGTGGGATCTGCCTCAGGGTCTGACGTTCCCCAGGCAGCACGAGCCTGGGAAAGCTCATGTCTGAACGTTGCCTTTCGCAGAAGCCGCTCTGGGCTCCCTGAAGCCGCCGCACACGGACAGTCCCCCGGTGGTGCCGTCCCCGCCGCAGCGGAGGGACTCGGACAGGTACTGCCAGCTCTGCGCGGCCTGGTTCAACAACCCCATGATGGCACAGCAGCACTACGACGGCAAAAAGCACAAGAAGAACGCAGCCAGAGCCGACCTCCTGGAGCAGCTGGGGAAGACCCTAGACCTGGGGGAGCTGAGAGGTGAGAGACCTGCACATGGAGAGCAGGGACCTGCTCCCTGTGGGATCCAGTGACCCTTGCCCATTACAGTGGTGCAGGGAGCCCAAGGTGCTGTTACTGCTTCCTGAGGTTCCCAGTTCTGTGAAAGAATCCCCTGCTCCGGAATGCCAGCCTGCAGTTTTAGCATCATCCTTTCACAGGTTGTTTCCTAGGTGCCTCTTTTGCCTCCTCCTGAAATAGTCCTTTCCATTAGTGCCCACACCTGTCCTCGAGCAAGTGTGGCCCGTCCCTGGGAGAGGGACAGGCCATTACAGCTCGGCCCCGCACGGAAGTGCGGATGGGAGGATGTTGCTGGAGGCAGAGCACTCCCTACATCTCCCCGGTGGAGAGCAGGACAACTGTCTGCCATGATTTAATTAGGGTTTGTAAAACGCTGCGATGGCCCTGGGTCAGCAGCAGCAAGAGGGGCTGAGCATTTGCTGCAGGGATGTTAAACACAAGTTTTTTGTGTTCCTGCTGAAGGGAGAGCAGCCTTTCTTCATCTGTCGGTCAGTCCATCCATGCTGGCCCCACAGGGAGAGGCTCTGGCACCTGCGGGGTCCCTGTGGGAACTGCACCCTGGGGCTGCACAGATTTGGGCCTTGCACCCCTCTGGGAGCCGCCCTCGGGCAGAGCCACAGCCACAGCAGCCAGGTCAGCGGTCTCAGCAGCTGGAGCCCCCCAGCATCCCCGGGCCCTCCTTGTGGTGGAGAGGTGCAGTTGGTGTCAGCTGAGGGTGTGTCCAGGGCTGAACCTTGACGAGTACCTGTTCACTGTGAGACGTAGGCACAGGAGAGGCAGGAGCCTTTTGTCTCCACAGTCTGGGTTACGATCCCGTGTGCACACAGGGACCTGACTGAGGCAGCTGAGGAAGAAGGACAAGTTTGATTCAGAGCTACGTGCGAGAGCTCTGGTTTGCCAGTGAGGCTTTGCAATACCATTTTGATACCCCTGGGGTTTTTTCCTTGCTAAATGAAATAATTTTTCTTTAGATACTAATGACTATACAGTATATTGGGCATTTCTTGATCTCCCATAAACCTTGTAATGGTTATCTAGATCCTCCTGTGCTACCTAGTGTGACTCAGTGCCATCAATGATTCATGTTGGCTGAGTCACTGCTCGCTGCTGGAAATATGTGGGAATAAAACCTGGGACAATAACATGGAAGTGCTCGGTACTTTGAACTGTGCCAAGCTCAAGAGTGGCTGAGGATGTCATTAACTGTAAATAAATCAATTGGGAAGTGTTTTATTCATTTAGCTCCTGGGAGAGTTGAAATCGGAGGCCTTCACAGCCTCATCAGCTGTTGGTTTTTACCTTCACGGTGGTGCTGTGCGTGGTTGGGGTTTGCACTGGATCCAGTGTGGTCCTGACGGTGTCTGTGGATGGCAGGAGAGGGGACAGCAGAGCTGTATCCTGGCTGTGTGTGTGCCTGGTGTAGGGGAACAGGTGTGGTCCTCTGGTTGGACGCTTCAGGGTGCTGCTTCGGGGGTTCAGTCCGCAGTGCCCAGTGTTCCACAGCACCCACGAGGTGCAGTCAGGCCCAGGGAGCCAAGGAGGCTGTCCCTGAGCCTGCCAAGCTGGGAAATCTTCTTTTTCAGTTTTTCTAACTAGGTCGTGACCATCTGTCCATCTGTGTCCATCTAGAGATGCTCTCCTGGATGCATTTAGCTGCAAGATTAGAGCAGATCTTTACAGGTGTTGAAAGCAGTCTCTGCAGTGGCCAGCACGGAATGATATCCTCCTTGTGCCCGAGCAAACAGCCTCACCTTGGCAGGTAACATCATGTCTGACTACAAGGTAACAGTGGCAGCAGGACGTGGCCACGGTGGGACAGCATCCCCGTACGCTCCCTGTCTTTGCTGCCTCAGTTTCCCCTGGATTGCAAAGTCATCTCCTTCCTCTGCATCCCCGGTGGCTTCTCCCATCACAGCTTAAATATTAATTCTATTTTGACTAGTGTGGGAGATGAACATTTGATGCATTGTGTGAGCCTGGAACAAGCAGTGTCAGTTGAAGTACAACATTTCAGCAGCCTTTGATGTTTTGATAATGGCTGTAATAAAATATTTATTGATAAATATGAATGTGTATTTGGAGAAATAAGAATAGAGATATATTTTTGGACAATTGATATTTATAGGAAACAAAAACATTGATTCTTCTCACCAAGAGCTCATCCTGCAATTTTGAAGTCTTATTTTCTTCTCAGAAATAAGAATGAGGAGAGGGGGGAAAAAAAAGGAGAAATGAGCATTGTTTCTGCAGTCTGTGTTGAGTTAAAGCTGCAGCACAGGGGAGTGCAGCGCAGGGGAGTGCGTGGGCACGCACACGTCCCTTTCCCTTGGTCGATTGGAGTGCAGGGTCCAGCCCACTCTCTCGGGGCAGTTCTGTGTGGCTTTCCAGCCGTGGCAGAGCTGCTTTGGGACCCACCCCGCTCTGTGGCTGACCTGGAATCCCTGCGGCTCCTGCTGGGCAGAGAAGCACGTGAACATACCCTGAAAGAGGAAGAAATTGGGAGTTTTCTGCCTGCAGAGCTGCCTCCCCTGGCTGCCCCTGCACCCTGGCACAGATCATAGGAAGATAAAACCTGACCAGGCTCTGCTCTGACAACTTGTGCCTGTTCAGCAGCACGGAGTGGCCGTGGCTCAGTTGGAGGCAGCGATGTGGCTCCATCTGACAGCTCTCCCTCTCCAGCCGGTGCCAGGCACAGGGAGCAGGAATGTCAAGTTTGCTCCATCAAGGCACATCTCACCAGTTTTAGTTCGTGTCTGGTGTCCCCCATGGCCGTGCTCTCCACCTCTCCCTCCGAGGCAGGTGGGCTCTGCCCGGTGCTGGGGCCGAGCCAAACGCTGCAACAGGTGCTCTGAATCCCTGAAATAAAGCACAGCAGCCTCCGAAGTACAGATGGACGAGGGCATGGAGATGTTGTCACTTGGAGCCTTTGTGTTCTCAGGTAAATTGGTGGTGTTGGAGATGCTTTCGTCCAGAATCAGGCAAAGAGCTGAGTTTCATTTTTTATCTCAGCTCATAATTTCTTGGTATGCCTTATAAATACTTCTCATTCTGTGCTGTCACTTGTGGTTAGTAAGAAGCAGTTTAACAAGAACTCCCCTGGAATGGGTTTTAATGCATTTTATGCAGAATGACATTAATAACTTGACTTGTTAATATTTTATTTAATGGGGATAGGAGGACATTCAATTTTACATGAATGCATGTCACACTGCAGGGGAGGCAATGCTGATGTGTCTTGAGGATGCAAAAGGGGATGTGAATATAGCCAGAGCCCAGCAGCTGCCAGTATGGTCTGCTCAGGCTGGGACCACCTTCCCGTCACAGGTGGCCCATAGGGCTGAGCTCAGCCCCAGCACACTGGTTGAGGAGTTTTATGAAACCAGTTTCAGCCAATTAGCAGCTTTGATGAGCTCCAGTGAGGTCAAATTCTGGTAATTTTGATATCCTGGAAGTGATTATTGCCTGTGGTCTCGTCCTGCTCTTCATTTGAGGCTGGTTTCCTTTCTCCATCTCCATCCCAGTTCATGGAATCAGCCCAGTCTGCGGCTGCGTGTTCCAGCCTGTGGGAAGAGCTGCATCAGGGAACAGCACCGAGTTCCCCTGCGCAGAACACAGGGAGGGGGAACAGGGTTCCCCCAGTTCATCACTGTGAGTAGCCTTGACATGCCGAGGGAGAAAATCATCATCCCCAGTTAGGAGCTGTATTCGCTGAAGGCGTTTCCACCTACACCAGTAATTAAGATTCACTGAGGCTGCTGTTAACGTGCTGCTAAATTGGCTGAGCAGCAGACCCTTATTACCTCAAATTAAAGTATTACCTGTTCCTTAGTTCCCCAGTCCTGCTCTGCCATGTGGAGATCCTGGTGTGGTCCAAGTTCTCAGTCTGCTGCAGTGTGCTGACACACCATGCACTGCCCTTCTCACTCCTTCCCATCCCTTCCCCTGCACTGTGGTAGATTCATGTGGCTTCTGGTGCCCGTTAGTTTAATGCTTGAAACAGGAACTGCCAGGAATGGACAAAGGGTGTGACTGTGAAACCATCACTGCTCCATCAGGAATAAATTCCGTAAGGACAAAATCCGTACGCACATCTGTAAGTTGATTTTTGTTCTGTGCCATATCATGACAGAAATACAGAAACTACTTAAATGCCTCTGCAGTGTTGCTGGCTTGTTGTTTTCAAGCACTCATCTGAGTGATTTTGAAATATTATTTAAAGACGATTTTCATGTTGTGCCAAATTCCTGGGTGAGAGATATTATGAAGCATTTGAGAAAAGTGGGGCTGTTGGTGTAGCTGGTGTCTGGAATTTGAAACAAGACAAGGGATTTTTTGAGAGCCTGTAGGTCCAGCTGGGGACGGGTCAGTGTGTTTATTACCTGTGCAGTTAATTATGGTGAGCATGGACTGATCAAATTTTGAGAATGCCACACGTTATTTGTTCTAAATGAGTCGTTTTAACAATTTCGGCAAAGAAATGATACTGTAGGAAGCCAGAAGAGACCATTACAAGGAACATTAGAGCTGTTCCTAAGGAGCACAGCAGTCCCTGCAAGGAATCCCACGGCTCTGGTGTTTTTAAGCAGAGCCCTTAGTTCAGCTGGGGACGGTCTGTACTGCAGACAAGAGACAACCAAGAGGTGAGAGAGCTCCTGCTTTGGCTTTGGGTGGCTGCCTGGTGCCCCTCCAGTCTGCCAGCCTTGACCTTCAGCCAGAGGCTGCCGAGTGTGGGCTGTCGGAGACCAGCAGCTGTGCTCGGCTGATTCACTTTGGTGGATAAATCAGAGTGGATCTCTTTGGGGAAAAGAGAGTTCCTGAGTGATCCGGCTGCTGAATGTACTAACGGAGAATTGCCCTGAATTGTGATCACTACCAAAAACTAAAGGGATAAGTGGCGCCTCGAGTGCTTGTTAGTGTGAGCACAGCGATGATGCTCTGAGGAGGGCACGGGAGAGAGATGCACCACACTCTCTCAGGAGGGATTAGCCTTTGAACTTGGCTTTCTTCTGCTCAGTTCTAAAAATATTCCTTTAGGTTTGTCTAATGCTTGAATACCCTGGCCTGGAAAAGTAAATAGATGGGTCACTGTAAAGAGAAATGTCTGTGAAACTGGAAATGAAATGTGGGATCCAAGTGCTATCCAATTAACTAGAAGTTTGCTTGGGGCATAGGTTACTGCTTTTTTTTCTATTTCTCCCCCTTTCTTCAGTCATTTTCACTTATTTGTACTTTCTAGCTGCCATTTTCACTCTGAATAGTCTGTAGCCCAGGCACAAGAGTGTTTCCCTCCTGGTGCGGCCCTGTGCTTCCCCGGCCTCGCCGTGCGGCACGGCCGGAGCCAGGGGTTAATCAGCGCTGGGTTTTCTTCACAGGCCTGAAGCGCAGCTACACCTGCAACACCTGCAACGTCACCCTGAACTCCATAGAGCAGTACCATGCACACCTGAAGGGCTCCAAACACCAGACCAAGTGAGTATCATTGTGCTTCTCCCAGCGTCTGTGTCTGCCAAGATGGAATTGTCTGTAGCAGTGCTTTGCACTCCGGCTCCCCGTCAGCAGAGGAGCGCTGGGGGCTGTGCTCCAGGGACCGTGCTGTGCTCTGGTTGCTGTGAAAACACAGGTACCAGAGGCACCTGCAGGTTGAGGAATGCAGGGCCAAACCCACATGGGCTTCCTGGAGTCCCGCTGATTTGTGGTTATGATACTGAGTTTGCAGCTTCTTTCATGTGTGAAACCTCAGAAGAGACACCATGAGCCTAAGGGGATTAGGTGTTTCCCAGTGAAACAGTTTTTGCTGTGATTTAGAGTAATTATGCATTACCCAGCTCCGAGAACTGGGGGGAGTCTGCTCTGTCAATTACTACAAATTATTAAAATGAAGTGATGGAGATACATGATACCAGAGACTAGATTAATGAACTAATTGCTCTTAATGCACTTATATGTGAGCGTTGGGAACCATTTCAGGCTGAATCGCACGGAACTGCCCAGATTAGGAGAGGAATATAAAGGGATATACCTGAAGTGCTTCAGGTAGCTTTGAGGGCGGTCTGAAAAGTGAGCAGGATGAGCAGAACTAGCAATGACTACTAATGGCTCATTTTGCTTAAGCCAGCAAAGGATAAACCCAGCCCTTCCCCAGCTGATGTCAGACCTTCACTGATTCCTGGTATTATTCAAGTTGGCTCTATCCTATTTGTTTAGGGAGCATGTGAATGTCTTCCAAATGTCGGGATCCGGCACACCTGCCAGTGTAGGTGTATTGTGGAGCAGTGGGCTGGGGCCAGCTGAGGTTTTGGGCTGTGCCACGAGCAATCTGTGACCTTCGCTGCCTCCATCTCCTGCTCTTCAGCACATCTCCCTGATGGGGGATCCCTGCCCAGCCAGGTTATGTGGGAACACGGGGTCGGGATCCATACCCAGTGCAACACATTCCCACTGCTGGAAAATAGAGCTGAGAGCTCTTCCTCTTGGAAACCTGGAATGACAACATCTGTGCTATGTTGCCCTGGCCCAGAGCTGTAATTTATCCTTCCCTTGCCAGTCCTTCCAAGTCTGTATGATTATTGCTGTGGTTGCTGTTGGTGTTATTGTGAAGGATAAAGGAGTTTATCTCAAACCGGAGCAGCCTCATGGATGAGAGAGAGATGTGTCACGAATTCCCCACACCAGAAGGGCGCCTGGTCCTCTGGGTTATCCCCACACCTTCTGCTCTGTTGTGCAGTCTCCTACAATTAGCAGAGATTAAGAAATCTTAATTTCTAGTGCTGCGAATGAACACCTTGGGAGGTTTTTCGTGCTTTGGCTGTTGTAGGAGTGACCGATGACACGCGTTCCCAGCGCAAAGGAATGTGCTGGGCAGCACAAACAACAGATTTTGGCAGGGCTGCATCTATGTTTCTCTAGCTTTTCCAAGCAATTACCTCTTCTACACAAAGAAAGGGACTTTGGAAATCCAGACCTGGTCCTTTGCCGAGTTTCCACAGCGGCGATGTCCCACCGGGTCCTTGCAGCACCGTGGCTCCCAGGTGTGCTCCGTGCTGGGGGGCAGGTGAGGATCGTCCCCTGCTCGTTCCAGCCAGCGTTCTCCCCCTGGTTTCTGCTGTTCTCATTATTGTTGGTTAATGTCAAGACTGTCCTCTGCCTCGTAACTCAGGCTGAAGCCACTGGACTGCAGTTGCCAAGGCAACAAAACATTTTATGTAGCTGTCATACTTCATATAGTTAAAGACTAAACAAACCTGAAGAAAGGGGCAGCAGTTTGTGAAGGGCAGGGATGAAGGGATACAGGGATTTTGCTCTGGGACATGTGAACAGGGAGCAGTGATTGCAGGATGGAAGCTGATACCACCCAAAAAATACCAGGCAGATGAGTTTCCTGGAAAGCTGCTTCAGGAGAGAAGAACTTTTATGAGGGATGAGCTGCATTGTGGTTATTTATTACTGTTCCTGAGAGCTCTGCAGAGAGCAGCACGCTGAGAGCCCCAGTTAGAGCTGCCTTAAATAACCCACCATGCACACCGTGAGCCTGGCAGCTGTGTTAACCAGGGCCCTGCCACTGCCCCGTGGAGGGCTGGGGGTCCTGGGGCTCCATGGGCAGCACACAATTTGAGGCTTAGGAAGGAAGCTGGAAGTGTCTTGGCTGGTATTTTGGTGTTGAATGAAAGATGCAGGAAGAGGGAGCTAATACTGAGCCCGTGCATATGCAAAGCAGATGTATCTGCCAGCTCCCATTTTTTTGTCCAGGGTGCAGGTACTTGAGCTTAATTTGAAAATTGGATGTGTGGGGAGTGCAGGGCTCAGCTCAGGCTCTGATGGGTGATGCTGCTGGCTGTGGGCACGTGCTGGCACGGAGCAAGTTTTGGAATGTGGATGGACTCTGGAACATCTGCAGCGGGGAGGAGCACTAAACCTTTAATTAGGGATTTATGAACTGTGTAGAGATGATTGAGTCATTGTTTGACTTGCTTTCCAGAAATAGATGAGGGCTTTTTTAATCTTCTCTCTCCTTCCCTCCTCCCTCCATGAAGCACAGAGAAGCAGCGCTGGGCAGGGTGCCAGGGAGGGGCCAGTGCCCGCTTTGGCTGAACCATGGTGGGCACCAACAGCTCCTTCCTGTGGGGACCAGCATCAGCCAAAAGCCCAGCTGGGAATGTTACTTCCGAGAGACTGGGAGGGAGGCACATGCCAACCTTGCTCCTCGCTGGTCGCCATGGGCTGGCAGAAGCAAAACCTCCCTCTTTTCTGCTTTATGCAAACTGCGAAGATGAAAAATCACTGCTCAAAGTGATTTGCAACAAACAACGGGGATTAAAGTCCCAGATAGTTGTGAAAGGAGACAGAGGATATTCAGTTTCTGGGGTCAAAGCAACACTTGTGCAGAATGTTACCCTGGGGCTTTGCAAAAAGCGCTTCCTGGGGAGGGGTTGGGGACAGGCTGGGAATGGGTTCTGGGTCATCACTGCGGCCTGGAGAAAAGAGCTGCCTTTAGGGAAGGTACTCCAAAGGCCTGGATCTGGGTCTGAAGTACCTCCTCTGGGCATGTGGGTAGAAGGACCAGAGGTGCTTTTCACAGAGCAGAGAGCCCAGACCCACGTTTGGGGTGAGTATCATCCCTGGGCCAGCTGTGGGGCTGTCAGACACTGCAATGATGTGCTGGAGAACGAGAGCTGTGAGCTGTCCTCTGCTGCTCAGGCTGTCAGCGACGGAAGGCTGAGATCCAGCCCTAATAATTAAGAGTCTGACTGTGTGGGGATAACGATTCCCACTTCCATAAGGAAGAATTTTATCTTCTCGCCTTCATTTTGTCTCTTTGATCAGCCAGACCTCTCTGCCACATCTAGAGCTCACAAACGTATTCCGGGGTTTTATAACCACTCATTTACGCTTTCATAGATGCTAATACACGTAAGGGTTTCCCTTTCAGACTCAGGCTTCCTGGTTGATTTCAGGATTTTTGCAGAGAGGGGACCTAATCTTGTAGCCATCATTGGGGTAAAACCAATTCAATGGTCAAAATTAATTCTGAGGGGTTAAGAATGGTCATGTCCAGTAGGGGAGGTGGCTCTGCAGCCCCTCGTGCACCACTCTTAGCCTTGACTTTGGGCTGCACCCTGTGGAAGCCCAGATGGTTGATGTCCTGCTGAGGAGCTGAGACAGCAGGCTTGGGCCTGGGCAGGCTCTTTTCTCTTTTCTTTTCTTTTTTATTTTCAGGCTGAGAACACAGATGTCTAATTGGAACAGGGTATTTATCAACATAAGTTGCATGGCTATTCAGGAATGAGCTAATCAAAATATTGTAAATATCGTGCCTGGAGAAATGTCACCCTTTCCCGTGGTTGCGTTTACATCGCTTTTCCCATCTCTTTAAGAAAGTGTGAACAAATATTGACAGCCTGTTGTGGCTGAAGCACGTCCCGGGATCTGCGTGTCTGGCGCAGCCAACACATGGGTGGCTCCAGGGGAGGCTCTGGGGCTGCCTGGCCCGGCTCCACCTGGGTCAGATTTAGTGCCAAATGTTATTTCTGTTTCTCCTGGATGTTTCCAGCCCTGTCCCCAGTGCCAGAAGGTTGAGCTCCTCCTGCACATCCTCACTGAGGATGAAGGTGTTCTTGGATATAAGATTTCCACTGAATTTCTGGAAATCAGAGTTAAATGAGTTGTATCGTGCACTTTACACCCAAGCCAAATGATTTTGTTCTTACCTTGGTGGCCGCAGTACCAGTAACACTTGGTAATAGTAACATTTCCATGTGCTTTTTGTTATGTATAGTGGCTTATGCCTAAAGGAGCCTTTAGAGCAGTAACAACTCCAGAAGATGAATAGTTACAAAAGGTAGATGGAATTGATAGGCGTTTTAATTTGTCATAGTTTCAGTTCCAGAGAGCAGCTGAATAATTACACTGCCTGTGAAGAGAGAGAATGTAATACTTCCCTTCATTATAGATCTAAATTGTCTCCCTTCCCTTTTAATGTAAGTGAAAATAAAGCTATCTCTGATATCTTCTGTTTTGATCACAATTTGAAAGCCCCAGAACGGCCCATGCAGCTTTGTGTTGTGTTGGGTTTACAGATTAATTATTTTAATGTAAAACCCAAGCATTGGGTAATTGCTCAAAGCACAAACCTGAGCTTGCCAATGCCAATTCCAGTGAGGAATTCCTCATCAGCTGAGCTGCACTGGGCCACGGAGGAGGAGAGTTGGGCAGGATTCGTGAGGCTCTTAAATTCAAATTGAGGACGGAAAGAAAGGAGACTTTTTCCAAGTTGCTGTGGTGGTTTTCTTCCATAAACTACAAGACTGTCCTTAAAACTGTAAATATGCTTTAGGCAGAAGGAGTTTATCTATATATTTTAGAATGGAAGTCTCCTGGTGGCTCACACAGAACATTTCTTTAGTCATTCTGTGGAGAGCTGCAGGTTTTCCCAGGGCCGGGTCCCCAGGCAGAGCTCTGGAGCGGGATGGGAGCCACCAGGATGGAGCCTGACTTGGGCTTCATTTCTCTCTTGCAGCCTGAAGAACCAATAGTAGCTCGTCAGAGGAGAAGAGGACAAGCACCAACGCTGCTTCTGTGGAGGGGAGCGGGTCAGCAGGAGAGGAGGCTTTCTTGGACAGTGATCCTGTGTGGATTCAATAATTAACATGTAACTAACCTTCGCTTTGGACAAATACATGGATTTTTTTTTTTAATTTTGTGGTGAGTTAAAATATTTCGATGGATTTTTTTACCCTTTCAAGACAATATTTATTCAGCACAGAGTCTAGAGTATGATAACTATCCTGTAAATACAGCACTTACTCATCAGTCATCTTCAGGGACAGTGGAATCAAACTATTTTACTTTTTCATATTTATTCTTAGATTTCTCCCAAGAGTATAAGATTATTCTACTACATTATCCATGATAGTGATGTAATCAGTCTTCAATCAGAAATAAACACACTTTCTTCACCTTCTCCAGCATGGTTTGTGTCAACACATAAAGAGCAACAGCAGTGAATCCTGGGGATTGTGTAATGGATGAGTTTCTTCCTTCCCTCTTTGTGTCTAGAGAAACAAATGGTTCCATGAGTAAAGAACACTGAAAAGAAAGTGTGAATTCTTTTTCCTGCTGGTAGGACTCCTGCAGGCTCAACAGAAGCTGTTTGCTTTATTGACTTTGCTGCAAGCCTGAGGCCGGACGCCGCTGTGCCCGCCGGCCGTTCCTGGGAGACACAGCCCTCCTGGAGAGCTGCGGGAAGCACGGTGGGACCAGAGCCGTGGCAGGGGCCGGGCTGGCCAGGCCGTGCCACACAGGTAAGGTTGGTTACCTGTGCCCCTGCAGGGAGGCAGCGGAGACGCGGAGTTATCCCTGCGCCGAGTCCAGCTCTGGCTCTGCCGGGCACCGGCCAGCAGCAGCTCGTTCCCTCTGCCTGCTCTGGGGGTCTGAGCACAGAGAAGGAGCCGAGTCGGAGGAGAGGCCTTCCCTGTTCTGCATCCCGGGGGCTGCCCCGAGCTCCGCTGGGCAGCAGCCTCAGCCCCCTGGGCTGCACTGGGGCCTCCAGTCCTGTGAAGGGACAGCTCGGGCGCGCTGCAGCATCACCTCGTTCGCTCTGTGGGGACACTTAGAGCCACTGCAGAAGCTCTGTGTGATTAATTTGTGCTCTTGCATCAATGCCTTTCATGTGTGGAGGAGAATGGGTTTTTCACAGATGAGTAAACATCTCCTTGGGTTTCATAGCTGTGGGGAGGTTTCATTTATTGTGTTTTGGGTAATAACACAAGCCGCCAGTGTTCCTGAAGCTAAACTGCCTCTTTACAGAGAGAATGATTTACAGAAATAGGGCACATCAGTCATGTGGGTTCAACTCTGACTTCTCCGAGCCTTCTTTCCCCAAAGGAACCCAAGCAGCATCCAGGGTGCTGCAGAGGCATTTTTGTCAGGAGACAGACCCAAAAATCTTCTGTGTGCTCTAGTAATCACTACAAGCTAATTGCAGCAAATTAATTACAGCACAAACACAATTTCTTTCCCCAGGCAGGTGTGGAGACAGCTCTGCAGCGAGCTGGGTTGGACCCAGGCTCTGCTCCCAGCCTGTGCTAGGCTGGCTGTTCTCCCCTGGGTCTCCAGCCTGGCCCAGAGCTGGTGGCACTCTGGCAGCTCTCAGGTCGATGGTGTTTCTCGTGGCAGTGCAGCGCAGGAGGGGCAGCACTGCTGCCAGGATTCCTACATCCCACCCCGCACGGCCCAGCCCTGGCGAGCGAGAGGCAGCCGAGGTGCCCCATCACATCCCCATCTCTCCAACTCCTGCCTGGAGTGACAGAGCAGTGCAATATTTCCATTTGTTGCCAATATTGTCCTGGTCCAGTCAATCAGGCTTTGGTCCCTAAATCCTTCTAATCTCTTGCTTTTCCTAAGTTCATTAGGCCTTCAAAGCAAGGCATAAAAAGACAAATCTCGAGGTAAGTCAGTGATCCCTGTAGAAGTGCTGCCAGATCTCTGATGTCAAGCCTGGTGCAATGACCCCAGGCTGAAACGTGTGAGCAGGTGTATTAGAGAGCTCTGAAAGTGGTTCAGTGCAACCATTGCATCCCCCTAGGTTACTTTAAACTGAAGGGTGAAAACATTTGCATATATTTTCTTAATTTAAAAAAAACCAGAAACATACGTAACAATTTGATTTTGTCTGTTCTGGCCAAATGTTTTTCTGGCTTAAAATTCTGTGCAAGACAGTCTGTAAAGAAAGTAAATCTCAATAATTTCTCATCAGTCTGGTTGGGTCTCTCCCCAGACTCACTTTACAGACAGTGCTGACTGGAATACTGGTGGCACTGGGAGACAGCTGCAAATGTGACTGCCAACACTGAAACTGCAACGTTTTGGATGTGTTTCATGAGAGTTTGTAGCCCATACTAATGCAGCTCTCTGGATTGTGGTGCGAGTGTGTCAGGTTCTGTTTCAGGGGCAGGACGCTGACTTTCAGTGGTGTTTTATGCTCAGACACAGCTCAGCACAAACCATACGTGGTTTTATCTGGCTCCTTGTGTGGAGGCAATGGAGCTCTATGGCAACAGGGTGTAACATGAGGCTGCCCTGAGACGTGCAGCTTCAGACAGAGATTAATCATGGGAGAAGAATGCTCCTGGTACGTAAGTGGTGCTTCCTTTGTTAAGTTCCTATTGCATCAACTTAATTAGCAAGCCCTGGCTTTTAAAACCACCTTTCCATAATCTTCAAATGGAGTATGTGGAAGTCTTGAGTCTTCTCTGGGCTGTGCTGGCAGCTTCCTGCACCTGTCTGAGGTCATTGACCTGACCAGCTGCCAGCCCGCTCCCACAGCGAGAGGCTGTGGGGAGTCCCCAGGGCTGGAGACAAGCAGGACCCAGTTTGGGGGTTGAACGTTCGAGATCTTGAGAGGGAGAGCAAATGCTCATTAACACTGCAGCGTGTTCCCCGCTGAAGTTACTGCACTGGGCTCAAGTGTGAGACTTCATGAAAAATTTTGTAGTGGGCCACTGCTCCCTAATCGAGCCCTGTCGCCCACTGGCAGGTCTCTGACAAAAGCCTTTGTCTAACATGCGTTTAATCAGCGTGTGCATTTCAATTTGCATATTAAGAGGAAGGAGCTGTTATTACAGCTGCTGTTGATGAGATGGTGTCAAGCCCATCTTCCCATCTGAGGAAAGAAAGAAACTGCATCTATTATGTAAAGAATGACATTGGCAGAAAACATGTCTGAGGATCGTCCATTCTTTGTCTCTATCTCCCTTTATCTCTGCCTTTATTTTGCTCTTAATGGCTCATATGGATGCATTCATTAAACTTCTTTTTTTCCCTTAGAACAAGGATCATTTAACAGGAGACTAGGACAGGATTTTGTGCCTGTTGTGACAGCTCCACGCTAAGTACGACAGTTTCATTCAGTGTTTCTGACTTGTAAAATGGCAAAAGGTGGCCCTGCTCTGGGAGCCATTTTTGCAGCTGACCCAGAAGAATGATTAACATGTTGTAATGAACCATGGCACTGCTCGCTCTCCAGGTTCCAGCCTTTCACAGCTCCACAGGTGTTGGCTTCACCATCCATCTCGGTGCCAGAGGCTGCGCCATGGTGGTGCCAATGGCACAGGAGGCAGATGGAGCACGGCCGCTGCTGTTCCACAGAGGATGCACAGGAGGAATGGGACGAGAGAGAGCTCATGGAATGGCTCAGAGCAAGCCCTGAGTAAAGCAGAACCATAGAAACAGAAAATGCAAAGAAAAAACCCTGAGGAAAAAGCACTGCCCTCCAGCCCAGCTCCACGAAAGGAGCTGGAGGAGGACAAGCCCTGCTGCAGCGAGGGGAGTGCTGCACACACACATTTATTAAGAACAGTGCTGGTCTTAACAGACAAACAACCTCAATTCACCCACTGCTCGGTGCTACCGATTCAATAGCTTCTCCTAATGAGGAAATCATTACTGTGTTAGGGAATGTGGAACCCAGCAGGTGCACAGGATTAAAAAATGGAAAAGCGTCTTTGCTAGTGCCAAAACCGCGATGGTGCAGTGTCGGGGTGGGTGGGACCCTCGGGTGGATGCTGTGAGGATGCTGCCTGATGTTTGGCCTTGCAGAGCACAGAGATGGAGAGGTTGGTGCCACTGGGTGTTTTGGTTGGGGCTGCCAGGAGCAGGGCACTGGCTGTAACAGGAACCACTGTGGACTTTTCCCTCAGCCTGCCCTCGGAAGTGGCACGAGGCACAGGGCTGCTCAGGTGATGCCTTTGGCTGTTCTGCACATTTAGGCGGCTGCAAATTTGGAAAGGTCTGTCCAGAGTCCAGCTCACATCACGCACCTCTAAACCACGGGAGCGCTCTCTTAATTGCTCCCACCGTGGCTCACTTTCTAATGCAGATTTCTGGTTCAGTAGTGCAGTGATGCATTAAAATGGATCTCGGCAAAAGGCAAAGCTAATTATAAAAAACCCAAACACTTCCCCCCCGCTCTCTTGTCCTGAGCATCTACGGCCGCTGACCAGTAAGTGCCTACGGGCTCTGGAAACGGGAAGGTGAAATCAGTCTCTGCTCTTGTGCCCAAAGGTTGTTTTCCTCTCCAAATATCCCGTCTGCAGCCTCTCCCTGGCCCAGCTCAGGTGGTTATTTCACCCTTACAATTAGTTCTGTGTAATTTACTGTTAGTGTTGTAGTAGTGAGGCTCTAAGGCTATAGGATAATTAGGTTTGTAGTGAAATTAGAGTATCCAATAGATTTAGAGACCAGACAGGCTTTAGGGCAACAGATTCTTCTTTGGATCTGGAATAGGAACAACAAGCTTCCAGCTGGATCTAGACTAGAAAAAAATTGAGCTTCAATTTAACATCATCACAGCAACAAATTGGACAGTTTGGGGGAAAAGGTAGTAAGTCCCTGTAAAATTAAGTAGTATAAACCCAATTTATTATTTCAAATTTGGGAGGTTTAAATGGTGTTACAATCATCACCTAATTTCACAGGGTTTGAAATGAATTTGTTGTTTTGCATTGGACAGAAAGTTGGAACTGCCAGTTGCCAGCTGTGGTTGCACGTGTTTTGGGTTGTGTTTAGGGATTTGTTCAGCCCTCTGTTGCCATTCAGCGTCGTGCATTTGTACGTGATAATGCCCAACGTGGTGATTTCTGTTCTGAGAACAGGATATTTGTGTCTGTGCCAGTTCTAAAGCAAGCACAAACATAGACATGCATCGCAATAGGAATGTTAAAAATAAATTATTTTAAACTGTGCTATATAGTTGGATTAATTTTGGGTTTTCGAGGATTTATTTCAGCTGCGTCTCTCTTCCCCCAGCCAAACCCTGTTCACCTCAGAGGGGCTCTGGCACAGCGGGATGCCTGTTGGGGTCTCACCGGTCTTTCCCTCTCCCACCTGCTTCTCTCTGAGGTTTCCTCTAAAAACAGGAAATCTGACAGATCTCCTGCATCTGTCCCAGCTCTGGGGGAGTGGCAGTGGCGGCTCCCACAGCTGGACCCCGCACGGGGCTGGCAGCCACTGTGAGGGGAGAAGGAAAGCAGTGCTGGGAACAGCAAATGGAGCTCAGGAAATAATCCATCACCCTCTCAGCACTGAGAGCACCGTGGCAAACATGCTGACAGCCCGCCTGGCCCTGCCTCCCCTCTTTGCCAGTTGCCTCAGTATATTCATGGTGAGAAATAAAGTAACATTTTAAATTCATACCCAATGGTTCAGACCCATTTCTCTGCATAGCAACACCAGGCTCTTGTCCCAGGAGGAGCATTTAGAAAGGCCTCAGAGACATTTAGCAGCATTTTCTCTTGGAAGTCAATCTAGAGAACAGCTCTGGAGCCATTCCCTTTTGGCGGGCTTCAATAGATGTGTTTTAAGTTGTCAGCTGCTGTGTGAGTTTAGTATAAAACACGAGTATTCTATTTAATTAAACACGCAGTTAAAGAATATATACAGTTTGCAGAGGGACGCTGTGTGGCTCCTCTGCCCCTCAATGTGTCACCAGGGTACTGCTGTCTCCTCCTTGCTGAGCAATAAGCTGGCAGCGACTTCAGCAGTGCCCTTGGGGATGACGCTGATCCCCAGAGCAAGTCCCTCCCCTCTGCTGCTGAGAAGGACCCAAGGCTTATTAAATCATTTGGCCCCTTGGGAAGATTTATTCCTGTGACAGAGCACAGATGACGTGGCTCTGCCTGTGCCGTGGCTGAGCCTCACACCCCAGCAGGGCACCCCTGAGGGCTGGAGGTGCTCCTATCTCTGGTGCTGTATCAGACTGTCAGTCTGGGTCATTAAATATCTCCTGAGTCTTCTCCCCTCAAACTTTTCCTCATTTCTCTTGGCTAGGCAGTTCCTCCCACGGTTGCATTTGTACTTTGCACGTTTTTTCACTTGCTGACGTTCAGGGAGCAGCAAAGGCCACACCTGGGGATCTGCAGGGCAGCTGGCTTAGTCATGAAAGACACCGGCAATTCAATGTGATTGAATCAATGTAATTGAATTGGCATGGGGGTCCTGCTTTTGGCATGTTTATTTCAGTGATGTTTGGGTTGTCACTCAGGTGGATTCCCAGCAATATTCCCTGCCCTTGGGTCATGTCTCCGCTGTGTGCGGACTTGGGATAGTGCTTGAGTAGAGGCAGGAAAGCCTCTACTCCAAAAAAAGTAGCTGCTGCATTTTCACTGAGGTGAGCTGGGGTGTGAGAAAGCAACATTAATGCTTACTAGTTTTTAGGCATCAAAGTTTGTAAATCTACAGCCTAAAACTTGTCCACGCAGCAAAATGAGTTTCTGCAGCCTGGTTTGCTCTGTGCCCCTTCAATCCATTAAAACTCATGCTCCCTGTTCCCCCTGGCTTCCAAACGCCTCTATCCTGCTGTGTGGAGAGCTGCTGTGTTTTGTTTTCCTCTTGCCAAGCCTGGTGCCTCCTTAACAGACGAGTGGGCTGAGGTGAAGCCCATCTGGGTGGGAGCTGGGAGTGAGGGGAAGCGTGGGAGGAACAAACGCTTCACATGATGAGATGAACTCAGTGAGTTTGCCTTAAAAGCTCCCCGTGGCTCCAGCACAAAAATCCAACCCCAAACCAAACCAGCCTGGAGATCTGTTACCAGAGTGCAAGACCTGGTGACGCGCGTCAGTGTGTCCTCGCTGCCCCGCAGCACCCAGGGAGCTCCCTCCGCGCTCAGCCTGGTCCTCCACAGCAGCCCCAGCCCTGTCCCCTGCCGTCTGCGGGGCTGTGCCAGCACCAGGCACCGTCCCTGCAGGAAGATGGCTTTTGGAGAAGGAGCCGAGGCTGAGCAGGAGAGTGGGAGGGGAGATCCCTGCGTCAAGGAGATGTCGTAACACGGGGAGGGGAAAGCAGTGTGGGGAGCTGATGGTGATGAACCTCTGCTGGTGAAGTACAAGAACATTTTGCAGTTATTTGGAGTCTTTCACCTCAGGCTCTCAGAGGTCCTTAGAAATATCAGCTAATTAAACCTCCTGTGTTAATTAATCGCACGTTGCTGATGAGAATCCAGTTTGGAGAGCAGCTGCCTGTTCTCCAGGCGCTGCCAGTGCCCTTATCATCACACAGCAGCGAGGAAGGCCTGGGTGGGAGGATGGGCTGTGTCCCACTGTGGTGGGACCTGGAGGTTTGGGAGCCTTCCCTTTGCTTTGGAGACCTTCTCCCAGAGGAGCTGGGAGGTCCTGCGTGGATCAGTGTGGGAAAAGCCCCACGGTGGGAAGGGACATCCCTCTGGGTGATTGCTGCAGCAGTGCGGAGAAGGCCCACGTTAATGAGAGATCAACTGGATATGGAGCAAGAGACTGAGAGTGATGAGAAGGTCATTTGTATGAGACTATTCTGAGTCTGTGACTTAGTTCTCTCCGCCAAGGTCTGGGTTTGGGATGACATATATTATTCATGTAGCAAGAATGGGTATCTTCCCTCCTGGTTTTCTTATGAAAATATCTTCTATTCATAGCACTGCAGAAAGTGTGATATAATTTATCTGAAGGTACAATCAGAATTTTTTTAATATTCCAGAGCTGTAGTCAGTGGGGAATGTAGTGGTTAACATTCAGGGCCACAAGCCTCCAAGGTTTTGAGTCACAACTATTTCTTAGTGCATGAGGCAAGAGCCCTGAGTGAAGTGTGGCAGGACAGCTGCTGGCTGCCTCAAGGCACCCCAGCTGGGCTGGGAAATGTCCCTCCTGCCCTGAGCTTCCTGATGGAGAGGTGATGGGGTTTGGCCATTTGAGCTGCAAAACCTCTGGGCAGGTCTGAGCTTCCTTGTTCCTCCTCCTCCTGGAGCCTGGGGAGGGTGCTGGGGTGAAAGTTTCCCTGCTGCGTCCTCCCGAAGTCCCCCTGTGGCTCTTGCCTTGGGGCCCAGCTTTCCCTGAGTGTTCTTGATGACTGCCCTTGTTTGGTGTCAGTGATGTCATGGAACAGAATTTCAGGGAAAGCGTTGAATTCTTTCCAGCTCAGGGCTTTTACCATTGCATCTCAGAATTTCAGGTAAAACAGATCAATCTGTGAGCTCTGCCATAACCTGTGGTTCTCATTTTGCCTCCAGTGGCAGTGTGACCTCATTTTGAAAGGTCTGAATAACTTGCATTTGGCCCCTGGGTATGACACAGAATCCGACTCCTTCCCTCTTTATTATACCTGTGGCAATAATTATTCTTCCTCTCCAAACATAGCATTTTCCTCTCTAAAAGGGCTTTTTCTCATTCTCATTTCCATCCTGGAAGTGCTGGTTTCTGTTCTATTTTTAATGGAAAGGCTGGAGGGCAAATGCAATTAAACCACAGTGTAACTTGAAATAGATTTAAAAAAAAACCCAAACACCACCTTGTCACTCGCACAGGACTGGCTTTCTAACCTGGGCTCCATCACAAGTCCCGTTTCAGTTCGTGTGGTCAGACCAGGTGAGCCCAGATCACAGAGGGCTTGGGGCGAAGTGAATTGAGTGCGTTAACGAAGGAGCTCCGGGCTCCAGCTGTCCCAGAGTTGGAACTGGATGACAAGGCAGCACTCAGGCTCGCTCCTGGTGCCATGGGGTGTTTTGACGGGGAGCCCGGCTGTGTGTGAATGTGGGGCTGCTCCCCTTGCACCTGGGGTTATGAAGGTAAATGTGTTACCACCACCTCAAGTGTCCCTTGTGGCCAAGGGTGAGCGGCTGTGGGATGCAGCTCCCTGAGGCTGCTGATCCCCTCCTGCGCAGACCCTGCGGGCCCCTGCCGTGGGCAAGGCAGCAGCTGGGAAGGATGGAGTGACCTGCTGTTACTGCTGAGAGATAGGATCAGTGATGGGAAAGGTATCATCCTTCTTCATCTTCCCCTCGTGGTGGAGTCCATGCCCTGCCTCGCTGCCGAAGGCTGCGCTCGTCTGTTATCGCTCACCTCCTCCTGATTTACACCAAATGTTACATTTCTGCCGTGTGAAAAATGGGCCACACGTCAGTGTTGCTGATCACATCTTGGGCTCGGTAACCTCAGAGTGCCTGCTCCAAAATTATTCCATAAGATCATCTGCTGCATTAGTGATTTATCCCACCAACGACGTCGCGATGACTCAGGCTGGTTGTTGCAGACAGTTAGGAACGTATGGCTGCTTCGCTGAAATGGTGCATTTCCATGGAGAAGTGTGAAATTATTATTAAAAAATAGTTATTGAGGAAGAAAATCTCAGCAAGTGCTGGGAAAAGAGCATCCATTTAAGTTACTGCATTGAGCCTTTGCTCAGCAGAATATCCAGGATCTCTTGGGAATCAAGGACTCTGGGTGGGCCTGACAGGGACTGAAACCAGAGACCCAGCTTGCTCCATATCTCATTTGGCATCCGGGGGCTCAGCAGGAGGGTGCAAGCCCTCAAAACTGACAAAGACTCATACAGAATGGAAAACAGAGTTCAGCTGTGCCCTCCAGCCTGATGTGATTGCTCTGCTGGTGTCCTGCTGCTGCCTGAGCCCTCCCCACCTTCTGCTTCACTGAATTTAACACCTCTGTCGTTACTAAAAGGAAAAATGTTTTTGTAAAGTCAATATACTTTAAGGCAGGAAAACAAATTTGTGGTTCTCCTAAACAGGATGAAAACTGCCTGTCACTCAGCTGTATGGTTGTGGGATTTTGACACTGGGAGCTTCAGCTCTTTAATTAGCTGCAACTTTTCTCCTGCTTTAATTTCCTTCAGCTGCAAAACCCCTTCAGGGACAGACTCCTGCAGCCCTGTATGTCTCCCTATTGCTCTCATCTGCCTGCCAGTGAGTTTGTTCCCTGGGGAGATGTCTCTGGGCTGTGGAGAGGCACAAAACAGGGAGTCAAAGGGATGTCTTGTCCATCATTTGTCTTTCCTGCTCATACCTTATGGGTGAGGAGACCGGGATGTGCATGTCCAGTGGGGATTGCTCCTGATATTTTCCAGGGGTGTAGGTCTGGCTGGTCAAATTCTGACATGTTTAGACAAAGTTAATTACCAATTCTAGAAAACTGCCCACATCAAAGGTTTAACAATTGTACTGATTTAATAAGGAGTCACTTGTAATACCTTGTTACTTCCCCAGTTCTAATGATGCTTATCGGCCCATGCTGATAATTAGCGTCACGTGCGAGGCAAGAGCTGGTGCAGTGCCCAGGGAACAGATGGAAATCTCTCACTGCTGGGGCTGGAGAGACGTGCCAGGGACGGCGTGGTGGCAGCCAGGTGATGCAGTCCAGGCTGGGGATGCAGTCCAGGCTGGGGATGCTTTCTGGGCTGGGTCACACTCCCACCTGCAGCCCCAAGGCAGCACAGAGGAGCCTCACCAGCACATGGCCCCTGCTCCGTGCCTGAGATCCCTGCCAGTGCCTGTGGGGCCACCTGCTCTAGTGGAAGGTGTCCCTGCCCGTGGCAGGGGGGTGGAATTAGATGAGCTTTAAGGTCCCTCCCAACCCAAACCGTTTTGGGATTCTGTGATTAACTCGGCCGCCTTCTAATGCCATTAGGTTGTGAAAAGGTTTAAGGGCAGCTACCCAGAGCTTTTATGGTCATGAAAGCTTTTACAGCTGTCAGACCTTGAGATCATTCAAGCCACCACCCAGTGTAGCTGTTTCTGAAGGTGTCCAGGGCGGTTCCTCACCTGTCCCGTGCTCCTGGGAATTGCTCCAGGAGGTGTCTGTAAGTGCAGGTGCAGAGGGTCTGTGCTACGGCAGCGGTGCTGCTTTGCTGCAGTGCAGGTGAAAGGCAGAATTGCAGGAAGGTAATAAACTGCCCCATTTACCAACCGATTAAACACCTATTTAAAGCCTGACTTGGCTGCTCAGGCAGCAGAAAACAAGGTACAAGGCAGTACAGCCTGGAACAAGTGCTCGATGGCCATTCTGAGTGCAGCTTTTCAAAAGTTCAGGTGCTGGTAATCTCCAGACTATGGTTTCATCTGCCTGCAGCTGCTGCTTCTTGAATGTTTTTCTAATGTTTATAAGATGTTCTTGTTTTACTTAAAGTTCACAGCATTTAAATAATGTGTTTGAGCAGATTAAAAATAACAAGATGCCGCCTCTCTCCAGGCTGTGGGAAAGACTCCAGTTAACAGGAAAATCTCCCTGTCCACCCTGCTGATGCCAGACTCCCCTCCTGCTGTACTTCATGCCACTTCGTTTTTTAAATTGGCAGCTTATTGAAATGAAAATATTGCATTTGAGTGTGTTGTCAGTAGCATTTAAGCCATTCACTTTTGGAAATCTGCTTGTTCTCCATGGGGCAAGCACAGGGATAAATTCCAAATAATAGGTGGATAAAACAGTCTTTCATCCACATAGTGAAATCCTTCCAAGAAACCTGCTGTAGAGGTAAAAAACTCTTAAAAGTCATCCAGAGCATCTTTCGGGGATAGTTTATATTTTCGTGTAGTAAACAAAATTGTCTCAAAAGAGATGCATTTGAGTTGGAAGTGTGCTGCCTTCTGGGGGGGGGTTCTTTAAGACCTAAATGAAAACCTTAAGGGACCCACGCTTACCCTGCAAGGTGATGGTATTTTCTTGTCTGGAGTAAATGCAAATAACCTTCCTAATGCCACAGATCCCGATTACAAATCTCTCTTGCAAGCCCTTTTGTCTGAACTGTGCTTTTCTGTCCCAAAATCTGGAATTTGCTGCTGGGTTTTTCAAATCTCTTGCTGCCCTGTCTGTGCAGCATCGATTGGAGGCCACGGAGAGCAGATTTAAGTGTCACTGCCAGAGATTTTAACACCTGCTGCTGCTGGCGGCACACGCGTGGTCGGTCAACTTCTTCATGGCCAAACTTTGATGCCAAAATTCATCTATTCCTGAATAAAGGCCATTTCTAATGGACATTCCAGTGGTTTAGAGAGGAAAGTGCTGCTGACCCAGTGCATGGGGCTCATCTTTCAGCCGGTTCAGACTTGTTAATGTATTTCTTCCCCCATAATCAGCCTTTCCTGTCGTGACTCAGGGCACATGTATTATCCCCTACAGGGCCTGTGGGCTGGAATTGGTGTTTTCCTGCTGGTGGTGTAGCTTTGCTGGAGGGGGGTTGGGAGGGAATGTCTCCTCAGGTTCAGAAGCTGCCAGAGCTCAGCTGCAGACACCTGGGAAAAGGGCTTGGAGGAAAGGATATGCTGGAAAGCAACTCACACTGTCAGGTTTGGAGTCAAACAGAATAAAACTGATAGCTTTTAAAATTTCATGGTTGTGTTAATGCACTCAGTCAAGTGTAATTAAATGTAGAGACTCAATGGATTCATATAAACACTCTGTGGGAGCCTGTCAATCTTTCAGGGAAATGAACCCCCAAACAAATGAACAGACCTTTAATATCTTCAGCTCTGCCTCTTTCAAGAGCAGAGCTGGGGGCTCTGGAGAAGCATCCAAGGGTCTCTCTGTGCCTGCATATTTCCAGGGAAGATGCTGTTAGTCTGGAGGGCTGAGGGAGAGCTCCTCACACCTGCTGTGCACACCTTGGTGCTGCAGCACAGACCCACAAATCCCCCGATCAGAGCATGTCCTGGGCTTTGAGAGCCAGCAGATGGAGATGCTGGGCTTGGCACTCGGCTGCACCCACCAGGAATTCCTCCTGCCCCTGCCTTGTCCTTCAGCAGCTGCTGGAGGTACAGGACCAAGAACTGCTGGCCAGTGCTTTGCTGTACCTGCATCTCTCTGCTGAGACCCAGGTACAGCAGTGGGGGTTTTTTCTCTTTCTTTTTCTCAGTTGAATTCTCACCTTCTCACAACAGTTGTTGCATATCACTGTAAACTTCATTTAATCCTTTTGTGAAGTTAAAGTAAATATGACTGGAAGACAAAATACATGCTGTACTTGATGTAAGACTAATGACACGTCCCCCAATTATCTTCAGCGGTGATAGAGCTATAATCAAATTTAGAGAGCAGCTGTGTTACTGAGCACTGCTGACAGGGATGCAGTGAATTAGAATTGATGCTGCCTCTCGTTAATCCAGCAGCAGCCCGATGGCCCCAGTGGGGATGTGTTCACCCAGCCTTGGCACAGCTCCACACACCACCAGCAGCACTGGGCCATCACCAGAGCCTGCTCTGCCCCTCACCCTGGGACTGGCCCCCTGCTAATCCTCCTCCCTAGAGCTGCTGCTCCCAGCTGGGTCCTGCACATCCCTAAATGTGGTGGGAAGCGGGACAGAGCTTCCAGGCATCCTGTCCCAGCTGGGCTGCCGTGCCCTTCTGAGCCATCACCTCGCATTGCCCGTTCCTGACAGCTCCAGGAAAGCAGGGAGTTTCTTCTGCTGGGCTTCAAAGTCAGCCAAGCACCTGAGCTACTTTTATTTTTATTTTTTAGCTTTAGCACAAATAGCTGTTTGAGTAGAGGACTCATTTCAGCTGTCTATTTTCTCAAAAAAAAAAACCCCAAACCTCTCCAGCTCCCCGCTGTCCCGGCTGCAGCAGGACGCCGGCCGGAGCACGGCACCGCAGCGGGACGTGTCCATCAGCAGCAGGGAACCTGGTGGTTTAATATCCCCAGAACCTTCTGTGGTGCTCTTGGGTTTTCACAGCCAGTCTAATAGTGGTGTTCAAAATAATTGCTATAGAGGGAAAATGTGCCTTATCACAGGGAGCAGCACATGGACAATGGAAGCGTTTCAGAGAATATTTTTAGGACAGAAAAAAAATCAATCTAAATCTTATGCTTTTTCATCATATGCCTTGAGCAGAGAAAAGGAGGGGAAAGGAATCAGCATTTTTGCTGGTTGGATGGGGCTGTGAGAGACATGGTCTGGTGGAAGGTGTTCCTGGGGTCAGCAGGGGCCAGGGCAGCAGATGCGCCCAGCAGGAGCCGCAGTGGTTTTGCCTCTCCTTGGTGCCTGCTTGGGAAAGTCAAACGTTTATGTGTAACCTAAAAGAAAAGCTGTTCTGCTGGTGTGAGCTATTGGGTAATAAAACAAGGAAAGGCACTGCAGTCAATAAAAGTAAATTAATAACTAGAGACAACAAACCCTGCTTCTCTGACTGGCATAAAGCAATCCTGTGCTGAAGGAGGAAAAATGTCTCAGTTTATGAGGAGACAGGTCAAGTCCAAGAGGAATGGGCCATAGCATTTTGTGGGATATTTGTGATCACGACTTTTTCTTCCTAAACCTGTGGGGTTTATTCGCAGCAGAAGCCCAGCAGCTCCGCAGAGCAGAGGAGATCCAGAGCCCCTCGGCGTGGTGGGTGCTGCCCACAGCCGGCGCGGGGCTGCCCACACCTGCCCTTGCGGTTGTACTGCTCATGCAGCACAAATTAGGAGGCTTAATTATTTCAATAGAGGTTAATTACATTAGTCACTACAGCAAATCTCCCGTTCATGCCATGCTTTCCACTTCATTTAATTCATTACCCCCTGTGACAGTAGATTTCTGCACAGAGCTGCTCCTTTATATCCCATGTCCCTTCCGAGAGCGATCCTCCATGCTGGCCCTTCGCTTGCTTTTGCTGTTGTTGCTCTCGGTGTTCCCAGTGGCAGTGACAAAGTGGTTTGGTGGGAGCAGGTGGGAGCAGCCCCAGGTGAAGGGGGTGGGCAGAGCAGCGCTGTGCCCAGCTCGGCACCAGGTCCTGGTCCTGCAGGAACAGGCTGTGAGCCCCACGCTGCGTGTGCCCTGCACTGGAGCTGAGCAGATGGTGCCTCTGGATTGTGTACATCATCCCCTTCCCTCGTTGTGTACATCACCCCGTCTCTGCCGTGTTTGCCATCCCCTTCCCTCGTTGTGTACATCACCCCCTGTCTCTGGTGTGTTTGCCATCCCTTTCCCTCGCTGCATCTTTGCTCAAAACCGGCACTTGCAGATACGTGTCCTCTCCCACCTGCCAAGCAGGTGCCGTGCTGTGCCGGTCTTTGCCCATGAGCCTGCTCCCTCCTGACTGCCCTGGCACCAGACTGTCCATCATGGGAACATTCAGTGGGTTGTGCAGCCCTTGCAATGATTCTGAAGGAGCCGTTCCTCATAGTTTAATGTGTTTCTGCAAATGGCAGAATAAAGCTCTTGCATGGCATTTAATTAGTTTTACTGTGCCTTCCCTACTCGGCAGAGATGTATCATAATAGCTGAAGGATTCATAAAAAAACATGTTTTAATCAGAAATTCAAATGCAAACCAAGGCAGAACAACAAAGATCTGAAAATAAAAACAGAATTTTAAAAATTGCCCCTATGAAACTCAGTGCCACAGGCACATGGTGCTGCTGTTAGAAGCAAACCAGCGAGCCAGAAGCCCCGGGTGTGACCCAGCTAATGCTGGACTGCACGGTTAATCCTCAGGTGACGTTGGGAAGGGCACTGGCCGGGCTTCTCCGAGGGCTCACGGTGGCCGTGTAAAGCTGGTCCCAAATTACGGCGAGCTCGGTGCACGCTGCCATTTGTGGAAGCAGGTTTGTCATACCCTGGGCTGGGCCCAGAGTTTAAGGTGTGAGCACTGTCACGGTGCCCAGAGCAAACCTGTGTGGGCTGTTCAGAAAGGGCGTTTGGCTTCCCAGGGCTTCCCAGGGCTGCAGCGCCTGGGGAGCAGGAGCTCTGTGCTACCGCCCGGCTCCATCTCTCCTCGTTCCATTTTGTTTTTAAACTCAGTTCATTCCTCCGTCGCTGCACCTGGGAATTCATCATTCATGTGTCTCCAGCTTCTCCAGCCCCCCTGCACACGGCGTAGGGGGAGCTTTCTACAGTCGTGTAGCCCCCGTGCCCAAATTGTGGCTGCTGACATGTGCAAGGGGGAAGTGAGACATTTCCCACCTGTTCAGCTAGTTTGCAGCTTGGTGGGATACTTCCTATTTTTAACTGTAGCTGCAGTTTAAGGAATAAATTTGTGGAGTCAAACATAAGGTAACAACCAAAGGAAGTGGTTTTTTAGCTGCAGATCTGTCTGATTTAGTACCTGGTGAACATTTTCTGTAGCACAATGATACTTCTTAGGGTGCATGAAAAAAACCTGCAGTAATGAACAGACACTGTTCCCAGTTTTCAGTCTCATCGTTAGCATTTTGCTATCATTAACCTGATGATAAAATGATAAATTGCTTATAAAACAGATATTTGTTTGTTGGGCACTAGCAGGTCTAATTGTGAGGAGGGATGTGGAATTTGGTCTACAGAGTTTTGCATCATGAATATGAATTGTGTGTGGTTCTGACACTGGAGGTCAGGCCAGTGTAAATCAAGGAAATGTTTCCAGATTTCAATCTGAATCGAGACGTGGGGATTTAAAGATATTTAAACTCCCAGCCAGGTGTTTACTTGGGCTAGGAAACAATCAATCTTCTTGTCTGCAGGTGGAGGGACCTTCCACAGAGGTGGAAGCTGCTCTGGCTGTTGCAGGTAAGACTCTGCCCTCTCTCCTCTCCTTTCTGACATTTTGGCACTTTTCTTCTGGCCAGGCTTTTGGCAATGCTGCCTGTGCACTTTTGTCCACGTGTGCCAGCCCCCAGGGCTGCTGGCATCCAGCTCGGAGTGCTGCAGAACCAGAGCCCAGCCGGGATGCTCACTGGGATGCCAGCCTTGGCTGGGAGCACTGGAGGGGCACACAGAGCACTTCAGCTGCCAGAAAATTAGATTCATTTATTTGGAAATCTGTGGTACACAAAGCACTTTAATAACCACATTCATCTAAAGGCCACATCAGGAGAAACAGTACTGCCTGTTCCCTCTCGGATGCCAGCTTGTGGGGAATGCTGCTGCTAACATTTAGCAGGAGCTGCAAGTCACCTTGATACAATCGAGCTAAGACACATTTTAATGGCTGTTTAATTAGATTTACCATAGGGAAGGTGCCATGGAAGAAGGCTGCATTTCTGCTTTCAGTGCTTGAGATGGCGGCTAGTTTAAAAAAAATGCAGATAAAAGACTGCAAGTGGTAGACAAAGATGAGGGCGTTTTTTACCCCTGTTCAATATAATTTTTTACCTTCATTTGAGGGACGTGTCTGCACTTTCCCTGCACTTGCAGGGCTGGAAAATCTCGCGCCCCCGCAGAGAGATGCTGTTTTCTGCCTGCCACAAAAATGCAGGCTCTCCTCAATGTGTGATTTTCTTTTAGGTGACCCGAGCTCTGAGCACCTCAGTGTGAGGCTCCCACACTCCTCAGAAGCTGCCCCTGTGTCATAAAGCAGAAGGGAAGGAATCCATCTGATTTCCAGCAGCAATATCCAAACGTTGTGGCAAACTGGTCCCTGTATTAGAGAACAAACGGCTCAAGTTCATCTCACACCAATTTTGATTCCTTCATGAGGCTGTGGGAGACTCCAAGGAGCATTTTGTAAAGTGGCCAGTTGCTCCTCCATAGGAAATAAAACATTGAAACATATTGCTATAAAGGATATGACATTTCTCCCAATGGATTTATTAAGAAGACCACAAGAGTAAAGAGTTATAAAACCCGATCCAGTCGGCAGTTCAAGCTGTGTAATTGATATCCATTATTTCCCATTGACTGCTCTGCACGACTTTGCTTTCTGTAGCATCAACAGATTCTGCCTCTGAGCTGCTGGGGCTTGGCAGAGAGCAAAGCCAATAGCAAACCTGGAGCATGAATCCCAGGAGAGAGCTGAGGTGGTTTTCCTCAATTTTTTCCCATAAATACACACCTTTATCCTAATTTACACAGTTTCTCAAGTCACTACATTTGCACAGGGCAATACAAATCCACTGTGGCTTTGCTGAAGCAGAGATTTGGCATCAGTTTGGTTTCCCCAATAAAACAATTTCTCCTCATCTGCTTCATTTCATGGCAATTTTATATTCTTTACAGAAATAGGGTCATTATAGTAATGAATTTACTGAAACAAAACAAGCAGAAAAGGGCCATCCCCACAAATGCAGATCTACCCTGTGCCAGAGTAACCCCAGCTCATTCCAGGCCCATCGGTGTCTGTCTGTCCTGAGCATTTGTCTGTCAGCTGGCAGGAACAGCACATTGCTCCTCAATGCTTCCTCGGGTGATTTCAAGATCAGATTTATTTTTGGTGGATGTTAGAGCAATGGAGAATAACTGAGAGACTGACAGTAACTGGGTGCTGGCCCTGTCCCGAGGGCTGGTGGCTGCTCCCAGGTGCTGCAGGATCCCTGAGGAGGCTGAACACGAGGCAGGGCCTCCTGCCCGTGCCCCTGCACAGGTCAGCATTAGGCAAACCCATCATCTTCCTCTTATTACTCAATGCTGTTCTATGCTATTGACCTCCTGCCCCCTCCTGCAAATCATTTGCTTTTCCAGATGCTTCACTATTAACTTGTACTACTTCTTTTTTTTTTTCTTTCTCCTTATCTCACCTCAAGAAGGAGAGGGATTACCTCATTTCCACTGCCTCGGAAATAAATCCTCATTATGGATTTGTACCTGGGGAGGAAGAAGCTGATTTCCACTCCCAGCCAGTTCTGGGCAGATATTTGAAGGTAATTGTTCAGTCCAGGGACATCTCACTCGTCTAATCACCATAAAGAGCACTTTTATTAGAGCCGGGCTTGGGGTTGGGCCTATCGAGAAGATATTTATGGGGAAGATGTCATTTCAGAAAACTGGAATATGGACATCAAATTTGTATTTTTATTTTAAGGTGGAGCAAAGGGAAGGACCTAACATGGAATAAATGTCTGAGTGCTGGTGGGGGGCTCATTCCCGGGCCCGGGTGGCTGCACTGCACTGCCGAGAGTGCAGCTGCCTCCTCACAGCGCTCACTGGATTGCTTCAGGTTTGTTCAAAATCATCCTCTGAGCTGCTTCAACCCAGCAGTAGCTTTTCCCTCATGCTGTAGTTGTGAAAACTGATGTGAACTAGCAGACACCAACGGTGTTTTTACTCAGGATCCAGAAGGTACGTCCAGGTTCTGCCTCCCTGAACACGCTGGAGCACAAGACTGAAATGACAGCGTGATGAGGCCCTTTTTTCCTGGCTAATTGCTGCAGGATGAAATAAGGGTCAGAATAAAATGTGGTTATCTGCTAAATGGTTGCTGCACCCAGCTGTCAGGCTGTTTGCTGCAGCCCAGAATATATCGGCTGTGGCAGCTCTTGGATGCTCCAGCTCAGGGCAGAATTGCGCAGTGATTTCTCTGGACTTTGACAGAGCTGGGGCTGAGCTTCTGCCACAGAGCCATCAGTGATGGACTGGACAAAAATAAACAGCCCATGAGAACTTTCTAGAGGAGAAATCGCTTGGTTCAGTGTTGCAGGTTTACCCCAAGGTACACCCAGATGAGCAGAGGTGTGTGACAGATGTCCCCAGTTCCGAGGCTCTGGAGCTCTGGCACTTGCAGTGTCTTTGTGAATGTGCCCTGCGCTGCTCTGCTGCAGCTTTGGAGGTGCAGGGACCCCTCAGCCACCCGCTCAGCATCCAGCTGGTGGTGAAACTTTGATGAAAGTTCCTTATTGATTGATGAAGAATGGCATCAAACTAACACTACTCATTACACCGTGGGAGCACAGCTGTTTAGCCCTTGATGCTTTGGGGCAGTGAGTTCTCTGACCACGAGCTCCTCCCCAAACTCTGATCCCACCCGTGGAAGAAGACACAAGGATTTGTTTGTACAGGTCCTGATCCCAGTGAAGGGGAGAAAATGTAAATCAGACTGAAGTGCCAAACCCAAACGTTGTAGAGGAGTCCTGGCCATGCTGGAAGCACACAGCAGCCCCAAGGGGATCAAGCCACTGAAAAAACCCTTCCCATGTCTGTAACAGCCGGGGCCATGGGAGCAGGGACTGGGAAGGCACGGTGTCTGGAAATGAGCTGCTGTCTCACATGATTGATTTCGGGAGCTCTCTTCTCGTGCTGCCAGTCTTGTTGAACATTTTCTGCTTCTGCCCGATACCGCTGGCCCCGAGCAGGGCGGGTGATGGATCACCCGCTGCGGCTGCCGGCGAGGCGCCTTCCTGCTGCACTCACGGGGGGGACTCGGGTGCTGCACGTGTCCTGGGGCTGATGGTTACAGGTGAACATCGTCCAGTACAGAACCAGCAAAGGAGATGGAGCCACAGGAGGTGCAGAGAGGAGCATTCCCTGTTCAGTGTCCTCGCTCCAGAGCTCCTTGGCTCTGTCCAACCCACAGCTGCCTGGGGCTGTGCTTCAGCCCTGAGCCACAGCCTCTGGTAAATCCGTGGACTGTCTGAGAGCAGGCAGGAATGGTAACAAAGAGAAGCAGTTATCTTCAGTGTCTTTAATTACCTTCACTTTTTTTAGAGGTCCAGAAATGGAAAAACAGTAGAAAAGCATCACAGCTGCATCTCAGTGCCTGCACCACGGTGATGGCACCGGGGATGTGGCCTTGGGCCCTTCAAAGCCTCTGCAATCACCTCTTTACTTAAACTGCTGTGACTTTGTGTTGTCCAAGGCCTGTATAACTTTGCCATTTTCTAACAGCCTGTATATAAGAGGAGCAAGCATTAGAAAAGTGTAAACCTGGATATTTTAAAGTTAAACTGAATCCCAGTCATGGTTTCCTTCCCATGGAGCAGTTTTAGATATAAAGAAGATGATAGATTAAGTTATGTTTGACTGACAGATTTAAATTGGGGCTTCTTTCTGCAGCCTCCACATCCATGCTCTAAATAGGAGGCTTGGGATTAGGGACATTAAATTACTGAGTTTATTGGAAAAATAAAATATCAGGAACAGATGAAAATGAAAATGAAAAGAGAGAGAAATGCAAACTGAATGAGTGCTAAAAAATTATTAAGGTAAGGTAGCAAATGAAATAGAATAGCACTAAAACTAGATGACACGTATGAAATTCTCCAAGTGGCAGTGCTGTGGAGTTGGGCTTTCAGACTGTGGAGTTAAAGACAGGTGAGCTTGATATTGCCAGGAGCTGCTCCGTGCACCCAGGCTGCCCAGAGCTCAGCTGTCTGCCCGTGGGGATGGGAGAGGGACGTGCCCCAGCAGTGGGTGGTGGGTGAGTGGCCCCGGTGCTGCCTCCCCAAATGCAGGCAGAGATGGGTTTCTGTCTGCTGGCTTTGGATAACTTCTTGTAACCTCTCTGAGTCTTTGTACCTGTATTGCCTCCTCCCCTCCTGCCAGTAATTACTTACAAGGCCATGGAGAGAGATCAAACCCTGCCCTCTCCTTTGGATCCTTGAAATGGCCTTTTACTGCACTCTCGAGTCTCCTTAAAGGAAACAAAACAAACTGCTGCAGGTGATTGCAGGTAAAGCTATCCTCCTGAGGACCTGCCTTTTCTAGATAGCCCTGCGTATGAGGAGTGAAACATTTCCTGGAGATTTGATTTCATCTCAGGTCTGGGGAGATTCTGCGGTTCCACGTGCAATCCATCAACACCTGCCCGGAGAGGAGCAATAAATTAATCTTCTTCTGGAGCAGCAGTGCAAACTGCCTTCCCTGCACATGGAAAAGAGCCAGATTTGGGTCAAAGGAGCAGCTTTCAGCTTCTCCTTCCCCTCCTACCGTGATCCATTTGAGCCCGGCTGCTCTCCCAGCAGCTCTGCTCCCTCATGCCCGTACAGCTGTGCTGGCTGGCAGGAATTGTTGCTGGCTTTTTCACAGCCTTTGCTTTGGACTCATTATGATGACGGTTGTTAAATCTCTAGGGCAGCAGTGAGTGTCCACTCGGGTGACATCAGTGTGCCCATGCTGACGTGTGCAGCCTGACTCAGTGAATGTCCCTGTCCTCAAACGCAAAATGCCTTCAGGTAAGCACAGGGCTTGTGCTCTGTCCCAGGGCAATGCTTCCCAGGGATCGCTCACAGCCACGTGCCCAGCAGGGACTGGATCTCAGCGAGGTGCCAGGTGGTAGAGAAGAGGCAGATGCTGCTGAAGGACAGCACTGGTCTGTGACAGAAGGACAACTCCATGGCCACCAGCAGAGGGAAAGGATGGAGATGCAGCCTCTGCACCTGGTTTTAAGTGGTTTAATGACATCACAGCACAAAGGGAAGAGTGTGAGAAAATGGTGTAAGAGAACATATTCTCTCATGTTAAATCACCACTCGAGGTCCTGTTGCCATTGGCAGCCTGAGGGATATTTTGCAGAGATTCTAAAACACATTGTAAATTAGGAAAACAAGAGAGAAACCAAACCAAAACACCATATTGTGTAAGATCATATCTCTTGATACCAGAAAAGCTTCTCAGAATGAACCACCTAGTTCATGTTTACTCTTGTTTGTTTGGGGTGTTTCATTTGAGGAGATGAAAAAGATCTCATTTCTGTTTTTCTATAAAAATAGCTGTCGTCATTGATGTCACCTTTGTAGCCCTGCCTCACTGCCTGCAGAGGTCAGCAGAGCCGGAGCCCTGGTGGAATGTGAGCAGCTCTGCTCCTTCCAAGGCCAGGAAAAGAAGAGAAACATTTCATGATCCTTAAACTTGTTAAATGTAAAACTTGAAAACCCTCACACTGAAATCTCAGCAGCCCCAGGTAAGTTTTCTTCAGCCAGCTTTGCTATTTCTCTGCAGAGAAAGCCGGTTAAGGAGGGATGAATCCAGCCCATAATTACTGAATTCCAGTCCATAATTCCTTCAGGAAACAGCAGCAGTTCACTGGAGAGCACTCAGGCTCACGCGGAAAGGAGAGAATTGCAGGTGTTTGCCCTTTGGGAGCTGTTACAGGGGAATGTGCAAAGAAGGCCTGGAAAAGAGGAGGTGAGTGTTGGCAGCACCGTCACCCAGCTGTGGTGACACCGTGCTGTCCCTGGCTGCAGGAGCCGAGGGCTGCACGGAGCTCGAGCTCCCAAACAGCTCCAACTTCAAAGCCTGAGGCTTCAGGGAGAAGGAGCCCTGGGTGGCTGCTCAGCACCATCACACTTGTCAACCGTTTTTTCTGCTTCTAATGCAACTGGTCTGAGCTTCCCCAGAAAACCTGTAGGAAAACGAGGGAAGATCAGATGTGACATTCTGGACTTTGCATGTGAAAAGCAATCAGGGAAAAAAACAGAATAAAGCAAAGCACAGAGGGACTCGTGGTTGTACTTGATATGCTGAAAGGAGAACAGAGAGACACGAAATCATGTGCAGGTCAGTTTTATACAAAACATCAAAGACAGGTGGGAGTGACATTAATGGGGAATGGCTGAGGCAAATTATAAAATTTTTAAAAATAGCGTGAGGATACAATTAAAAGCAGCATCTCTGAACTGGAACTGCTTTGCCATGAACTGAACGTGCCTAAACCCAGTCATGGCTGAGCAGAGCTATTCCACTCAGCATTGGTTAAACTCAACAGCAGAGTGCCCAGAATCTGATTTAATTTGAAAGACTACAAAATTATATTTCTCTGCTGATTTTCCAGGTGGCAGGATTAGATGCAGAGCTTTTAGTTTTTCACTACTTCCTTTTAACCTAATTTGACAGAAATGGCTTTTGGTACAAGGCAGAATTTGCTGGGCGCTGCAGTGGCGATAATGGAAATATCAGAGAAATGGCAAAGCATGGTTGGGGGACATCATCCCTCTGTCCGGAATGCTCTGGGTTTGATAAACCATGAAGGCCAAGTTTTCTGGAAAAGCATAAATCAGGGACATTTGCATCTCTAGTGGGACGTTCGCTGGTCCACCAAAGCAACCCCTCTTTCGGGGGAGACCAAGAGCTGCAGCAGGATCTGGCAGATTTGGTGTGTGCTGGCCTTCGTGAGGACATGGGAAGGGATTTTTGCACGGTTGGCACAAGCATGGCCACAAGCATGACGGCTGCAGGGGAAGGAAGGGTGGTGGCCGGAGACAGGGCAGCGGCAGGGACACCCTGCACGGCGTGCAGGAACGGGAGCTGCCCTTCCTCCCGGCTTTGCTGATTAAGGAGCTCCTTTTCTTGGCAGTTTGAGCTGGAATTAAAATATTGCTGGGAGAGAGACACTCAGGGGCAGGCGAACAGCTTGTTCCCAGCTGGCTCAGCACTTTCCTGTTTGCAATTCCACCTACCAGAGCTCAGAAAGTGCTCCCTGAAGGCAACTGGGTGCTGGACTGGCAGCCCCTTACAGCCCTCGATACCCAGCAGCCCCTGACGCCTGGCAGCCCCTCAGCTGGAGCAGGCAGGGGCATCTCTCCTCCTCCTTTTGGGAAGGCAGCAGGGCTCCCAGTGCGTGTCCCAACGGAGCAGCATTGGAAAAGAGGTGGAGGCACCAGAAGGGCGTGCTGGCTCGGAAGTTCATTTTGGCTGCTGGTGTTGCTGGGTGCTTGTGGGGGTCCTGGAGGCTTTGTCCCCTCTCCAGGGAAGAAAGGGGATTTTTCAAGCTTCAGTCCCCACTGGAGGAGCTGGGGGACGTGTCTGCCCCAGAGGGACACCAAGTGGATGGTTCAAAGGCCAAGTTACTCGACTGCTCCTTTTGGCCCTCTCCCAATCCCAGACCCCTCTGGCTGCTGAAGCGATGAGCTCCTCTGTGCCGTGGGAGAAGGGACAGACTCGGGTTAATGACGCCGTGCACGGCTCCCACTGCTCTCCTCCCGGTCATTCTGCCAGGCTCTAAAGAAACGGTTTGCCTGGGAAATGGTCTGTGACTTAGCAGGCAGCGCGCTGGTGAGAGGCAGGTTTCTAACGACTCCTCAAACTGAGATTTTTATCCCTATAAGTGCAACTAGGTCTCAGTGTCCCTGATTAGTTTCTTGTGACAAATTCCATCTGTCTGCCTGGGAACAAAAGACCTAAAAAACCTGAGCACCAGCCATGCAGCCAACTGCTCCCATGCTGGGCTTTGTCATCACAGGAAATCACTTACAAAACAGGAAACTCTTCCTTGTTCCACTCAATTTCTTGGGACTATTTGCCATGAAATGTCACCTTCTCAGATGAAGGAATGGGATTTATCACAATTAAGGGAGGCTCTGACATATCCCTTTAAGTGAATTAAGGGTGCTTTAATTCTGAATTCGCCCAGGGCTTTGTTGGTGCAGCGGGAGTCCCTTGCAGTTTGTAACACTTGGAAACATGCACATTTTGGGGCAGCTGTTGGTGTGATTTTGCCACTCCCGGCAGTGTGATGCAGCACGTTGACAACGAGCGGCTCCTTGTCAGAATGCTGGCTCTGGACATTCCTCAGGAACGTAGAGAGAGAACTCTTGTGCTGGGTTGTTGATTGATTGAGCAGTTTCCTGTATATTTTGGGTTTTCAGAGTCACAATACACCTGCGTCACTGCCCTCGTCAGTCACCGCTTTCCTGCAGTGGGATTTTTGGCTGAGACACGGAGGAGCCGAATCTGTGACACACAGGTTCTGAGGCACACGGGGTTTGCTCCACAGATGCTGCTGCAGTGATTGCAGGGCCCTGGTACGGTGAGGGGGCAGGTGTGGGGGGCTCCCCCAGCACTCCCCACCGTGCTCTCACAGCCTCCTCCTGCCCTGGCACTGATGTCACTCGTTCTTCCCTCCGGCCTCCACCTGCAGTTCCCGTTCTGCGGCCGAGAGCTGCGTCACAGCGCCGTGGCCTTGGCCCCGTGTCCGGGGAGTGGCAGCAGCACTCGCACCTTGCTGGCGTCCCTGCACAGTGCCCGACGTGGCCACGCATCACCCCGAGCCCAGTGCCCGAGCTGGGTGCTGGGCTCGGGTGCTGGTGCTCTTTCCTGGTCTCCTGAGTGTTGCTGCAGCAAAGGGGGATTAGCACATGAAACACCCCACAAAACATGTTGCATTTGCTGTTGCCATAGCACAAATAGGAAACCTGGAACATGGGGTGGAAGCTGGTGAGTCACCGGGGTGAAGCATTTATCCCAAACCTCCTGTCTTGGAAAACTTTTGGCATGCATGAACTTCACAGAGCCAATAGCCCTTGGTGGGAGTTACTGGGACCAGTTGGTGTGTCCAGGCTGTTCATGCCCACCTTGCTCCGGTGTTACCTGGTGCTGCCTGTTCGGTGACTCAGTGATGTCTCACCAGGTTTTGAAGCTGGTGTTGTTCCAACTCGAGTGGTTCTCCAGCCACAGGAGGGCGGCACCACCACAAGCTGCCAAAGTGCCGGTTCCAGCTTGGTTGTGTTAGAAAAAGTAAATAAAATTTTAAAATATCAGCATATATGTGTGTGTATTAAGAAATAAAAGATAAAACTGCTTAACAGGAAGGAAGGGGGGAACCCTGAAACACTAGGGCCAAGTCCTGGGGACAAATTTGCAGCTGCAGTACAGGAACATCACCCAGACTCGCTGAGCCCTTGTGCAAATCCAGGGGGAAATGGTATCTAGTTTTCAAAGAAGATTTACCCCTAAATCATTTTCTAACTATCAAAGGAAGGTTAAACCCCCCTGAAGGGACCTAGCAGAAGCACCCTGTTTCCTCTAAGAGCTGGAGGGGCTGGAAAGCCAGCAGGACTTTTGTGGGACCTTTCCATGGTCTAAGTGTGTTGCAACGGACTTGGGCACTGACATAAGGCACTATTCACTCACAAATCATTTACCATTTCAAATATCTCTTTTAAAGGGGGAAAGATTTACTTTGGTGGCTGTTTTGATTGTGTTTACAGCAGCTTGGAAAAGAATTGAAACAGAAAATGAGTGTAGAGTGGGTGCTGAGGTCCCAGGGTCTGAGAGAGCCAGCCTGTGTCTCAGCAGTGGATCTCTCTGGGTGCAGCTTTTGTGGGGTCACAAGGCTCAAGGGTGCCTGGAGGCACAGAGAAGCCACCAGGGGTGGGCTTAAAGCTGCTGCTCAATGCCCTGCTTTACTAAATAAAGGAAGAGTTATATAAATGATGTTGAAATGTGGAATTGCTGGCAGTACTCTGCCATGCTCTGCAGCACTCGGCTGATGTTTAACCCGAGGTCCCGCTCAGGTGAATGGGATTTGCCTGTCTGAGGGGTGTGTGAGGCTCAGGCCAGGCCAGGCCAGCCTCGGTGATGTTTTCTGTGGCTGAAGATAACGTGGGCTTGGTTGGTCAGAGCTCAGCCTGCAGCAGGGTAAGGGTACTACCTCCAAAAAGGCCTGTTTGGCTGTTTGAAGTGAGATGTTTCTGAGAAAGATCCCTGCAACTGCTCAAGGTTAAACTAAGAATTGGCACCAAGTGACAAGGGGCAGCATCTGGGACTCACTACCTGAACTAGCCAAACACTGAAAAAAGAGTCCAGAATGGAATTCTTTTATTAGCTTTTCCCTCGCACTGACACCTGCAGACTTTTATCTGCAGCTGTGTGGGAAGAGCTCACACTGCAAATGTAATTCCCACAGGATGGGACTTTGAGGAATCAGACTGTGTTTGAACCCATCCTGGAGAAGGACCCAAACACGCTGACTAAACAACAGATTGCAGAGAACAGTGTTGCAACAGACAACATGATTAGAGAACTTTGAGGAGCACTTGATCTAAAACAGTACACAAAGGTATGATTTTTTTAATGTTATAGTAGGGAAAACCTTCTCTACACAGCTGAAAGCAAGAAGGGAGGTGAGTCCCAGCCTCCAGCTTTTGCAAGCGTGTGATGCAATCCAGCATTGGGAAGTGGCTAAAATGTATTGGGGCACTGCTTCAAGTTTGGGTTCTGACTGAGCTTTAATATCTTACAAAAATTAGGTTACATTATTCAAAATCAAAGGTTTTCAAAGTCACAGCAAAGCTGAATTTCACTCTGTAACAGCGGCCTCAGGTCGTAGCTGGGGTTTGTGCCAAACCAAGCCGGGTTCTGTGAGGTGGCTCTGACCTCTGCTCTGCCCCATGACAGAGCGGGTGTGTGTGGCCCCAGGCATCGGCCACAGGCAAAGAGCAGCAACTGCCCCCCGAGGCCAGGAGGAGCTTCCTCATCTTCCCCAGCAGGGACTGGGCTCAGGCTGGAGGTGGTGGAAGGTTTCCCCACCGGGGCTGCCACAGCCCATTCCCGCTGCCAGGGGTTAACGGGGCTCTTCCTTTGGCTCAGTTACTGGGTATCCACCTGTGAAGCCGTAAAGGGTAGAACGGCAAATCTTACAATCAAATATTAAATTATACCTAATTTATTTGCTTATGCCAAACTGTGAGCTCTGCAATCAAGTGTGTGAGGGTTTCCGTCACAAGCTCTCCTGGGAGCCAGGGGATGTGCCTGGCAGTGCCCTGGAGGGGGGTGCTGAGCCTCGGTCCAAGGGGACACAGGCAGGGATTGACCACTCTAAACCCGGGGTGTCCCGGTCACAGAGACCCTGGGGCAGCCTCTCAGGCAGCCCCTGGGCGTGGGCTCAGGTCTGCCTGGTCCTTGACTTTGATAAATGTCTCTCCAACCTCATAACACGTTTTTGCATACTTTTACTGTAGCTAAAACCTTCAGTGTTTAGGGAGAAGTTTATTGTTTGAATCGGGATGAAACCAGCATGTGTTTGGCAGCACGTTCTGCATAATATATTAAAGGATTTTCACTTCTGTATAAAATCCTTCAAGTCACCTGGAATTTTTCCATGGACTGCACTCTGCTCAAGGTTTCAATTTCCCTTAGAGTTGTACATTTGTCCTTGTCCTCTCTGGCAGCCCTGAGCCGCCATCCTGCAAACTGGCTCAGAAAATGGCACCAGGGCGAGGGTGCAAATCAGAGCCTCCCAGAAAGTCTGGTGGAGGGAAGGGGTCTGATGGCTCCCAGGCATATTTCTAAATGAAAAATTGTGTCTTGTACTTTACCGTTCAGGAAGAGGGGGAGGAAAAAACCGTGTCTGGATTGGAATATTTTCAGCAATTGGGATGGCAGGTGAATTTTAAACAGAACCCAGCTGAAATATGGCCAGTCTGGGAAGCACAATATGGCATTTCTCTCTTCCCTTTCCATTATGGTCCAAGCAGAAACAGCAGCTGGCAGAGAAAGTACTTCGAGTTGTGTCAGGTATTGTGAGGTGTTTGTGTCGGATTTTGCCTAATTCCTTGAGGCATTAAAGCATCTCTACTTTGCAAAGACAGTGGAAACCCACTTTTTCATGTGCGTGAGTGTTTTAAAAATGGAATTTTCCAACGATGTGGGAGAGCAGCAGCTTTCACACAGCTGCCTGCTACCGCTGGGAATTCCTTCCCCCGGAGCGATGGGTCCCGGCCCCCAGGGCCAGCCCCAGCGTGTCCGGCGGTGTGATTCCGGGGGGACGGCAGCGAGCGAGCAGGGCTCCGCGGGAGCAGCACGGCTGCCTGGTGTGCAGCGCCCAGGAGCTGCTCCACAGCGTTTCCAGACGGGCGTTTTGGGAACCGATGGCTGCAGAATGAATCAGTGACCGGCCCCGGACCTGGGGCAGCGCTCAGTCATCGGAAGAAGCGGGTTTTCCACGGAGGAGGATGCAGGACGCGGTGCCGAGCCCCAGCAGCTGCCTGCGCTGGCTCGGATGATTGTGCCGATGATTCCCCTGATGATTGTCCCGATGATGCTCCCTTCGCGTGGGCGCACAGAGGAGCCGCGGTCCGGGAGGTGCCGGCTGGCTGGGCTCTGATTCACTGTCCAGCCCCCCCAGCCGGGAGCCGTGAACCAGAAAATGTCACCGCTTCCCACGGCAGAGCCCGCTCGTGCCACGCCACGGGCACCAGTTCAGGGTGCAGCTCAGTGGGAATAAGGGGTTTTTTTCAGGGTTGCGTATTAAGATTCTGGTCACGGCCCAACTTTTGTTTTTTAGCAAAGACAAATGGTAACTGTGCCATCTCCCATTGCCTGCAGTATTTTAGAGGCTTTTCTTCTCATAAATAGCCTTGTCTATCCCTTCAAAGTGACACTGGAGCATCATTTTGCTGCGTGTGAGGCATTCGTGCTTTGAAACCCCAGACCAGCTCTTTTCTGTGAAAACCGCACCAACACACCCACAAATCTCACGCATTACAGCTTGTCACTCACATTTAACCTGCTTTAGAGCAGAGGTTTCCCTCGGCAGCTGCAGATGAAATATGCTTCATCTGTGACTGCTTTCACAAGCACAAGGCACCCCCTATGCCAGTGTGAGCCGGAGCTGCCAGGGGCACCCAGGCTGCTGCTCTACTGGTTTGCAAAGCAGAGCCTGTCCCTCTGGGCGAAGCAGAGCAGAAGCTCAGCTCAGCAGTTAATTTTTAACTTGCTGGTTGCTCCACGGTGTGGAAGGGAAGCTTGCCAGGGAGGTGTTGCTGTTGACCAGGGCACCCTCTCTCCCCACACACAAACACGGCTGGGCGAGGGCTGGCCCAGCTCCGCTTTGGACTCTGCTCATGCCTCGTGTGCTGGATTTCACCAGTAACTGAAGGTCACAGTACTGGGTGTTCAGAAACTGAGGAACATCCTCATCTCCTCCTGAACACTGTGGTCAGGCTGAGCCGGGCCATTGACTTGTTCCAACCCCATCTTTTCACGGACAGGAGGGTTGCAAAAGCAACCGTCCGTGTTTTGGAGAGCTGGGGATGGGTGTTTGATGAGGGGACAGAGGGTGGGACCTCTGTGTGGTCTGCTGTCACTGACACCCCCTTTGCTCTGGGCTCTCTCTCTCCAGCACCTTGTGAGTTGCTCCCCACCTTCCCCAGTCTGTTAAGCCAGAGCTTCTGCCTAAAGTCTTGTCCTTAGTTTCTGTCCTGCCTTTCCGTGGCTTCTCCCCAGCCAGCAGCGGCAGTGGGGAACCACCAGCACGCTCCCAGCACGGCTGCTGAGCAGGGCGTTAGACCAGCTGGATAAAATTAGCTGTTCAGATGCATGTTCCTCAGGATGCTGGGACAGGGGACACCCAGTGCAGCCAGTTTGACTCATGGAGAAGAATTAATGGAAACGCCCGGCTCCTGGAGGGAGGAAATGCCTCGAACAGCCTTTTCCTCTGTTTGTTGTGTGGGGAGGCTGACAATGGGCCCCGCGTCTGGCCAGAGCACAGCCGGGCCGGCTCGGAGCGCGGCGTGCGCCGGCCACAGACGCCGAGTCTGCGGCACCGGGCGCTCAGGAAGGGCCCGGCACCGCCGGTGACGGCACTGACGGGTGACAGCACAGCTGGGTGACCTGGCCTCCCACACCTCTCTGCACACACTGTGGTGGGACCACAGAGCGCAGCACAGCCCGGGCACCCTCATTGGCAGTGCTCGGCTTGGCCGTGCCCTCCTTGACACATGGGCTGCCACAAACACCGAATCACCGGGGATGGGTCCGGATGCCCTGAGCCCTCCAGGTGCAGCCCTGGAGATAAGCAGAGCAGCAGCACAGTGTGGGCAAGGGCCCTGGGATGGTTGGGCATTTGCATGTCGAACTCTTGTTGGCCAATGTCCCATGAGAATTCATTGCAGTTTTTGCTGAGCCCGCTGTAAGACACGTTCCTGGAGCACAACCCTGCCAAAGCAGCAGGCAGGCTGCAACCAAGGAAAATTGCCTTTTTTCACTGTAAATATCCAATAATCACATAACTTCTTAGTAAGTGGCCTTTATTTATCAGGGATGCCACTTGGGCTAATAATTTCAATGTAATGAGACAAGAGGGACTATAAAATCCCCAAGTCAGAGGCTCTGATCAATCATGTTATGCAAATGTTGTGAACAGGATTGTCTGGGCAATCCTAGGACATGCCAGCAGCAGCCACTTCAGTGGGCATTGATTTCAGTCTGCCACAATCGTGGCTTCTGCCAGATTTGCTTCCTTCTTTCAAGGAAAGGCTGTTGGCAAATGATACCCGAGGCTGCCCAGGTCATTGGTAGCACTGGGGAGCTGGGTTTGGTTTGGGGGACTCAGAGAGTGACAAGGCTCTGCCAAATCCCACATTGGCCCTGGCACAGGGGGTGCATTGTGGACACCTCAGTGGTCCAGGGCAGGGGAGCAGGGAGCAAAGCCCCAGCAGCAGAGCCAGGGAAGCAGCAGGGCTGTGAAGAGCTGATCTGGTCCCTGCAGGGTGTTCTCAGAGCACCCTCAGCAGCAGGCTCGTCGGGTCCTGGCAGGTAACACGCCCAGAGGCAGGTGGGCCGGGGGGGCTCCTTGCCCCGCTGGCTTCTGTCGTGAGTGTTTGTCGCACAAGAAGCCGCTCTGGGGGGAACACCCGCCAAAGGGAGGAACTGCGTCGCATCCGAGGGCCCAGAGCAGCTGGGTGGGGCAGGGCTGGGCTGTGGGCAGGCTGTGAATGGCCCTGTTTGGCCTTTTTTGGAAACAGCCCATTCGGAGCAGTCCTTGTCACTGCGGATGGTTTGCGGGGATGTGTCACCAATGGGTGCAACAGCTGCAGCGAGTGTGGGACATCGCTCCGGAGGATGCTGGAAAACTGGCAGCTTCCTCCGGAGCAAACCTGCCCTGAGACAGATTTTTCTGAGCAAGGGCAGTTCTGAAAAGCCTTTGGAAGCTCTTTCAAACAGGTTCATCCCTAAACAGTTTACTCTCTGGCCTTCCTGGGAGGGGAAATCACCATGCATCCCACTCCAGCTATAAATAATTGTAATTGCCCGTTCTATTAGGTGACTTAAAAGATTGTTTCCAGTCTCCCTGACTTATTGGCAATTTGGAGTTCTTACTGTAGGCAAAAAAACTGTAGCTGGGCTATCACTCTTCCAAGCTGCTTTATCTTTGTTGCTCTAAGCAGAGTCATGGGAATGTTTTTATCTAAACCATCAGGTTATTAGAGGACAGACTTATAAATAACCAGTCTTTGCTATTTTTAAGTACTTTCAGCATTGTCTATCATGATACTAAAGCACAACCTGCAGAAAAACAGTCCAATTCTGCTGCCAAAGCTCCATAACTTACTTCTGTTTCTTTGGGTGACAAGGAGCCAAGGCCAGGCTCTTTCTCTGCTCTGCAGAAGTGTCAAAGGCTGACGAGCCATGCTGCCCACCCTGGCCCCGAAACATCAATTCCTGCACCTTTCTTTCCTCATTGCAGAAGATGTCATTCTCCTTTGTAATAGGAAACTGTTATTGGAGAGGAAACTAATACTGGAGTTGATTAACAATAAATTTGGTGAGGCCTTTCTGGGGAATGGCGTGGTTGCCATAGCAACTGTGAGCCAAACTGGTGCTCCCAGGTGGGATAGTGGGGCCATGGGGGAGCCAGGGGCTGCTTCATATCCTGAGAATGGGCTGCCAAAGCCACACCTGGGGAATGAAGGAGAGGTGCAGGCAGTCTGCTCCTAAACCGGGTCTCTACGAATTGACAAAAAAGGTCTTACCCCACCACTCCAGGAGAACTGAGCATTTCAGACAAGATAATTTGTATTTACTTCATAATTTATTAATTTTCACATCACTGTATGCAATAAATTATAGTCAATATAATAATAACATTGTCATAAAATATTGCCATGAAGTAAGTACTCATCTAATAGTGACTGTAACCTACACAGAGAAGAACTGTAGTTGTTATATTTAGATCTCTAGTGTTAATGGTAAGTGAACACAGTATTAGGGAACTTCACAGTAAATTCAGGGAAATCTGTCATTATTATTGCTTCTGTGCAAACGACTTTTACTGCACACACACAGCTTGGGAAGGAAAGGTACAGCTGTGCAGAGTGTCTCTGGAGCAAACGTGTTCCCGGACGGCTGAACTCACTGCACCACACGGTGCATTTGGGTGCATTTAACAAATGCAAAGTGACCGTGACCAGCAGCTGATCGGCCTCCAGAGCCTCCCGCCAGCCCCAGCACCAGGGCTCTGCGCGGGCTCAGGCTGTAAGGAAACGAGTCTGAAAAGGCAAAGCACACGGGGCAAGTCAGTAACACCGAGTCCGTCAGAGTCACACCCGGGCGTGTGGGTTCTCCCCAGCCCGCAGGAGCTTTTCTGCCTCCTGCTGGGAGCTGCTCTCTCTCTGCCAGCCTCTGGCCACCAAACTGCTGTCCACACCAATGCAGCCGTGGGCACCGACGTGCCATGGGCAGCGATGCTGCCATGGGCACCGATGTGCCATGGGCACCGATGCTGCTGCGGGCGCTGATCCTGGTGTCCACACCGGTGCTGCTGTCCACACTGATGCTGCCATGGGCACCGATGCTGCTGCCCACACCGGTGATGCCGTGGGCACCGATGCTGCCGCGGGCACCGATGCTGCTGCCCACAGCGATGCCGCGGTCAGCTCACAGTTTGCGGTGGGGCTGAAGCCCTGTGGGTGGTCTGTCCGGTCCCTGGTCCCACGGGGCAGCGGAGCATGCTGAGTGTGGTAGGAGGTCACAAACAGTCCCGTCACAAAATGTTCTCCATTTCTGCTCCCTCCGCCAGCTCAGTGAACTTTAATGGAGTATTTCCGAAACGTCAGGAACTGGAGCAGTTTGTCTTTTCTCCTCTGCTTTAGTGCCATTAGTGCTCTCGTTTTTTCCTCCATGTCCTGGTCGGTGGCGAGGATTATCTTGGCTCTTTCCTCCGCCTTCTTGTCTCCGGAGTTTCTGAAGAGTTTCTGCAGGGACTCCTCGTTGATGCTTTCGAAGATGTTGGCCGCGGCTTTCTTGCGCAGGGCCGTGTCGAAGCGGTAGCCATGGACCGAGGGGCTCACTCGCAGGGATGTGGACATGGCTGGAGTGCTGGAGCTTGTCTTTGCTTTCATCTATGTGGGTGCTGCCGGGTCTGCCCTGGGCTCCAGTCGGAGGAGTGGGTGCTGTGCTGGCTCCAGGACTGGTATTTAAAGGCAGGCTGGAGGAAAAGCCGGAGGGCTCCGGTTACAGTGGTGAGATCACGATGATGTCAACACCCAACAGTCGCAGGCAAGTTTAACAGTTAAGTTGCCAACTTTCCTGTCCTGCGGACGAGATGAAAAGTTCTCTCTGCTTCTGCAACGGAAATGGCTTTTTTTTGACCCACCACAGAACAAAAAGGCTTCAACCACCGCTGTGGGACTGAGCCAGCACAGCCCAAACTCCTCTCCTGCCCTTGTTGCATGTGAAAAGCACTGCGTGCAGAATGTATCCTATCATAAACAGGTAAAACTCCAGGTGAGAACTGTTGCAATGCTAGCAAGAGGCTGGAGCCTGTGCAAACAGCCAAGAACTTGGCGGTGGTCTCAGGGGAGCAAGAAAACTCATTTTGCTGCCCCGCTCCTGCCTCCAGTGTCCTTTTGCTTAAATTTCATGCTCATTGGTGCTGGAAACAAAACTCACCTCTGCTCCAAAAGAGTCTGTGCTCTCCACACCACCACCCTTGGCCAACGACAAGCCCTTGGGCTGGGAGGACTGTCTCTTAGTCATATGGGTTAGCTTTGGCTCCTGTGAGGAGCAGGGAGTTGGACTCGATTACCCTTGTGGGTCCTTTCTCACTCAAGACACACTGTGGACAGGGCATGGCTGCCAGCAAGGGGCTGGCTCTGACCACCAGAGCTCCTGCTGGGCTTAACACCTGGTGTTACTGAGCACAATCAAATCTGGCCCAGAATAGCTGTGGGTTCAAAAGTCGCTTAAGGCCAGGAGCCAGAGATAAGTGTATTTTGGTTAATGTTTTAAAGCAGCCGGATGCTGCAGAGGCTCTGTTTGGAAAACTAGACGCTTGTTTACTGTTGTTGCTGACCTTGTTACTCACCCTTGCTGAACGCCTCTAGGAACAGCCTCTGTCCCCATCCCACTCGGACGAGGGGTTTCCCTTATTTACCGGAGAGCTGCGGAAATTACCTCTGACCACACTGAAGAACAGATCCAAGGAAACATCACCCAGATGCTTTTTATCCCACATTCCCTTTAAAAGTTCAGTTTGTTTGGATAGAGGGAGGGGATGTGTCTGAGCCGTGCGCCCCTCTCCGATGGTCAGCGGGAGCCAGTGGGGAGGTGAACACACCTGAAGCCCACGTGTAGGTGTTTGTGCTGGCTCAGAACAGAGCAGGGGATTACCTGTGAGCTGTTGCTCACCAGGGGAAGTGCGAGCAGGGCAGGCGGCTGCCTGGGCCCCAGAATGACTGGCAAGCCCAGTTCCATCTGGGCTCAGATCAACTTCCAGCTGGCCAGGGCTTGCCAGGCTTTTATCCTTAGGAGAGGGAGCGGTCTCATTTCAGTCTGGCCGCTTTCCTACCCGGGACTTGGGACTCGTGTGCTGGTGCTGCTGGGCACATCCTGAAACAGCCCTGCACCCTGCAGTCACACTATCCTGCCAGGACATGGGTTTCCCCACTGCTGCCGGGACTTTGCTCCGGCATGAGCTCTCTCTGCACGTGCCATCACTTCCTGTGAGTCTGTCATTGTGCGAGTTACTTTTTACAAGTTTTTCCCAATTTCTTTTGTACGTGCTGGATGTTCCGTGCTTCAGTGTACAAACATCAGCTTTGCAAATCCCTGGGATTCTTCTTTCACCAGCCAGACGTGCAGCCTCTCACCTTGCCATGGCCTTGCCAAGTTGGTGAGACCAATTCATCAGCTGCTTGTTCAACATTTGCAGGGCTGATAAATCCACCCTGAAAATAGGACGGTTTTGGCGTGGCTGGGTCTCTGCCTGGGAGAGATCTCATGGTTTATAGACTCCACTAACATGAAATGCGATGGGGGAGCAGAAGGAAGCAGGGCCACATGTGCTGCCCAACCCTTCCTGCTCAGAGCTGCCCCGAGCACTGGGGGGAAAACCTGCCCGAAACACGTGTCCGGGTGAAATGCTGGAAGTGCTTTGCTTCACAAGACAGATAACACAGTGTCAGGGTACTTGGGACAAAAGTCAGTGCCAGAAGATCAGCCAAGATCTTGTGGCTGAAGAAAACAAACCCTTTTATGTCCCCTAGGCAAAAACAAGAGCTGAGGCAGGTTCACGTGCACCTTGTTTTCACCACTCCCACTGCACATGGAATCGCTCTGCAGGTATTTGCAGAGATGTGGCTGACAGCATAAATTAGCAATATCTGTGGAAGATACAAGCTCAGAAAAGTATCTGCCATGGAAACCGAGACTAAAGCTGATGCTTTAGGAGTAAGACATCAGAAAGCTGCCAAGATCAAGCACGCGTTCCTTGTGAGCTCATCTCGCACAGAGCAGTAACAAATGTCTTTGCCCCTTCAAGCTTCTCTGCCCACTTTGTATAAATTTAGTTGTGCTTGGCTCTGACAGAGCGATGAAGCATGCCTCGTCTGGTTTTTTTCCAGTAATTTTTGTTTATATCGGTCTTTTAATACTGCTTTCCCAGTAATGCCTAGGAGGAATTATTCATGTGTTGGATTGGAGAGCAACTTCAGAGAAGATGTGATTTCTATCATCGTCCTCCTGCTATTATTGTGTAATTGCTTTGTGAGACACAAACGCTCCATTTCACCCGTTAATGGGAGGATTAATTCCCGTCCCCACCGTCTGCAGAGGGGTGCAGCCACATCTCTAATCGTGCTCTGCTTCTCCTGGCGTGACGGGCTCGGGGCACTCCGGGCACGCGGGGCTCTGCTGCCAGGAAAGTCCCCGGCCCCGCCAGGGAACTGCCCCAGGGCAGAAGGTGGAGGGAGGCTGGGGCTGCCCTGGGTGCAGGGGCAGCAGGGGCAGCCAGTGCCTGTCCCACAGACTCTTCCAGAGAACTTGCTTTGCCTTAATGTAACCTCCAAAACCACTCCAAAGAAGGTAATCCGGGATGTGTGGCAGTTCCCTGGGGCATGTTTTGCATAGCTTTCCCTTCACTAGCTGCTGCCAAAGCCTGCACGGGCTGGAACACCCATTTGGGGTCAGAGGATGCAGCAGCCCCCATGGAGCATCGGTGCTGCCCAGACCTTCCCAGCCAGACATGGGACATTCAGAAACTGAACCTTTGGAAGGGCGTCAGGGAGGCTTTGGAACAGCAGAGGAAAGTTAAATTATTGCCTTAAAATATGGGGGGGTGGGGGGGTGGCAGTCTTAATATACTCTCATACTTAAGAGTGTAACTTGATGATCCTTGTGGGTCCCTTCCCACTCAGAATATCCTGTCATACCTGTGAGACATAAGAGATAGATATAGATGATATAGATATAGATAGATTTGCTTTGTCTTCGGGTCATTCAGCGAAAACCTAAGAACGGGAAATGCCCAGGAGCCTCCAGCCAATCTCTGCTCTTCTCATCCTTTCCCTGGCTTACGTGGTCTGGAACTCTGGCTCCTCACAGCCTTCACGGCTGCAGCTGGGGAACCTCAGCCCTTCTCAGGAGCCAGAAATGCCCCTCTCTGCTGGGAAAGGTTTCCGAGATGGAAAGGTTTCAGAGGCTCTGCAGAGACGGCTGTGGCATGGCTCTAAGGTCAAGCAGGAACCAGTTCATTGTGTTGCTCTTGGAATCCAAATTCCTGGGAGGTTGTCAGACATCCAGGTCGTGCGAATGGCAGTGCCTGCCCTGGCTCCAACCTGCCTACAGCCTGTTTCCACTGGGACTTGTCTGGGACTCCACCTGAGATTTCTGTTTGTTTGGCTGTTGCTTGGGTTTTTCCGTGGTTGTTGTTTCTTTAATAGAACATCTGGGAACACTTGTCCAAATCTCACGGCAGGACACTGTACCCTTTGCTCACAAAACCAAGAGCTTAACTCGGCCATCTGTGTTCCTTGTGCCTCCTCCTGTGGTCTCCAGTTCGGGGATGCAGGACAGGGCAGGTACTTGTCCCCATGCCAGAAGTTCAGGATAAGGAGGGTATTTTAGGGGCATTTCTGTTGCAGTTCAGTTGCTGGAAAGCACAGGTACGTCTCAGACAGTCCTCACACAGCTCCCTGCCCCAAAACAGGAAAAACATTTCAGACAACAGCCGGCATGATTGTACAATTAAGCCAGTAAATTCCATCAGAAAATATTTTAATCGGGGAAAAAATAAGGACCGGCCTAAGTGAGGGGAATGCAGCCCCAGAACTGCGGAGAGCAGCCCTGTCCTGCTCTGGCCCAAGGAATGGCTGGAGCTGGGTGAGTGCTGGCTGAGCCGAGCATCGCTCCGTGCAGGGAGACCATATAAGAGTAAAGTCTGTGGTTACTGATAATGAATGTCTCCTCATTTCTCATAAATTCTCTGCTAAATGTACGATCACCAAGTTAATAATGCAGCGCAGGACATAACGGATAGCCGGTTACAGTAAGTAAATCACGTCTGGTAAGATACAGAAGAGAAACAGAAACTTCTGGCACTTTTACCAGGCAGAACCCCTTGGAAGAAGCCCTGCACGCAGCAAAGCAGAGCTGAGGACACACCTGGTGTGGATGCTTGCTGCCACAGGAGACAGGAGGGTCCGGGGAGGCGAGGGCTCACTCTGTAAGGAAGCCACGTGTGCATTCTCTTGGTGCTCAAGACTTCCAAAACCCATCTTGCAAAGAGAAACTCTGGCTGCGCTGCTCCCCACGTGTCATGGGAGATCATTCCTGAAACGCAGTGGCAGGTTTCCAGCCAGAGCATCATCACAAAAAGAGGAGCCATGTCTGCGGGGATGCCGTCGGGGCGCGGGGCAGGGCAGGGGTTTAAGGGGGATAACTCCATCGGGTGGGAGCACGACCAGCACCCTGAGACGGCACCAACCCGTCACCCGTGCAGCCCCGCTCACCACGTGCTGCTGCTCCCATGGGAGCTGGAGAAAGTATTTGAATACCCTGACTTCAGCATCTTCCTCCCAGGTCAGCAATGAAAGTTTGGACTTTTGAGCATGAACAACCTTTTTCTTTCTCTGCCCAATTTCCTGTTTGATCTTCCTGCAGGTCCCGAGGACCCGTCGCTGGAGAGGGGCGAAGGCAGAGCTGTCTCCAGCTGTCAGACAGCTCATTGTCTACTGCCGAGGGGACGGGCCCACGGAAATCCTGCTGTGGGGCTGGGCCGAGGGGCTGGCTCGGGTCATTGTCACAGCCCGGCTCACGGGCGACAGTACCCAACACACGTACAGGCCCCCAGTGCCCCGCTCCTCAGGGCTCTAATCTCTCTGGAGCCGCTTCCTCTGCTGCTGGAGAGGTGGCAGACGGGATGTGCCTTTGTGCCTTTGTGCTGCTGCGGCTTCTGGGGGTCTGCGGTGCCCCCACTGCGCCCAAAGCCTCCGTGGCTGCGCTCCAGAGTGGGAGCGGGAGCTGAGGGTGGAGGCAGGATGGTGGCAATGCCAGCAGTGAGGCAGCCTGGGGGTCCAGGGGAGTGTTATCTGGGGTACCTGGGGGGCTGTGGCAGTGCAGAGGAGATCCTGGGCTAGGCAGGGGGACAGGCTGAGGTTGGGGGATGTGTAGCTGAGTAACACTGGGAGAAGAAAACCAGGAAGGGAAGGAGGGAAACAGCAAAGCTGCGTCTGTGGAGACTTATCAGGGAGTCAGCCGCTGCGTCGATCGTCTGGGAGATGAGCTTGGCACTGCGGAGTTATCAGCCTCGTAGCTCATTTCTCCACTAACAAAAGAGTTCCTGGGAGAGAACAGATGGTGTTTGGCTCCTACCACCGTCTCTGGTGGCCCAGCAACTTGGCTTTGTAGCTGCTAGAAAAGCAGTTTCTGTGATCCCCTTCCCATCGCTGCACCCGGGTTCCTGGGGGTATTTTCTGCGTGCTGAGGCCCTGCTGCAGATCCTCCCTCCCCAGGTTCAGCTGTGCCCCTGCTGCTGCAGGGGGAAGGGAGCTGCTCCTTGGGTGTCACACAGGTTCCTGCCTGGGCTCTGGCTGTCCCCAGGGCCACCGTGGCTGCTCGCAGGTTACGGCAGGAGACGGAACTTCTGCCAGTGGTTGTTTTCCCCAGAAAACGGCCATGAGCTGCACACGTCAGCCCTGCTCAAAGAGCAGCAGCAGGGCTGTAAAGCCTATCTCTGGGACAGGCAGGGTTGCCGGTGTCAGGCGCCAGAGCGGTGTCGCCTGCCGCAGGTCTGAGCCGGGCAGAACCGGAGCAGGGAGGCTCCCAGGAGCCGTGAATCATCCGTGGGGCACGGACCTGCTCTGTGCAGTCACAGAGCGCTTCCCCCGTGCCCTGGCCCCAGGCAGACTGGCCTGCCCAAGGGCTGTGACACGGAGTAGCAGCGTTCTGAGAGCCCCTGCTCCCAGACGAGTTTAAATCTCACAGCAGCGCCTTTGGATGTTTCCCCACAATCGGTTGCAGCCTCAGTGACTAACGCCTTGTTTACATGGAGGCCTTGTCTTTGTTCTGACATCTGCCCTTGACTTGCTGTCAGGTGTCAGTGTGCGGGGGCTTCAGGCTCTCTGCTGGGTTATTTATGCAGCAGTTCAGACAAAAAAGAACCAGTTTGGAGCTGCCAGTAGATTTTAGCTCTGTGTGGGAGGGGAGGGAAGGCGGGAGGGGTGATGCTGTGTGTATGGCAAGCAGTGCCCTCTGGCAGGGTCTGGCTGAGCAGCAAAGTGAGCCCGGGCTGTGACAGCTCCCAGAGTGGCTCCGAGCCCTCAGCGGCTCGGGGCCGAACCAGAAGCCCAGCAGTTTGTGCTCTGGAGTTCTGGCATCTGCCTGGGAGAAGTAAATCGGATTTGACTTTGTGTCTGCCTTGCGGAGAGAATCTGCCCATCACAAGGGTCTGTGTGAGACTGAGGGAGCCAGGGGGTTGTGGGATCAGGGGACACATCGGGAGCCCTGATCTCACCACTCCGATGGGCACAAATAGAAACAAAATATGTTTTCTGTCAGTAAACAGTGCCGACTGTGACGTCAAGTTACTGAGGCCAGTGAGCTCAACTCCAGGACCCTCTGTGCAGAAAGCTGAGTCAGTTCCGGCCACGATGAGCTTTGTGGAAGGAGCGTTTTCCAATGCTGTTTAGGGAAATCTTACGGAGAAAGTAAACAGATATCTGACCCCAAAACCTGCCCCTCTGCAGGCCTCTCTCATCACGGCAGCAGCTGGGGAAGAGGCTGCTGGTGCAGAGGGGATCCGCACACCTTGGGGCAGCGCCGAGGTGCTCCCAGCACTAGGTTTGGCAGGCACGTGGTAAACACCAAGTTTCTTGTTTGGCAAATTAATTGGGGAAGAAAAAGGATTAGTAGCCTGGCCAGCTGCCCCCGGGCTGGTGGGATGGTGTCCTGACTTCTAGAACCGTGTCCTGACTCTCAGAGATGGTGTCCTGATGTGCCTCCTCTGCTCGTGGGGAGTCCCACTGCATGTGAGCTGCGTCCCATGTCTCCTCAGGCAAATAGTTTCCTCGGGGACTTCTTCCCCCCCCGGGGCTGTGGGGCTCCTCTCTGTTGAGGAAGTAGAAATTAAACCAGGAAAATATTTTCCATTTGTGTCAGGATAAAAATGGCTCAAGGCAGGCATGATTGATAGCTGAAAAAAATGGGAGCAGCCCCCGTGCCGTTTCGGAAGGCTTCCCACTGTCCTTGCTTACAGTAAACACTGAATATATTTAGCTGCAGAGCCCAGCATGACACAGCCTCTTACTGCAATAATAGCAGCGCCTCGTCTCTTTTCCTTTTTTTTCTCTTTTCTAAGAAATGGGATTGACTGGAGCTCCTAGGATGCCGGGTAGTGATTGCCTCACGGGTTCACCGTGCCTCCTGCGACTCCAGTATCTGTGTTTGCCCTTGTTTACCAGGTCTGGCAACTGCGGGCTGTGGTGATTAACTGGGCAAACAGGCGTTTGGGAGGCCGCGGCGCATCCTCCGTGTGGCACCAGTGACGTGCCACCCTGCAGGCGCTGGTTAAACCCTGCTCCCAGCGTGACTGGCCACCCCGGGCATCAGAGAAATGATGAGACCTTCGTCAGGACCTGCCTGTGTCTTGTTCTCACCCTGTTTGCCCCACACTCAGCTATTTTTATCCTAGTGCCGATGTTTGGGTCTCTGGTTTCTTTATTTACCAACAGCTCTAATAGTACAGTGATTTACAAACACTGGCCAGACACCGAGGGTTTTAGGGAAATAAAACCCCTTCCCAAAGGTCCCTCTGGACATCCTTTATCTGATAATGAAGACTTTACCCTTTCCCAGCACCAGCCACCCATGGGAAAACACTGACCCTGGCCATCCTTTGGAAAGAGAGGAAAGCGCTGGAGGGAGTGAAGCAGGAGAGGCAGACGGGGCAGAGACGCTCACCTGTCTGGTAAGGCTGGGAAGATAAAACACGACAAAACAGAGACTTCCTGGAGGTCACACAGAGAGCATGAATGAACCCACTCCTTCCTGTCAGAGGGTCTCTCTGAGGCTTGCCCACAGGCTGCTCCACAGACTGCCCCAGAGGCACGCGAGCAAAGAGCCAAAGGGACCAAGGAACAGAGCAAGCGATACAGGATGCTGCAAAAGGCAAAACAAAAACAGTGTTGGCAAGAGGTCCCTGCTGTCTCAGGGAGCTGTGTCAGTGTCCCTGCACAGCTGTGCTGGTGGCCCTGGGCTGCAACTTCCCCGTGTCATCCTCTCAGCAGTGGTGGCTTCTCAATCTGTTCCTCAATCCCCCTCCACATTAGGTGTAATTTAGCAGCTCCTCTCTCGTCCTCCATGCTGTAATTAGCGCTTTTTGGCTTGAGTCATGGCCTGTAATCGTATCTAGCCTGCAGTCACTCTGCAGAGGTGAGCCCTTCCCCAGGCCTCTGCTTGTGCCAAGCTGAGTGTTCCGAGGGACACAGTGCTCCAGGCACGCACCGATGAACCCGCAGGTCTGGGGCGAGTGGCAGCACCAGAAAGAAGGTGAAGGCAATTATTTTCTGTGCTCTCACATCCCTCCCAATGGGGAATTACAAGGCAAACTCGGTTGTTATTAATAAATTGCTTAGAGACCTGTGGCCGAGGTGTGCAGGAAAGGAGCCCGACCAGATGACAAGGAAGGGCCCCCACAGAAGAGCCCTGGGATGGTCCCTGATCACGATGCAGGGACATTCGGCCCACAGGTGTGACAGCGTTGGGGACTTGCTGCCTTTCCAAGGCACAGCAAATGGTTCTGCAGCAGGGCAAACTTTGGGACGTGGCATTCAGAGCCTGGAGCCCCGGGTGCTCCCGGGAATGCAGCGGGTCCGGAGCTCTGCTCCAAGTGAAGCAGGAGTTGGGGGAGTTGCTCTGAGATAAACTCACCAGTGAATGCAGAAAGATGGGGATGGAAACGAGCAATCCTGGCATGGACCGGGAACACAGGGAGAGGAATAGCTACCATGGCTCGGGCTAGAATTGGCCACGGCTCCAATGGGACCTTCACGAGGTAACAACAGCCTGGGGACCCTGAGATGGGGCTGCAAACTCCCAGACGCTTTAGGGAGGTTGATCATGAAAGAGTTTATAGCTTATGAGGAGTTTGTAAGGCAGCCAGGACCCAGATAATGGGGGATTTTAATTACTTAGATATTGATGGATATAATAAGTGTGCAGCAAACCACAAAGGGAAACCTGTGGCTGGAGGGGAGAGTGAGATTGATCTATGCACAGCATGTTAAATCACTTAAATCATTCAGAGCCTCTTCTGGCCCCAGCTCCAGGAGCAGAGCCAAGTATGATAAATAAGGCCGGAATTGGGAAGTGTCTAGAATCCAAATGTTTGTATTCCTGTTCGATTTCAAATATTCACAGGGACAAAAGCAGCAAAGCACTTGGCTGAGTCTGCCTGGGGGCTGTGGGAATTCCTGTGGAGGGGGCCGGCAGCCCAGTGCCAGGAAAGGGCTGCCAGGCCCACGGGCAGCGCAGGAACTTTTGCACAGATTTTTCTCAGTGGAAGGTGAGCTGGGTGAGACCCGGGCACGGCAAGGAGGGAACCAGAAGCCAAAGCGATTGAGAACGATGGAAAGTCTGAGCAAACAGTGTGGGTGGGATGACGGGCTGGGCATGGCCCAGGGAGCGGAGGGAGCCTGGCAGGCAGGGCTGGCCACCTCCTGCGGGCTGCTCCCAGGGCTGGTGAGGCTCTGCGGGGTTTGGTACATCGAAGGTGTGCCCAGGTGAGGTTTCCTCCTTGCCGCCTTGGGTGTGCACCAGGCTTCCTTCTCCATCACGCAGGTCTGACCATCCAATATCGAGGGGAAATCTCTGCTTAACAAAGGCAAGGAGTCAGGAGTCGGGTGGGCACTCCGAAGTGTGGCTGGAAGAGCTGCTGGGCAGCTCTGAGCTGCAGCTCCACAATGGAAACATGTGCCTCAGTGCTGCAGGGACAGGGCCTGGCTCCAGAGATAAGGGAGATTTCTGTGTGGGTGGCACTGATTTGGGGCTGGAGCTGCTGCTCTGGATGTGGACGAGGGCTGTGACATCTCTTCTGTTTATCCATCCACTCCCTGGCAGGCGTCAGTCCCAGCTGACCCAGCAGATAGTGCTGGGCTCAGGGAGACGGTGCAAAATCCCTTTCTCAGTCATGTGGATCCTGGGCAGACTGTGCATCCCGACCTCACTGCGGAGATGTCCCTTTGGGTGCTGAGGTCTGGGGGGCAGCACCTCTGAAAGAGGGAGGGGAGTCTGCTCTTTTGCTGCTTTTCCCTTGCTGAAATAACATTAATTCTATTACAGAGCTGCAGAAATGGTCTTAACCCTGCCTGTTCCAGTGCAGGGGATCTTTGGTGTCCCCCGTGCTCAGGTTGTCCCAGTTGGGGTCTGGCTGAGAGAGCAGCAGAGCCTGGACCTTGCTGCTCAGGAGAGGTGATGAGAAGCTGTGGCTGGACACATCCCGCACATTCTGGGCTCCCCCACTGCCTGCCAAAAGAAACCCTTGAGGACAGAGCAGGGCCTCAGGTCGGCAGCTTCTGGCAGCACGGTTCCCACTGGCGGGGTGCAGCATGGATGCCGAGCACACGGTTATCCTCAAACGTATCATGCCATTTTTAGGCGCAGGCATTAATGATTTAAATGCCACGTGCTTCCAGTCAGAACGCACCTGAGACCTTAGAAGTCTGTGTCTTGTGATCAATGTTAGACAGCGGCAGTTTGAAAACAGAGAGAAATCAAAGCTCTCTTGGAGCAGCTGTCCCAGCCTGCCAGGAGAGCACACAGGCAAGGCCCGTGCCTTCCTGCGGCTCTGCCTGGGTATTCCAGAGCGGCAGGATCCTTACTGAATTCAGCTCCAAAGGAGCTGCAGCTGATTGATTGTGAGCTGGCTGTGACAAAGCCTTTGGTAACGTGAACTCAGGCATGGGGAGCCTGTGCTGTCCAGTTTGCTGGCCTGGGAACGCCAGGCCTGACTCCTTCTCTGCAGCTTCTTAGGCACCTTCCTTGTTCACCAGAAGAAGGTGGGTGTGCCCTCCAGTGCAGGGAAACCCTTCGGCTCTCCAGAGCCCTCCAACACCTCCCTGATTTCCCATCTCCCCTTTTCTTTTCTGAGGTGACACAAATCCATCCTCCTTGCTCCTAAGGACCTGCTCCTGACCCCAGTGGCATGGGGCAGGGGCAGCATGTCCAGGGAAGGGAGTTTGCAGAAAGAAGAAAACCCAGCTGCTGGGGGTCCCGTGGCCCTTCCTGGCACCGGCATTGCTGCTGCCCAGCGGGGTTTGAGCATTTGCAGCATGTGTGGAGCCCCTGTCCCCCGCAGGGCCAGCCTGCCCCGGCTCCCTCCGGTCCTGGCTGCGTTTCTCATTTGGATGGAGTGATTTTTCCCCTGGCCCAAGTTTGCTGTTTTCCTGAAATGGTCTGAAATGTAATAGACCAAGACAATCATCAGGATGAAATATTTCCTACATGAAATATGCAGCAGCTATTCAGAAATGAAGATCAAGTGGAAGGAACGCTGCCAGGCAAAGATTTAAAGGTGCTGACACGTTCCCGTGGGTTGTTTACTGAAGTCATCTCTGAAGCCCCAGTTTTAGGCCTGCATTCTAAAAAAGAGCACAAAATACAATTTAGCAAGAGTTTAATAATTCAAGCTACAGTGTGCTGAGCTTCTTTTTGCTCTTGTGGGAACGACATCTCATTTCAAAGGACCTTGACTCTTCTGGCAGTGCAGAAGGGGCACTGGCAGGGCTATTTTTGCACCAAGACACTGATTGGGTGTGAATCCTGCCTCTGGTGGCTGTGCCAGCAAAACCTGGGGAGGCAAAACAGAGCCATATGGCCTGATTTCCCTAAAGATGCAAATTCCAAGGAATCTGGGCATGCTGACTTGCTAGAAAAGGGCAGTGTGGGCACCTGGCATTATAAAAAAAGCTTTAGCACCGCTCTTGGCACAAGGCTCTGCCCACTCAGCCCAGCCCGGTGGTGCGAGGTGAGCCCGTTCCCGCAGTCTCGGGCCAGGCAGTGACACTGGGAGCAGCCACGCCCGGCACAGGATCTGTATCAGAGGAGCCTCTAGATTGGGCTGACCCTGGCACCAGGCTGGGTGTTCTTCTGGTGCCGCTACCTAGCGAGGATCATGGCTTTGTCAGAAGTATTTTTCCCATGCTGGCCCCTTGAGGAAGCCATGTGTCCCCATGTCCCCTACCACAGTACAGGATTAGCACTGAGACTTAAAGTGAAGCCCAGAGTGTGACCCCCAGAGTTGCCCCTGTGACATCCCGAGCCCTTAATGAACCAGGAGAGTCAATGGAGCTGGCCACGGAGAGCAACCCCTGTGCCTCGGTACAGCCCCTTCCCGTGAACACCAGCTGGACACCCCGCCTTTATCCCACAGCCGGGCTCCCTTCTCTCATCCTCACTCCTCTCACGGCTGGGTTTGAGTGGCTTCAGCGTCACTCCCGTGACGGGAGAGTTGGTGTTTGTTGGGCTTCCCCCGTGGAGTAACCACGGTCCCTTTGCGGGTGTGGGGGGAGAGGAGCCGTGTCCGGGTGCCAGAGGCTGGGGGTCACAGCGGGGAGCTCCTTCTTGCCTTTCGCTGTCCCCCGCACCCCTCCGCCCCCCAGTCCCCGCTGCCGTCCCCCTCCCCATCCCCGCCGCCCCTCCGCTCCTCCGCTGCGGGAGCGGCTCCGCCGCAGCCGAGCGCGGCTTTCTGCCGCCACCTGGTGCTGGAGCAGCGCTGCGAGGTGGGGACGGACACAGGGCCCGGCCTCGCGGCTGCTTCGGGAATCGCTGCTTTATTCGTCCGTGTGACCCACCCGTGTCTGTCCGAGCTGCAGCCCCCTCGCCCGGGGGGAGCGGGGAAGAAGCGG
>VZTA01006282.1:191703-229203 GCA_013398855.1 Mohoua ochrocephala | reverse complement strand
CCGGAGATGATGTGCTGGTAGCGGTGGCACGGGAGGACCCTGTGCCCGTCGCGGTGCCGGGGCGGGGGGCTGAGCTCACTGTGCGCCTTCTGGGGGGAGGCAGCAGCAGCAGCAGCACTGTTTCTCTCTCAACAGCCCCGAGCGTGCTCCTCATGTCCCAGACGCGCACAGGGGGGAAGGCTGCTGCTGCTGGGAGGTTTTGGATCTTGGCCTGTGCATTGCAGACAAACACCGAAGCCCCTTGGCCTCCTGCACCGACTTTGGGGTAGGTCAAGCACTTATCATCCCCTCCCTGGTGGTGTCCCTGATGCTCTTCAGGAAGCTGAAGATGTGGGACCCGCCGGTTCCTTTCGCCTCCAGGGCAGACGGGGGCTTTGCCCCCGAGGGGCCAGCCCTGGCACTGGGCTCTGCCCGCCCGGCCTTGGCTTTGGCCGCCGCGATGGTGATGTACTTGGTGACGATGGTGATGTGGTAGGACCTGAAGTCTGTCAGCGCAGACACGCAGCGGTTGAAGGCGGCGCGGAGCCGCGCGTCGCCCGAGGAGAGCACGTGCTGCTTCAGGGACACGGCCCGCTGGATCTCCTCCACAAAGGCTCTGTGGGACGGCGGCATGTAGTCCCTCATCCTGTGCAGGAAGGCGGCTGCAAGACACCAGCAAAGGAAGGAATAAGTTGTGGATAAATGGATTAAAGGCCCCGACCCTCTAAGAGAGAAGCTGGCCTGGAGCTGTGGTGCTGGCACAGCCTGCACAGCCTCCTCTGCTCTGCCTCCAATTAAGCGAGAAAGAAAACCCATATTAGGTCAGTGCTGCATTAGGGCTGGTGCTAACCCTAAAAGGCAGGGTTTAGCCCTGCTCCCAGCCTTTTGGTTTGGGGGTTTTTTTGCTAGTAAAGTGGTTTTGCTAATTTCTGGTAAATATTTATGCTGTGGGCTGGACTAATGTGGATGTCTATGAATGGATGATGTAAATCACTGGCAGGATGCCTGCACACACTGCTCCCTCATCTCTGGGCCCATAGAGAACCTCAGCAAAAAGTTGACATGCAAGAAGCCAAATGGGTTCTTTTGTGAATTTATCATGGTGAGGAAGCACCTGCCAGAGCCACATTTACAACCTTCCTCCCTGGAACTGGGCAGAGCCTGGTCCCAGCCAGACTCGGCAAGGATGAGATGGGCACATGTCCTCCTGCCTGACAGAGCTGGCACAGTCATGGGAATCGCTCTGGCTCATCCCTTCCCCTGCCCCTCATTTGCTTTGGAAAAGGAAAAGCTGGTGGCTCACCGCTGTCCTCTCGGTGGCGGATGCCCAGGAGCTCGTCGAAGGCGTGCAGGACCGTGCTCTGCGCCGCGCTGCCTCCCGAGTACGCCATGGGCTCCTGGGACACCCCCTCGTAGATGAGCCCGTGCGGCATGGCGGGGTTGTCCTTCCAGCTGAGCGGGAGACACGGCAGTCATGCAGCGGCCATGGGGCTGGGGACAGGGGCCTGTCAGAAGGGACCCTGGGCTGGCAAGATTGAGCAAAACTTTCCTGGCCCAGCCCATGGATCTCCTCCTCCGACTCAGCCATGTCAGCCCTCCTCAAACAGGAGATAAACTTGGAAATCAAGTACTGTGCCAAGGCACACAATGAGGCCATGGGTGTAAGCAGAAATCCTTAGTTTTCCTTTGCCAGAAGAGCATTCTCCGGGATCTCCATGCCCTGGTGAGCACCCTGTGGTGCCGGGACACAGTGCCCTGCCTGGCTGCACCTCCTGCTCCAGTTCAGGAAGGTTTTTGCAAGCAGAGCTGCCTTAGGTGTGCGAGAGGGAAGGGGGCACTTGTCTGGGCAATAGTGGCACTTCACATCAATTCCTTGAATGCCAGTGGCCGTTTGGAGAAGCAGGCAGTCACCCAAACACTCCTCTGAGCCCCTGAGGTTTGCATTTTCCTTTTTTCTTCTTACTCAAGGCGATGTCTTTAAAGGCCAGGCCAGGCCAGCCTGCCTCTGTTTATCTCTGCAGATGACAAGGCAGGGATGGGGTTTCCTCCCTCTGAAGCTGCTGGTCCTGGGCAGGTTGGGAGCCAGCACTGCTGGTGCCTCCCACACACCCCCTGAACTCAGACCCTGTCAGCCCCTCCTGTGCCGAAGTGGAGAAGTGCTCGCACCCAAATGGAGACAGAAGTTACGATTTCAGGGAGATAAGTGCCTGGCACAAAAATATCTGTTGACCTTTAGCAGAATGCACCATTCCATGAGGCTTTCGGTGCTGGCTGCAGTGTCTGTTGTGCTACAGGAACAGATTTTACACAAACTGCAGAGAAAATAGATTCATTATCAAATACCAGAATATTTTTAGTTCTCCCAGGATTGTATTTATAGTAACCTCTAGTAGTGGGAAGTTCTTCTAAGCAGAAGGGAATTTAAAAGGCATGTTTTCCCAGGCTGATGACCATCGAGACAAGGTCAGCTTGGATAAAAAAATGAGAGAAACCTAATCACGATGCATGGAGCCTTTACTCGGGAATGCTGAGATATGATGGAGAGAAATAAAAATAGAACCCCCCTGAGAGGCCTGGGACTGAGCGTCTGCAGACGCTGCAGCCCCACAGGGATGCAGAGGGAGGGCGAATGCGCCGTGCTGGGCTCTTGGGGCCGTGGTTCTGCCTTGCCCAAATGGTGTTTTCAGTGTTTGGGGGGGATTTTCTTTGTTTCAACCGACAGAATTGTAACAGAGCAGCAGCAAGAGGCTTGTTATGGATGTTTCCTTAACACGCAGTGGGAAGAGCTCCTGCTCAGCTTTGCAGCTTTGTGTACACACTGTGGAAGTAAAGAGAAATTCCTCTTCTCCTGTCAAAACTGTTCGGCCAAGAGCAGGAGTGATTCATTTGTGCACAGTTCTGGCTGTTGGGGCTGTCAGGGCTGAGCTGCAGCGTGGGATGGAGAGAAGCTGGAGGGAGGCAGACCCCAGACCTTGGCCACAGTCCATGCCCGACTGATCCAGTGCCTAGGAATTCCTGAGGGACAGGATCATGGTGCTCTTGGGAGCATCACTGCCAGACACAATGCTGGTCCCTATCCTGCCCTGAGGGACCCCACATCCCATCTGGGCTGCCCATTCCCAGCTCCCCCCAGCCCTGGGAGCTGCCAGCACAGTGGCTCTGGAGGGAAACAGGCTGCGCTTACCCAGAGAGAAAGATCCGGATCACAGTGTAGAATACTTCTGGATCCACATAGTCTAGGAGGAAGTCAATCAGATCAGAGGTGGTTGGCAGCGTGTGATGAGCTGCAGCACACACAGGCACCAGCTGCTCTCACCGTGCATCCGCCTCAGCGCCTCCCTCATGGCCTCGATGGCCCCTGCCAGCTCCTGCAGGGCTCTGTGCAGGGTCTCCTCGTCACCCTGCACGATGGCACGAAGGGCCCCGATGATTGCCTGCGAGAGGAGAGGAGAGGAGGGAGAGCACCGAGTGACAAAGGGGTAGGATGTCTGTTTACAATGGCTCTGCACATTTGCTGCTACCCATGCCAGCTCTGCCCCTTCCCCATCCCGTGTTCAGGGGACAGGAACACCTTGTGGGTGCACCTCAGGCCCTTTACAGGTAAGCAAGGAGCCCCGGGACACAGCAGTACCCACCTTAATGCCAGGTACAGCTGCCTTCTCAACAAGAAGGGTGACAAGGACGAAGCCCTGCAGGCTCTCTCCCCCAGGCAGTGTGATGATGGTGTCCAGGTTCCTGCACAAAGAGCCCAAGGAGAGGGATTGGGGGGGTGGTGGCTCGGGATTTCCCTGCACACTGTGAGACCCACTGAGCCCTTGGAACAAAACCATCCCAGACTCCAGAGCCTCGTATCTGCACCCTGTGCAGAGAGGGCTGGCAGAGAGTGAAAGGGGAACAGGACTGCTCTGGTTTAGGGGGACCTGCCATCCTCCCTGTGCCCTCCCCATGGCCACTGGATCTGTGCAGCCAGAGCAGCCAGCAGCTCTGCTGCAGTTCTTTTGCTGTCGCCGCAGTGGCACCTATGTGACAAACACTGTTCTTGTGTGCACACGTCGAGAGAGATTCAGCCCAAGCAGTGCTGGAGAGCTGAGCCAATCCAAACAAAACCAACACCGTTAGAAAATAAATGAGCATTAACTACTTACTCAATTTCCAGAGGCCTGAAGGCATTTCGGTTATGGCCAACAAATGCACAAGAAAAGGGGAGAGAGAGAGAGATTATAAATTGTTCTAGTGATGGGCTGCACTCTGCAGCGAACAGAGGAGCTGTCCCCAGGGGCTGCTCCCAGAGACACCCATGTCCCCACAGAGTTCCTGTGCCCACACCCATGAGGCAGACCCCAGAAAAGGTGGGATTCAAAGGGTTTTGGCAGAACAGGAGCAGTTTGGGAACAGTCTGTCCCCAACACCTGCTCGTCACTGCTGCCCAGCCGCAGGAAGAACCGCGCTTTGTCCACTGGCGTTTGCCTGTTTACCCGTTGGGGTCCTTCCTCCTCCAGTTGGCCAACACAAAGTCTGCGTGGCTGAGGATGGGCGGGAGGCCCAGGGCCTGTGAGACCTCCCAGTAGGGAACGGCGAGATTTCGGGGCAGGACCTGAGTGGCACAAAGCACAGGGGAAGATGGGGATGTTGTCAGGCTGCTGCAGCCAGGCAGGAGGGGACACGCTCCTGCTGCAGCCACAGGAAAGGGGCTTTGCTCCCCTGGGATGAGTTCTAAGGGAGCAGCATCAGCTCCCAGACCCCAAGGAGCAGGTGAACCTGCCCTGCCTTGCCTTTACCTGCACGGTGCCCTCCTCGCCCTCCTGCCAGACGTAGCCCATGGTGATGCAGCTGAGCACCAGGTGTGCCAAGCGCAGCTCCTCACGTCCTCGGAGGTGCTGGGTGCTCAGCTGCGGCATCTGCCAGGGAAACCCTTGGAAGCAAGGAGCAGAGCCAGCAATGCCAAGGCCCCTGGGGTGGAGGGGCTGCCCCACCAGCCAGGGGGAACCCTCCTAGTGCTTCTCCCCTGCCTTTAAGCCTCCCTTCCCACCCGGCTCTGCAGGATTTGCTCCTGCTGCACTGTTACTGGTTTTTGAGCAGGGACAGTAACCCGTGGGACTTTCCTCACAAAGGAGCCCCTCTCCCTGGTGCTGGGATGCCCATGGGAGCAGCTGATCCTTGTGTGCCAGAACGCTCAAGCCTGGCCATAAGCTCATGGAGCACCTGTGCTCCTTTGGCAGGGAGCATGGCTGGGATGAGATGTGGTTCTTGTGACACCTAGAGGGACCCTGCTCCAGCCCTTTCGGGCTGCTGAGCGCTTAGATCTGAGGCGGGAGTTATTTCTGTGCGGATGTTAAGACTTTGCTGTCGCCTGGTGTCGGTCCCTGCTCAGCGCACATCCGTGCTGCTGGGTCGCTTTTCCACATGTTTTACAGACACTGCTGTGTCAGACAAGGTCTGAGAGAGCTCCAGAGGCAGGAAGGAGAACACCATACCTGGTGAACGCGTGAGCGGAGCCGATGGCTCACGATCAGCTGGGGCAGTTCATGGGCGATGTCCATCCAGGGGCCGTAGGGTGCCGGCAGCTCTGTCTTGGTGGAGAGGCAGAGGGAGGGCTGTGAATGTGCCCAGGCTCCCAGCACCCACCCCGCCTCGCACACCACTGCTGGTGGCTTGTGTCTGGTTCCCCCTCCTGTGAGACGAGCCTGGGTGGTCACAAATTAATGGATGGTGAACACGATCCGTCTGTCCCCACGCACTCCCACTGTGGAGCCAGGCCAGTAACAAATAGCCCAGACCTGCTCTTCCAGTGCTCCCCAAAATCCTGTAGAGCCAAGGCCAGCGTGTAAATGGCAGAGCTCCTTCACCTCTCCTCTGTGCTGCTTGCTGCATCTGCTTTCATCCTTTTAAAGGGTAGGGGTTCATCCTGTGAAACTGCCTGTGCCAAAACAGCACCTGCCTTCCCCACTGCTCTTTGTAAAGTGTTACAGCAAAATGCTAAATCAAAGCTCCCCCAGAAAGCTGCTCACCAACCCCTCTATTTTCCTGTCTGCCTCCTGTGGCATGCAGATGGGGAGGCACAGCCAGCTCCTACCAGAGGATCGGGAAGCAGGAAACCAAACTCCTCAGAGACCTGAAACCTGGTCAGTGCCAGAGGCAGTGGGGGCTCCTCCGTGTCATCGCTGGCCTCCATTGCTGGACACTGGCTGTGGCCTCAGGACGTGCTCTGGCCTGGCCCCTGCTGCCTGTATGTGCTGAGCCAGCGCTGCGAGTGCCTTGTCCTGGGGGCAGTCGGGCCTGGCTGCCCAATGGCCGGAGGGCCTGAGCAAACACGGGTAAAGGTTGCTGATAAGGCTTTGTCGTGGAGCAAACATTAAACTCTGTCCCCGTGGGCATCCACCCATGGGAAAGCCTTGGGGGACCTGTCTCAGGAGAAGCAGGGGCCGTGAGCTGGCTGCCCCCAGGACCGCCCTGAGGCTCCCTTGGGATGGGAGGTGGCCTGGGGCAGCAGCTCGGGGACACTGCTTCTGCGGCCGGGGATCCCCATGGTCCTGGCAACGTCAAATGTGCGTGCAGTGGGCTGCTGACCGAATTGTGACAGGCAGGAGCCAACCTCCCAGCCTGGCTGGTCGATGCAGGGACGCTCAGGCTGCCACCTGGCCAGAGATGCATGAAACACACTGGATGCTGCTGTTTTCCCCACGGTGCTGGGGGTCACTGGGGCTGCCGGTGGGGTCCCACCACCTGAGGGGGGTTCAGCAGGATGCTCTGAGCAGGGCCTTCCAAAACAGCAGCTTTCTGGGGGGAAATGTGCCCTGTGAGCGCTGCCTGTGCAGACAGGGGCCGGGGCTGGGGGTTCTGTGAGCACATGGGAAGGGAAGGCCGGGGTACAAACAGCAGGACTGACATCTCTGTGGGGCGCAGCTCCAAGGGCACTGCAGGAAACAGACGGTTCACACACAAAGCAGAGGTGACACCCTCACAGTCAGCACCGCGGCCACCACAGGAGGCAGTGGCCTTCCCCAGTCCCCAGCTCTGAGGAGGGGGGCCATGAGCCACACACATCCACGGTCATGCACGAGAGGTCCACTTCAGAGGCAGCCACGGCACCTGACCTGTCCCTGCCGGACAGTCCCCAGCATCAGGCAGCTTCACAGCCCCCACAGATGGGCAAATCCCAACCACCACCATGTACCCACAGAGAAAAGGGGACGATCTCAGCAGCTGTGGCCCCTAGGCCCCGAGAGCAGGGTTAACTCTGACCAAAAAAACACAAACTACATAAGCATAAAACCATGGGGCACCGGCCATGACTCCAGCTTTGCCCAACACCTTTAATTAGTGCCCGTGGTGCTGCCCAGCACTGGCTGCGGTGTTGGGTCCGTGTCTGTCTTCAGCTCCAGGTCTGTCTTCAGCTCCAGGTCTGTCTGCAGCTCTGGGGCCAGCTCTGGCTCTAGCTCCAGATTCAGCTCCAGGTCTGGCTCCAGCTCCCTGTCCATGTCCCGGCTGGTGCTGTGGGGGGACCTGCAGTGGTGACTCAGGGAGCGCCTCAGCCCAAGGATCACCTCAGCCCTGGGGAATGTTCTCCTGTCCCCCTGGGAATCGCCTCATCCCCTTCCCTCCCCTCTCCAGGGATGCCCTCAGCCCTCTTGGGGAACACCACGGCGCTCTCCCACAGCCTCCACCCGCCAAGGATCCCGCGGCAGGCAGGGCCCCACTCACCCCTGTGTGCCCGGCGGCTGCTGCCCGCGGCACGGGCCCAGCACCTGCTGCCGCCACAGGCCGAGGCCGAGGGCCGCCGTGAGGACGAGCAGAACAAGGCTGGAGCCCAGCACCAGCCAGGCCATCTCCCCAGACTCCAGTGCTCGCCGCAGGGGCACGCCTGGCAGGAGACAGCCCAGCTGGGCACAGGGCACTGCCGGCCCTGCCCGCGCCGGCCCGGCCCGGCTGCCCGCACTCACCTCCCTCCGCCGGCTGGAGGCCGCTGTCCCTGCTGCCCCCCGGGCGGGACCCCCTCCTCCGGCAGTCGGGGGGCTGCCAGCCCGCGTAGCAGTGGCAATTGCCCTTATTGTTGCACACCTGGAAAGCCCGGGGCAGGGGGTACAGGTGTGCGGCGAACTCACACGACCTGGCCCCCCCCAGCCCCAGCACCCCGTGGGACTCACGCCGTGGCCGTGGCACGTTGCTTCGCTGTCACAGCTGTACCCCAGCACCGAGTGTGGGTGACATGTGTTGTTTATACACACCTGGGAAAAACCACGGCAGCTCCAGCCCAGCACTGCCTCACACAGCGCTCGGCACGTCAGGCTATGGCCCAAAGGGGAAGGAAAACACACTATTTAAAAAAAAAAAAAAGACAAAGAAGCCATAGTTCTGCCCTGGGGCCAGGTCATGTTTAGTGCTCACACCCCACCAAACCTTTAATGCAACATTTGCAAGTTTTTACAGTGTTTTTAAATATCGAGCACACTGCTGCGAGGAACAAGTGTTTCTACAATCTTGTTAATATTTACAGTTTATATTTGTCATTTCAGATGATTACAAAATATTTCCTTACCCTTCCAGAGCCACACTTTGTCCCTGGAGGAACCAGAAGCGGATCCAGCGGCGCCGATACGTTCAGGTAGTTCAGAGACACACAGAGATGATGCCGCACTCGGGCGTAAATCACGGCGGCAGCAGCTGATGGGAAGGGGTTGTGGGATGGGTACGTGCAGATTAACTTCCCACATCTGAGATCCCTGGAAAGCCAATTTGCACAGGATGTGTATCAAACATACACAGACACACACAGATACTGCCTGATGAGCACTGGAACATTAAACAGCACAGTCCGGTGAGAAAACATCAGCAGGACTGGGAAGTCCAAGGAAGGATCTGTGACATAAGGAGAGACACCGTAACAAGGAGAACACACACACAGCTATTTATCGCTTCACAAATCTCACCACAAACTGGAGTCCTGACACTTCTCTTGACTGTCCAATCCCAATTCAACCTGCATTTTAGCAGAGCCAGTGCCCCCTCCCCAGCATACCTCCAAGAACAGGGCTGGTACCCGCGTCCGTTCTTGAACCCGCAGTGCCCAAACCTGTCCCGCTGGCTGTTAATCTCCTCGTAACAGACCACAGGAGCATTCTTTGAATCTACAAGTTAAAAGGAACACAAAGGAATATATTATGTTATCTAATAACTTCATTTTTCATTATTTAATTAGAGAAAGCATACCTATCCCTGCTCAAACCCCCAGCAGTCCTGAACCTCAGAAATCAGCAGGGGAATAGCAAATGGGGAAGTTCTCTGATTGAGTTTGCCCACAGAAAATAATTTGCTTTTTGTTCTTTCCATTGTTATCTGTGAAACACTGGGGGACTCTGTTAACCAGAGCCAAAACAGAGCTTGAGATGCTTTCCTAAAGCTGTGCCTTCCCTCCAGGTGCCCCACTCTCGCCCGAGATTGGTGCATTGAAGAGTACAGGTACAAACTGAGCACTGTGATGTTGTGATGGCCACCCCTGCCCCCGGGCAGTGCCAGTGCCACCAGCACAGCACAGCCCGTTACCTCTCCCGTAGAGCCGCTTGCACTGCAGGTCTAAGGACTGGCAGCGTCCCTCGTAGCAGTAGCCGGTGCCACGCCAGCAGCTGTGCCCATCCTGCACGTACATGTCAGGGGGGCAGGAGGCCGAGGAGCCGCTGCAGAACTCGGGCAGGTCACACTGGAGATCTGCGGCCGGGCGGCACAGCGAGTTCCTCCTCTTGAACTGGAGAGGAGGAAGAGCTCTGCAGCCTCCCACACCCGCCAGTCTGAGCCCGCACAACCCTTCCTGGTGATGGCCTCAGGGTCCCCTTTGAGGCACTCAGGTGACCACACGTGTGTGACACTGCCCGGAACAGTCTCCCAGTAATATTCCCCCACAGGGGTTCCCAAGAGCTGAATTCCAACCCCAGGAACCTTTCCCATTGCACAGTAGTAAGTTTGGCTCTATCCCTCAGCATGGGAACATACTATTTCTCCAAAAATAAGTAATGATTTTGTGATAATTATAAAAATGTACCTTACCTGACAATTTTTACAACACAATCCAGAGGAACATTTTGCTTTCGGCTTAAGTGTACACGTTCTAGTGCAGCACTTGTCCTTCAGGCATTCCTGGGGACACATGGCAAACCCATGTTATTTTACTTTTTTGTACCCCCAAGGTTCTCCTCCTCCTCTTTCTCCCCTTATTACTTGGGCAATATCCAGCAAAACAAATGGGCAAAGCAGCCACTAGATCGGTGCCACACAAAAACCATCTCAAACCTGACATAACCCTTCCTGGGCTGCCCCCCGCTGCAGTGGGGCTCCTGTTCCCAAGGGTTTGTTGCCCCACACGCGCTCCCAGCACGGATGCAGGGGCTGAGCCGTGATTCCCGCGGTGCCCACCTGGGCTGTGCCGCAGTCGCACTGCTCGCCCGGCTCCACCACGCGGTTGCCGCAGACGGCCCCGCTCCGGCGGGACAGGCGGGTCAGGCGGGGTCTGTGGAAAAGGCACGCGCCTCTGCCCTGCTTCAGGAAGGTCTCAAAGTCCCTGATGCTGCAGTTACTAAAGGCTTTTGCCCCACTGAAGTGGCTAAAATAAAGCGATTATCAGCGTACGCGTTACACATTCACCGCCCCTCGCTCTCTCCAAAGCTCTGTGCAAGTCAAGGGCTCGCCCAGACACTGGCACAGGGTACGATGGCCCCAGGGGTCTATAAATTCACCTGATCTACAGCTCATTATTAACAGATTGAAAAACATTCTGAAGTACCTTCATTTTAGAGAGCAAAGGTCTCTTTTGTCAAATTAGCACTAAATTGTTATTTAATCAATTCTTTTTTTCTTAAAGGAATAAAAGCAGGTATTTCTTCACTGAAAGAGTGGTCAGGCATTGGGATTGCTGCCAAGGGAGGCGGTGGAGTCCCCACCCCTGGAGGTGTTCAAGAAATGACTGACATGGCACTCAGTGCTCTGGTCTAGCTGACAAGGTGGTGATTGGCCAAAGGTTGGACTCGATGGCCTTGGAGGCCTTTTCCAACCTGAGTGACTGCACGAGCCTATGATTCTAATTCGTTGTGCTTTTTGCAATGGGATGACATTTGCAGAGGACACCTCTGACAAGGGGACGCCATGTCACCAGCGCTGTCCCCCACCTCATCCGCCCCAGCCCCGCAGCCCCACGGCAGGAGCGGCAAACTCACAGCGCCTCGGGGCTCATGACGCACACACGCCCGGGGCAGCCGCAGCCTCGGGAGCCGTCGGCGCTCATGCCCAGGCTGCGGCCCAGCACCTGCGCCAGGAGCACGGAGAAGGACTCCAGCGTCACGTTCCCGTGGTACTAGAGGGAGGAGAGAGATGAGTTGCCACAGCTGAGCGTTCCTTGCAGAGATCCCTGCTCCAGATGCAGATACTCCACGTACTTCCATCCAGCCCCGTTCCTGCTGCCCACGGCTGAGTTCACAGCCATGTGGGCTGGTGAGGGACAGGCAGAGGACAGGTGGGACCATACCAGGGCCACTGTGGCAGCAGCGTCTCTCTGACATGCCACTCCTGGAGCCGCTGCACCCACGAACACTCCTCGGTCCCTGTACCTGGAACAGAGGTGTGGTCACTGGTGGTCCCAGGGACACCCTGTCGCTGTGGGTGAGTGGGGATCCCAGGTCTGTACAGCCCAAGTCCCCTTGGTGCCCCCGACTGTTCTGCTGTCCCCAGGGGAGCTGCGGCGGCGTCTGCCTGGTGGGAGGCTGGTGCCTGGGGCCTGCCACCGTCCCCATCTCCTCAGCCTGGGTGGGTGGGAAGGGACAGACGGCACCATTGCAGCTGCTGCAGCGCTAGGAGAAATGCCTTGGCCTGGTTACTTCAAGAATATTGGAATATTGGGGATTTAGGAAATATGGATTTTTTAAAAAGCATTTGTCAAAGGAATCCTTTCTATTTCAACCTACATTGGTTTGACTGATCGCTACCACGTAACCTTTGACACTAATGAACCTTTATCTTACCCTAAGAGAGAAGCAATGTTGTGCACCTGCGGCTCCAGAGACAACTGTTTCCACTGTAAAAATCGCTGTAGAAGGTCATCTGTGTCCCCTGCTGTCGATATTTTATCCCCCTCTGCCCACAGCTCCAGGGAGGACAGCACAATGGTGAGATTGAGGGGATTAAACATCTGAAAGTATAAGAGAGGAGACATCTGCTCTCGCACCTTCCCTTCATGCGGAGTCACTGCACTGTTTTACACAACATCCTCCTAAACCGAAAAGCATCTGGGAAAGAGGTGGCCACTGCTAACATCAACACCCCCCTCATCCCCCATCTCACTGCAGTACAAACCAGACTCGAGAACTCACATTGTTGATCAAATTGAAGGCCTGGATTATCTTCTGCGTCGCAGCATTCGGGTCTGATCCCATATAGTTGTACTGAAAAACAACCCAAGAGGACACAAGGGCAGACGAGGTGCTTACCAGGGTGAAGCACGACAGTGTTGGAACACTGAAATGATTCCCAGCACTGAGACATGGAGACATGAGCTACAAATTCATGTTCCTTCTTTCCTACAAAATCCACAGTACACATAACTTTTTGAAAGGGAAAACAAATCCATGTAAAAGCTGGGAAATGTTACCATTTCCATGCTCACAGAAGTCAGGCAAAAGACAAGGAAAAAGTGGCTGTCGTGGACTTACCAAAGCCTTGTCCAAAACCACGTACACTGTGAGGTATTTGGGAGATTGTGCAGCGGCCGAGAGGGGCTGAAAGAGAAAATGGGCTCCAAAGTACAGATTCTGCATTCTCTGGTCACCTCACTGCTGCTGTTGGCTGTGCTTCTCAAGTGTCCCTTCAAAGCTTGTGTCCAAGTGTCTGGCCAAAGCTTCCAGCGGGATCAGACCCCTCCTCACAGGACAGGGACACCAGCAGCACTGTGAGAACAGGCACCGCTCACCTCATCATCCCCCTGGGCCTTGTCCAACATCTCCCAGGCTGCCAGCCCGCCCAGCGCTGCCCCGGGGGGGCTGTGGGCCGGGGGGGCCTCTGCCCTGCGCTGCTCCTCGCTCACTCGGTACAACACGTGCCCGAAGGCAGGGGAGTAGCCCAGGGGCTCGATGCCGTAGCTCACGTTCTCAAACTGCAGCAAGCCCCTGCCAAGGCACCAGCACCGGCCCTTTGCCCCTGGGCGTTGGGACAGCACCAGCTGCCTCCAGGCCAGGCTGTCCCCGGCCCCCCAGGGCAAAGTCCTGGCAAAGTGCTGGTACAGTACCTGAGCCCCGAGCAGGTGTTGAGGGTCACTGCCGAGCTGGGGAAGCCATCGACGTACCCCCAGTAGTGGCAGCCTCCCTGTGACACGAGAGAGGACAGGGAGCCCTTCTGTGGCTGGGAAGGCCATCCCTTTACCCACCACCCAGGCAGCTGGACTGGCTGCCTTGGGCAGAGACGCTCGGAGCACAAACAGCCCAAAGCACGGCCAGGTTACCTCGATGTGGGCAGAATCAGAGTGCAAAGATCCCTGCTCGCTGGACGTGTAAGTCTGGAAATCATCAGATAAAAAGGCACTACAAGAGAAAGGTGCAAAGTGAAGCACTTACAACAGCATCCATTACCCAGAACTCCTCAAGCTTCCTGCAGGTCCTGCAGCCACCAGGGAACAGGGCAGCTGCTGTCGGTGAGGGCAGTGTCAGGGCCAACTCACTGCTGCTGCAGGTGGATGGTGTACGGCCTCCCCTCAATCCTCAGGATGTAGGACACTGCATCCTTGTGCACACAGAAAAGCAGAGAAGGGGAGAATTAGGGAGTTGGAAACAGCGTGATCCGAGGCCTGCTGCGAACACCAAGGGGGAGCACAGAGTGGGTGCAGCCAGCTGCTGTGGTGACATTGTTACAGCTGCCACCACATCTGTACGCCCCCAGCCCTCCTCTGCAACTGCAGACCTCACTTCCCCCTCCCTTCTCCCAACCTCCCCAGAGCCCCCCAGCACCATGCCTGCTTCAGCCCCGCCGCTCCTGTTGTGTTCGCCCCCAGCTGCTGCGGGACTGTGATCTGGGACCAAACCTGCCCACCCGCAGGGGACAGAGAACCCCATGGCTGAGCCCAGCCCCGGTGGGCGGGGGGCTCGGGGGGACCCTGCCCAGCCTCATGCAGCAGCTCCAGGAGCAGCAGGAGCAGCAGCGGTGGCATCGCACAAAGTGGCCCCATGGCTGGCCGGTAACAGCCCCACCAGTAACGGCCCCACAGCCCACCAGTAACTGCCCCACAGGCAACAGCCCCACCGGCAACAGCCCCTCCCTCCCCTAAAGCAGAGACCGAGGCAGAGACTTTTGTACAAAACTGGCATCTTTATTGCTTGTCGGGTCTGTACAAAGGGGTCGGGAACAGCCCTTTGGCCAGAGACCAGCGCGGGGCCGGCTGCGGAGGTGAACGTGGGCGTCGGCCGCGGCCCCGCCAGCTCCAGACCTGCCCGGGGACAGGTATCTGTACACTTTACAAAAGAAAGTCAGTAGTCATCTTCAGTATTCAACACCAAAAACTGGAGCTATTTCCTGTCCATGGGATCGCTTCTAAACCCACACGTCCCTGCCCTCCGCGACTGCGGCTATTCCAACGTGCACGCTGGGAGTACAGAAAATCTTTGTCTAGTAAAGGCACCGTTTTCAGCATAGTTTAGTTCACACACACAGCGTGTCACACACAGTTAAGTACATCTCTCTGGATGACTTCATTCCCTGGATCCCCTCCTCTTTCCCCACCCTCTGACCAGGGCTGGAGATGGGCTGCATCCAGCTGCAGAGCTCATTGTGACAGACAGACAGACAGACAGCCCAGGCAGAGCAGGACACAGCAACATTAGGAAGTAATTGATTATCTTGGAACAAAAAGGACACCCCCCACCAGTACGGTTGGTAAAATTCTAGGTGACGTTTTACAGATTTTAATTGTGTTATAAATCTTAGTCTAAGTTTACGGAAAACCACAGGAGTTCAAGTATTTTATTACTAAACACACTATATATATATTTATGTATGTACATACAGAGGAAAAGATTATTTTTTGGCAAATTTAGGGGGATTTTACAGATTGAGCTGTGCTTGAGGCGAGCACAGAGTGAAACAGCCCAGCACTCTCTTCAGCACTTCCCTCACTTCTAGCAAGCTTGTGCAATAGAACCTCACTTTTAGCAAGTTGTGCAATACATTTCTATTTGTGACCACGGCATCCAGCTTCTACCCACGGCACCACAGGATCGGGATCCACAGTTCCCTCTCCTGGCGCAGTGGATGCTGAGCAGCTCCGCTCAGGAGGAGTTCCAAAATCCAGTCCAGCCCATGGTGCAGGAGCAGAGGGCAGTCTAGCCTGACACACAGTAGCCCAGAGGCATCCTGACTGACACTACAAAGGTCTGGGTATTAAAAGAGGAGGTGCATCAGTCACCAGGTTCCCATTTAAAGTGCTCAGAGAAGCTCTGGTGGTCCAGGCAGAGACACTTCCCGCTTCCCAGCGTTCCGCAGGGACTGCTGCTCTGTCTTTAGACCTGAATTAAAACCTAACAGCACCCCATTTTTTAAAACCAGAGTATGGCCGTGTCTTCTCGTACCTTTATCGTCACTGCCCGTCCATGTATTAGTGGGAATTAGTACAAGAGTCTCATTTAGCCACTCTCTAATTAAAAAGCATTAAACTCAGTGCTCCTATAGCACAGCTTAGTGTCAGTCAGCATGGAGTTAAGAATTTAAGTGCATTATTATGCATCTATAAACATAATATACATGCATAAACATGTTTAAAATATCTCTCTCTTCCTCTGAAAAAGTCCTCTGAGACCTCATTCCATTTATGCCATCAAGGTGTACACGGGAAACACTTTTCAGTCCATGCAGAGTAAATTAACTGACCAGATCTCCTTGATTTGCAAACGGGTTACTCCAATTCCTCACTGCACAGTCAGAGAGACAACAACAAATCGGACAATTTCCTTACCAGGGCTCATGGCAGAAATGGGGAAACCCAACTCCACGTGCTGGATTTCAGGATTATTTCCCTGCAGGCTGCTGCACTCCTGCTGCCAGCCTGGCTGCAGCGGCAAAGCTTGGACAGAGCGAGGAACGGGCTGGGTGTTTCAGTCCCTGGAGCTTTGGTCGAGGTATTTATTCAGTGTAAAGTTCTACATTCCTGGTTTGGATCTCTCGTTTGCCCTGTCCCAGGCTGCAGCAGGGAGGCTGCCGGCACTGCCGCGGGATGCCAGAAGGGGAACTGCAATTTCAGCCATCGCAGCCAACAGGTCAGCTCACGGGAAGGCCTCAAGGAGGCCAAAAGCTACTTGGGAGGCAAAGGTGCCGGTCGGGAAGGGAAATACTGTCCCTGAGGTAAACACTTCTGCTGTGGCGGCGGCAGTCCCTGAGGTACAACCTTCTGCTGCGGGGGCGGGGGCCTGCGAGGGGACAGAGGAGGCGCGGTCAGTCCCGCAGTGCCCACCGCCCACTGCCCACACCCCCAGCCTCCACACCACTGCCCACACCCCCAGCCACCACACCACTGTCCCACCCTCGGCCACCACACCACTGTCCCACCCCCGGCCTCCACACCAAGACTCGTTTTGAGCATGCCACAGGCACGCTGTGCCTTAAATGGCCTGAAATCTTCAGGGAACCCCCATTTGTTAAAACTCACCTTTTCTCCCAAAATTCTTTAAAGACTCCCCCGCCTAACCCCCCACCAACGTGAGCTACGTCAGGGTGCTCCCACTCGGTACCTGGCACTTCCTGGGTCTGTGTGTGCCATGGCACAGCATTGCATCTTACAGGCACAATTAAAAAGTAAGATGAAAAACAAAGGAAAACTTTCTGTTCAAAGTTAAGAGAAATGGTTTTGCACTTGGCCATAACATTCACAAATCAGCAAAATGACAGATTTTTGAGTGATTTCCTTTTAAACTGACTCTTTTAACAGGCCTTTCATCCGCCTGCTGGGTTAATCTTCCCCCACAGCAGTGCTCTGAGCCTCGTCCATCACCACACAGCCGTGACAGGCAGGATGAAGGCGCTGCCTTTCAGGGTGAAGTGAAGGAGAAACTTCTCCCAGTGAAAAGTCAGCACTGCTTGCACACAACACGTGATGGAACACCCCAGGGCTCCCGGGAGTGAAGGGCAGGACAAGAAATCCCAGCAGTGCCACTGCCAAGAGGCATCTGCAGGAACTCCACTGACCTGCTGGGCACCCTCTGTGGCTGCTGCACCGGGTACTGCGGCGGGGAGTAGTAGGGCTGGTGGAAAGCCTGCTGAGGGTGCTGGTTAACTGGGTAAGCTGGGACGGGAAAGGTATTGGGATGCACATCCTACAAAGAAAATATAAAGAGCATGTTCACAAATTGCACAGAGGGAATCAAAATACTTGTGTCACTAAATAAGTGGCGTTCAAAACCAGCCTGGCAATGTCAGAGCCGCTCTTTCCTCTGAGAAACTCAGTAGGAAGAAGCAACAGCAGTCTGGGAAGTGCTGGATTTTGAAAAACACAGCAAGGCTGATCACAGCAGCACTTGGTTTGCTCCAGGAGTGTGCTCTGGCTGGCTGTGGCTTTCAGCAGTTGTCCTCTGACAAGGAGAGGGGCTGGGGAGCTGGCAGGCCTGCCCCCCTTCTCATGCGGGGTGGGTGCTCTGTCATGAGGAAAAAGCAGGTGAACTGCTTGTCAAGGCAAGCACAGCCTGGGACAAAGCTTAAACTGGGAAACTGAGGAGCCCCCCCCACAACCCTTAGGAAACAAATATTCTCCCTGCTTTTTATCAAGGAGAAACACAATTTTCAGAAATTAAGAAGTAACTTTGAAGCTTTTATTAGGGCAAAAATTATATAAACTGCCTTCATCTCTTTACTTGAGAGTAACAAATAGAGTAAAGGAAAGCACACGATTCCTACCATGGGTACAGCTCTTGGAGCATAAGGCATGCCACGGGAGAAGCCCCTCTGCTGGTAGTCCCTGGGTTCAGTGTCTGGCCGAGGAGGAGGTGACTGAAGTGACCTGAAATGCGATGGACATGGACTGTGTGAGCACATAACCCAGACACAATGACTGTGCAGGCCACGAACCCTGACACTGCGAACCTCACAGCTGCATTTATACTACCTTTGCACATCTCAAGTGTGAGAAAGATGATAATATTTACCACAAATCTAATAAACAACAACCCTTTTTCTGTTCAGGACTCTGGCAGCTTCCCTTTGCCCCTTTATAAAAAGATGGGACCCAAAAATATAAACACCTATCACCAATGCACAAGAACAAACATAACAGCAAAGAGAAAATTCTCTGCTCTCTTGATTTGGGATGAATTTATCTTTTGTGTCATTGCCAGAGGCAAGCCACATGTGCCACTGGATGCAGGGGCCTTCACCTGACATCCTGGGACTGGGATGTGCCTGCACACTTTGGCATTGGCTCGTGTAAACAAACATCCACAGACTATTGAAAGGGCAGAGAAGGCAGGAAGGAGAAGGCACTCACGAATGGCAGCGGGACATCAGCCTCCTGAAGCATCGCTTCAGCCTGTCTCTCTTTGCAAAGGCCAGAGCAGCAACTGCGAGGAGTGGCAGGATCAGGAAGAAGAACACCAGCAGCCCGTTGCGCAGCGAGGTGTCTTTGTCTGAGGGGACAAAACCACGGAGAAGAAATAAGTCTTGCATGGTGTTACCACCACCTGACTCATAATAGCAGTGAATATTTGGTAGGAATGGTTCTATAACTGTTTTCCATTTTTCATAGAAAAAAAACCCAAAAGAATCCAGTAAGACTGCAAGATACACGCCCAAATAGAGCCTTTCTGTTCTGTTTATCTTTTAGAGTTGTACATACCATGATACCCTGGGCTGCAACAGCACATTCAATTAGGAGATCAATCCTCATTTTTCATTACTGTAATGTTTCATTACTAAAGCTCTTACAAGAGAGGAAAACAGAGCTTCTGCCTTTTGGACTGATGTTAAATCTACCTCTTCTCCCACCACTGTTTGCTGTAGACAAAGAACTTGGGTTCTTAATCTTGACATTTTCATATGCAGCAATTTCTCCCCTGCAGGCTGCACTAGAACAGCCTTTCCCTTTTTTGTCCGATGATTTGAGGGATCGTGCTTCCCCTCCCTGGGGCTTCCCTTCCCAGCCTGGACACAGAGAAGTCCAAGACGATCTTTGTTCCAAGGTGGCAGAAATCACCTGAACTAAACCAGCCCAGATCCTCACAGATCCCTACCCCAGCATCCCGAGAGAGAAGGGCAACACCTTGAGCAGAAAACCTCTACCAGAACTCTTTGCCAGCGAAACCTCGTGCAGAGCCATCCCCCAAAGTTCACCAACACACGAGCTGCTCTGGAGCGCCCGGCCCCAGCGCTCAGCCAGCCCCAGCCCCAGCCCTCACAGCCACTTGCCGTTGTAGGGAGGGCCACTGTCCACGCTGCCCCCGTAGCCTTTGGAGTCACAGAAAGGGGGGGCCCAGCCTGCTTCGCAGTGGCAGTTCCTGTTGTTGTTGCACACCTGTATCCCAAAACACAAACACTCGGTGACTTCCATCTTAAATCTGCGTGCAGCAGCCACGGCCTCTTCTGTCCCTCGCATTGCTCAGCCTGGAGAATTTTACCCAGTAACTCCCAAATCAATTCCAAGCAGTCCTTGGCCAGGCATCCCAAGATTTCACATGACTGAGCACACACAACACTGCTCAGGAAGAGCTTCCAAGGATTAGCTATCCCAGCGGCTTACACACCATGGCTTTTGCTGGGTTTTTTTTTTTACTTTGTGAGATGCAGAGTCAAATTTCATTAGTAATACTGGAATTGGGAATTCTTGCCTGGCAGAGAGTTTTGTCAAAGATTTTTTTGACACTGCTACAGGTTCTCTTGTCTAGAGGCATTTTATAGAGAGTTTTACAGTTCGACAAAGCAGAAAAATAAAGTTACTAATCACCACTTTAAAACTTGATGCCTCTCTTCCCTGCTTACCCCGTGCCCGTGGCACTGCTTCTCCACGTCACAGTCGTAGTTCAGGACAGAGGCACTCACACACTGGAAGTGCCTGCAGATCTGGGGAACAGAGATGCACACAGATGAGGGATGATGGCATTTGAGTGCCCCCTTGCCTCCCCAGATCCCTGCTCCTAGCTCGGGGCTCCACAGCCATGCTGTGCTTGCTGCCACAAAGCCTCACACACTCTCACTGATAATTCCAAACTCTGCAGAAACTCTGTTCCACAAAAGGCCTCTCAGCATGGGGCTGAGCTGGCACTGGAGCCTTTTGTCTCCAGTCTGAATGTAAAGGAACAGCAATTAAATTGTGCCCAGTAAGGACATGTGGAATGCACATTCCTCTGCTAGGGCTAAGCTTCTGCACTCTTTAGTTTAGTTGGATTTTAATTGAAAGCTGTCTTCAAGGCATTTGTGTGGGCCTGGCTCTTCCTGCTCATTGACAGAGCAAAGATTCTGGCTCTCGACAAACTCAATTTCTTTCGCTTCACCTACAAATGAAAGACTCATTAAATGTTTGATGCACACGCAGTGCAGTACTGGGCCGTGGGGGGAATCAATGGACTCATTTAGTTTTACGTTAACTACAGGCATCAAAAAATAATGGCCATAACTATTCATGAAACAATGCAGCTGAAAATTTTATCCCCGTGAATACCCCGAATTATTACATTAGGGTATCATTTTTTAATTTTTAATTACCTTTCCATTACCACACTTGGTGCCTTCATTCACCATTCCTGGGTCCGGGACATCAGAGCCCAGCTGGAAATCCACCCCCCAGCATGTGGTGCCTCTGATGGGAGTTTGGATAATAGCAGGCTTGATTCCAAACACAGGCATGGCTTTCACATTTTCACACTGCAGCTTCCCACACATGGCATTCCTACAACAGCAACATCAGAACACTGTAGTGACACTTGAATTTATTCTGAGAAGGAGACTACCATGTGTTTGATACGATCTTTCCTTTCTGCTGGAAGATACTACTTGAAAACAAAATTGAGGCAACTCGACAAATAAAACTGAACTGGGCTTCATTCCAGTGCTGCAAGAGTAGTTTATCCCTTCTTTCTGTAAGCTGTTGGAATCTCTACATTAAGGAAAACGTGACGATTTGCTTCTCGTCTCCCCATATGCGAACACTGAGGAAAAGCACAGTCCTTGATGGGAGACGTGGAACACGCGCTCCTCACCACAGCCCTGCATCCCGCCCCTGTGTGCCCGCTACAACGTCCCAAACCGGCACCACAGCGCCCGAACGCGGATTCCCAGGGATCTATTTCAGAACTTCCCAGGGCACTGGGCTCAACTCACCAGCTGGAACACTTCTTGTAGTCATGGCCGTGGAAACCACAGTTGCCAAATCTGTCCCCCTTGGAATTCACTTCCGCAAAGCAAATGTTGGGGGCTGCTTTGGCTTCTGCAAACAACAGCCCATCCCCAGAGAGAGGAGCCACGTTACCCAGGCACAGAAACATCTCACACAGCATCCCCTGTACCCAGAGCAACTACCCTGCTGCACCAAGTATTTGCCATGCAGCAGCAAGCTTAGGAACTTGCTCAAAACACTAACGAGGTTACAACCTCAGAATTACAAGGTTCCAAGTTTAAAAACAGAGGAAAAACAGTTACTTAACCTGAGTCAGTTCTAGCATTTGATATTTCTTTACACCCCTATAGAGCAAAAACCCCACTGTACCAAAAATGATAAGTGCAACAAAACCATTACTTGAATCCCCAGCACAGCACAAAGTGTAGCACAGGAAAAACGCAGGACCATTATGCTAAGCCATAACCACCACTGCTTCAAATCCTCTGCCAAAGCCAGCTGGTCTTTCTTACAGAAAAGCAAGTAAATACATGAAATAAACTTAGTCTATTCTTTAGTTACATCTCTTAGAAAGACTGTAACACCGTGCTCTTCCTTACTGGAGCCAAAGATATCCTGGCACTGCGCGTCGTAGTACTGGCACACGCCGTTGTAGCAGTAGGCCTCCTGGTTGTGGCAGGGGTGCCCGTTCTGCACGGTGAAGTCTGGCTGGCAGAACTGAGATGTGCCGTTGCAGTACTCCGGGAGGTCACACTCGTTGGTACTTGCCCGACACTCGGTGCCTCCAGGAAGGAGCTGGAGAGAGAGGGGAGGGAAAACTGCATCAGAAAACAGGAACCCCACAGCAGAGACAGACGCTGCACCTGACCCGTGATACGCCCCAAACAAGGGACTGATCTGAAGCCCTCGTGGGGCCGTGGCCGTGCAGGACAGCTCTCTCTCACAGATGCACTGACTGAGCCAACGCTCTCCTTTTCTCAACTCCCAAACAACACCGGGGTCTCCTACCTGGCAGTTTTTGCAGCAGTCACCGTAAGCACATTCGGCACCGGACCGGAGCCTGCAAGTTCCTGGCTCGCAGCACGGATCGCTTTCACATTCCTGAGGACAGAAGTGCTGTGAATGTCACAGAATCGTCCCCTCTGTCACATACAGTCCCCTCCGAGTGAGAGGCGCAAGGCTGCCCTGGCCCCACTGGGAAAACGCACGGCTACGAACCTTTGGTGAGCCACAGTCGCACTCCTCCCCGGCATCCACCAGCTTGTTCCCGCAGTACGGGACGCTGTAGGTCTCGTCAGGCTTTGGGACGTTGAGCAGGCAGCTCCCACCTTTGTTGAGCGTCAGCTTCTCAAAGTCTTCTGCACTGCAACTGCTGAAGTTCCTCGATCCCCTGCAGTGGAGAAAATGGGCTGAGCTTTACACTAAGCCAACCCACCAGCATCCCCTGTGTTTGCAGAACAAGGGGCACGTTTGCTTTCCCCATTACAAGCACAACAGGACTCTTTGCAAGGGGAATTTGAAGGGGAAAGCAATCCATAAAAACAAAGCACGTGGATGGGGCATTTTGAGCCTTCTTTGCCTTCCCTTGGTCAGCTACTTACGATGCTCCAGAGCTCATAATGCAGCTGCTTGCCCCACAGTGACAGACTCTTTCATCATCGTGGTTCATCCCCAGGTTATGGCCGAGCTCGTGAGCCATGATGGACGCAAACATCTGGATACTGATCCTTCCAAACTGCGCAGGGGTGACACAGAAGGCAGTCAGCAGAGAGCTTATATTGACAAAGTCAGCGTTTACTTATGTGCCAAGGAGACACTTTTGCCATTCTGTCTCTACATTATCAGGATTCTCAGATCAACAGTGCCAGATTTCCAACCAAGTGCATGGAATTTGCTTAGCAATAAGAGCCCTCAGAGAAACCTCTCTGGGACACTACCCAACAACCTCCACTTTCCAGAGCAGCTGCAACATTAACACAAAAACGAGAACTCTCCACACCAGCCCAATTCTCCTGAAATGTGCAAATTCCAGCACTTCTGTCACTGGTCCAAAGAAATCAGATTGCTGGGATTGCCAGTTATCTGAGAGCAGCAGGCTTGGTTCACTGAGGCTCTGCAATTCCATGTAAAACTCGCAGTGAAGCGGCACTGCTCGGGGAGGGCACAGCTGCAGGTCAGACAGTGCGGGACAGGCTGGAGAACACCCATAGCTCCCACATACTTTCGAGGCAGAGATGCTTAAAATGACACAGAGAAATTCTCTCTGAGAAATCCTTTGGCAAGAGTGCTGCACACGGAGCAGAAGACTACAGAGAAGGTGCGATCCAGATATCCTGGAAGTGTCAGAAATTGTTGGGGACAACATAAGAGCCCCACTAAGCCACTTCAGCTTTGTTATGAAAGACTGTGCGCTTCCAGGAAGACTTCCAGAGTGCAAACTCTGATCTCAATCACATTCAGAGATCACTAAAGAAATCTCACCACGTTAATGCCTCCTGCATGGCTCTTGGAGCACACTGTTCCCACATAGGCCATTCCAGCTGTGCCACCAAAACCCTTCTTCCTACAGTCATGGAGAGAAAGGAAAGGCCATCATCTGTCTGCACAGACACACACAGCCCACATCAGCACACCACTCCTGCCTATGGGGCACAAATCCTGCTGCTCCAGCTTTCCAAGGCTGACACAGGAGCACTGCCAGGAGCACTGCTACTGACCGCAGGCACAAATGCACCCGTTAAGATTTTGCTTTCTGCTCAAGATTCCTTTATTCTGTTAATTTAAGACAAGAGAAAGGCAGCTTCTTCCACATCATCCCTCTGCATATTAAGAGCTCAATGGTCCACCCTTAAAATCATTTGGTTTAATTGGCTGTCATCTGCCTTTCTGGTATGGACAACTCCATGGATTTCTTCCTTCGTCAACTTCCTTCTCATTACTCTCTGTTTTGTTCTTAGAGGTTAAGTGCCACAGCACAATACACCACATTTTACTTGATAGAAAAGAACTTCTAAAATTAGTATTTCCTCAGACATTTGCCCCCATCACCTGCACGCTGCTGCGCTGGGAGAGGAGGCTCCCAGCTGCCAGAGGAAGGGGAGGGCAGAGCGGGCTGTGCTCGCACCTCTGCCCTTCCCCTGCTCGGGGCAGGCACTGTCTGCAGGGGCAGGAAGGGCACTGGGGCACATGTCCTGGAGTGGGGCAGGGAACAGCTCGGGAAGCTCTGGGCTTGCTTAAGGGAGCAGGGCCGGACAGATCAACATCCCCTGGCAAACTCAAACCACGCCGCCAGCTTCCAGAAGCCAACTGCAGAAACAACTTTGTCTCCACTAAAATGCAACGCTCTGCAACAGGTTTGTGCTTATTTTCAAGTGGAAAAGGCCCTTGGATCCCCTTGGATCCCAAGCCCAACCTGTTACATGTGACAAAGGACTATCTGAGCCGAAGCTTTACACCACACAGCCCAGAACATTGTAGGACACGTGGGATGAGGGAAAAAAAGCGTTATTTAGCAATACATCTGTCAGAGGACACTGAAATTAAAGAGCATAGAAACCTTCTTCAAAGTGCTTAACTTGACTTGGAACGTTTTCACAAGACACAAACCACTGCAGATTGCCCAGGACTCTCTGCTCTCTGCAACACAGCAGCTCCTTCTGGCACCACAGCTGGGCCGAGCAGGCAGGAACAGAGGAGGCTTCCTGGGGCCAAAGGGAAGGAGCTGGTACTCACAGCACAAACTGGGCGCTGTCGTGCCTCCGCCGCGAAACGAGGTTCTTCTCTCGCCACTGAACGAAATTCGCCAGCACATCCCCGGCCCCCCCGTCCGTGCTGATGATGTTTTCGTGCTTCCAGATCTCCAGGCCAACCAGCACGATGCGGATGTTCAACATAACGTACATCTGGGGAGGAAAAAGAGGAGAAATATTTATTAATATCTTCAGACAAAAACAAGTGGTCTGGTGTTGCAGCTCTTATTGCAAGTATCCATCTTTTCTGTGTGGGTTTGAGGTTTTTTCCACAGCTAGTACTCAATTGGAACCAGGAGAATACATTTTCTCTGGGATTTAGACCTTCATTAGCTACAGGATCAATGCTTAAATGCCACACTGGCTACATTTTAAGACAATACCAAAGAGAAACAAAAAGAAGTCTTAATTCTGACAAACATCATGTGAAATAGTAGAGTTACAGACATGCTTTTTCTCCAACTTTTACACAGACACAAGAATTGCAGTGATTGTAACAATCTGCCCTGTCACTCACTGGATGTAGCACGGGTTGGAAGAGTTTCCTAAGCTAATTCTCAGGGTGGGTAAGTGCAGATGAATTTAGAGGTGGAAAAGCTTCCACGGTGACGCATTCCCCAGAGTGGTACCAGAGCAGACCCCAAGGTGGGCATTTACAGGAGGCAGCAGGGCTGCAGCACACAGCACCCCTCCTACTCACACTGTCAAGGAAGTTTGCCAGCTGCACCATGTGTTCTCTTACTTCTGTTTCACTCTTCCCAAAGTCTTCGAACTGCAAGACAAAGACACTCAGTCTCATGAAGAGAAGAGATGAAGGCAGCAGTTAGAAAAAGGAACTGAACATTTTTGCCTGGCTCCAAACCTCCCAGAAGATGCCAACCAAAACAGCAACATCTTCACTGCTACTGCTCAGCAGTTCAATATTCCAAAGACAACAGCAAAGGCAGCTTTTACCACGTGCTTTTCTTACGCTCCAAGATTCCCTGCTGACAGAACCTCTCCCTGGTCTGATGGCTTCCTCCTTTTCTGAGGAGGACTGCACAGCACACGTTTATCCACTTCTAGGGCAGCATATTTGCACAACTTGGATAAAGTGTGAAGTGTTTTTCAACAATCCATTTGGGAGTAGTGAAGCCTGAGGGCTTTCCAGGTCCTCCCCTGAGGAGAAAAAAAGGGAAAGCCACACACAACTCCCACCTTTTCTTTATCCACAACTATGAACAGCTCCACGTATCTTGTCTGGTGCAGGACCGCCCTCTTTCTCTGGGGAGGAAAAAAAACTGTTTTAGACAACTTCAGATTTATTAATTCAAGTGTAAACAAAAAACCCCTCATGACATTGTCATATTTCACTTGATACCACCAGTGGTTTGAGACACACCCAGAGCACACGGTGCCAAACCCCAGCAGTGTAATCCAATGCAATGACAGCCTCTGTGTTTTACACTAAAACTCAGCTGCACAAAGGCTTCCCTTGTTTCAAAAGCAAGGGACCTGCGCACAGGTTGCTTTGGAAAGTCAGCACACACTTTTATAAAGGGGCAGAAAGATTCTACAAGCAAATGCCAACGATCTTGAAGTGAAACACAAGATTTTTCATTCTCCTGCCTTCATTTCAATCTCATTCCTGTACAGACAGTCCTTGAAGGACAAGGGGGATCTTCGCACCAAACTGCTGCTGTGATGGTGAGGAGGATGGAATAAACACGACAATATTCTCCTGGCTCCTGATGCAGTATTTTGCTAACAAGCCCCTCCACGAGGGTCATGTTCCCGCCCTTAAAAGTTCCCCAAAAAAGCCTAAGAATATTCTAACCAACTGCCCCACCCTCACTGCCATGTGCAGAAGCAGGAGGAAACTGAGGCTGCTTTGGGGAAGGAACTGAGTTTTCCAGTAGTGCAGAAACCCCCCAAATCATAAACCTTTAGGTATGTGCTAAGTCCCAGGAAATCTGATAATCTGCTTCCATACTCTTACATGAACTCACAAAACCCATTATGTGGGACTGGGGAGGACTTACCCGCAGCAGTTGGGTCATACTGGGATGGAGATTTCCCTCTGCATGTTCCCCTTCCTGGCCTTCAGCAGTTACTCCACACGTTGTGGGCTCTTTCTTCACATTATCCAGTCGATATAAAATGTGTTTAGACCCAGAAGAGGAATCCATGGGCTCAATCCCATAGGTGACATTCCCTATTGTCACCAAACCCCTAAAACATGGCAGCGTGTGAGAAATCCGGCACTAAGCACAGAGGACAGTCACCCAGAACTTCTACAGCCAAACAAAGGAGCAGTTATTCTTGGATAACCAAAGCCTGCCTATTCCTCAGTTCTTGCGAACCAGCACACTCCACCCCAGGCCTGGCAGTGGCCTTTCACTGAGCAGGGCCTTGCAAATGCAGTAAATTAAACACCTCTGCAAGGCTCTGCAATGCCCCGGGAATTACATCACAGGTCTTAAGCAGAAATGCTTTAGCTCAAATACACTATTGCCACTCTGGTGCCTGGCATGGCCCTGCAAAAAACCAATGGCACAGAATATATGGCTATCGGCCCAAAGCAGAAAAAAACTTCATCAAACTTGAGGTGCACAAGGTTTAGGGCCAATTTTGTGAAATTTGGAGACTAGTGTTCAACTTTCCATTTCTGCACTAGGGGCAGTTGTCATGACCATCTGTGCAAGTTAGAAAATAAGCCAAATGTGTATCAAAACAAACTTACTGCACCCCGATAACAAACTGCTTTAATAACTTATTTGACAGTTCTTCAAATATCCATGAGCTCCTTGAATAAAAGATGCCACAGGACAACAGCACCGAGGCAGCTCCGTGCAGCCCTGACTGGCTGAGGCACAGCTCAAAACAGCAGAATTGGGTTTCGGGTTCAGCAGCCACCGTGTGACAGCCGGGACACAAAGGATGGGTTGTGCTACCTGAGCCCCGAGCAAGTGCTGACAGCCACCAGGGAATCCAGGGTCCCCTCCACGTATCCCTGATAATGGCAGTGATCCTGGATGGGAAAACAAGGGTGCGTCACACACGTGTTTCAGGCATTCCTTCCACCCAGGGCAATCTCTGATCTGCCACTGACCAGCAGTGAATTACAACTCAAGAACACAAAATGTATTCAGTTAAATTTACCACAGCTGGATTTCTCAACTTGACCTAGGCTATCCCTCTCCTGTTCTGTCCTCCACCCTGCCTCAAATATTTCGAGGCCAGCCCCTCCCTACAAAGTTGGGTCAAATTACTCTTCAGTCTTCTGGCAAAAAGTTCTGGCTTGTCTGTCACCTCTCTGCAGCAGGAGGAGGAACAACACCTGCTGCCTGCGCCGCCAGAGCTGGCTGGCTGCAGGGTCCAGCCCTCATCAGCCTGACAGAGGGGCTGCTTGCACCGTGCCCTCTGCATACACACGTTCTGGAAACTCGACAAGGGGCAGCATGGGGCAAACACACTCCATTTTCTCTGGCAAGGGTTCTTTGGACATCGATATAGGGGTCTGTAACACAGATTCTGTCACCTGTTGCTCAGCAAGGAGTGCAGAAAGCACGGAGGGCACGTGCTAATCCCTTCAGGGCCAGCGTGACTTCTGTGGCCTCATGCAGAAAAAGCATTTTTCCTCTGCCCAATCTCTTTTAACTAGGAAGCAAATAGCCATTTGACTCAGGTGCTCTGTTTTCAAGAACAAGATCCTATGAATCATGTATGACTAAAACTTCCCCTTTCAAAGGAACAACATTGATCCCTAAGAGTGCAGCCATTAGAAAAGCTCTCATGCATTTTGTATCACACAACCTGCTTTTAATTCTACATTTTCAAAGGCAACGTGTCAGGCAGCCTGCTTGTACAGAAAGAGGGCTGCAAACATCCTTTCTGTGGAACAACTCCAACACTACACAGATCACATCCCTCTCAAAGCTCCTTCAGACTCGATCTCATCCATCCCTTCCAGCAGTTCCCAAATGCCAGGACTGACACCCTCAGAAGCTGTTAGTTCCTAACACTGGCCCTGCTGAATGGACGGGCCAGTGGCTCACTGTGGCCCAGGGACCAATCTGGAAGCTCCTCGTGTGCAAAAGCAAAAGCAAAGCTGCCTGTTGAGAGCACCCAGCGCTGCCCTGTGGGCTCCAGTCCCTGGAGGAAGGCAGCAGAGACCAGAAGTGACACCAGCCCCGCACTGGGCTGTGAGACAAGGACAGGACACCCCAACAATGAGATACGAGCAGCTGACAGCAGCACTGCCTTTTAGAGGAGAGCAGCTTTTAATGAGACAGCAACCACCTCCACATCAGGAAATACAGGTCTTTTACAGATTAGATCCTCATCCAAAATTAAGGATTCTCTCCAGGAGGAGGGCAGTTGGTTCTGAAGGTGGCCCAGCAGAAAACACAACTCTCCTTTTGTAATCCCGACTCCCTCATCCCACAGAGGCTCAGAGTTCCAGTCACCTTCAGTGAGGGTGTGAACAGAAAGAAATCCTACCTGGACATCTGGATATTCCAATTGCAACTTTCCCTCCTTGTTATAGGTATAAACTGTGAAATCTTTGGGCAGCAGTTCTCTGCAATGCAAGGGGAGAAGGAATACAAGAGGAATTTCATTAAATGACTCTGACATTGGAGCAGAACAGTAAGATGGTCCTAATCAAAAGTGTGACAAATAGGTAAATTGCAATTCAATAAGGAAATGTTAAAAAGGAAAACCCTCCAAAATTAACAAAGAAATTGTATATTTTCACAGCAAAATTCAAGAGACCAGAATGGCAGAACTGCTAATGAAATCAAACCAGCCACCTCATCTCAGAGAGTAGAACAAGCAGCAAAACCCATTAAATTGTGCTAAAAGCCTGTTTCCAAGCAGGAAAAAAAAATTCTAGCCCTCAGTCTGCTGCATTTGCCTTCTCTTCCCCAGTTTAGGGAGGAAGTGCATTGGGAAAGTCTCCCACGACTAAGACTGCTGCACCATCCTGGTAATTCCATTGATGTGGCGCAGCTAAATTCCCACGTTTCTGAGGGTCAGGGCCTTGGCAAGTGGCAGCTGGAGCTTCCCAAGGGCTTGCACAGTTGTATCTCTGTCACAATGTCAGTTTGGAGCAGCAGCAGCCTGGTAAATGACCACGTGCCGGTGCTGCAAGTGGCCCTTCAACTCCAGACAGACAGCACCTACATCAGCTGTGAGCTCTCAGTATTCAGACCTTGGATAGAAAGTCAGTTTCCTCATTTATTAGGTCCTTTTGTGCTACTGAGACAGGAAAAAACACAAAACTAAAGCAATAAACAAAATCCAGACAAAAGTGAAAATATTTACTTGAAACACAGCTCAGCTTGTTTATTTTTAGCTGTGAATGGAAAGAGTCGTAGATTCCCTGGGTCTCCTCGGAGTAATCTGCAGCTTCCTGCTCTGAAGGGGGTTCCCCAGGGCTGCAGGAATCAAAAAACATCTCTGGCTGCTGGCCAGGACACTAGGACTCAATCTTTTCCCATTTTGCAGAGCTGGGATGTACCTGCACCTCCCACACAGAAGCCCAGGATTCAAAACTCATGTGCTACCTGCCCGCTTGTCATCTGGACACAACGGTTTGAATAATTTAATAATTTAAAGAAACACATTACTTACTTGTTCTTTTCTAGATGAATGGTGTATTCTTTTCCCTCAATCTCAATAGCATATGACACCTTGTCCTGAACATAAAAAAAGGTGCATTTTACTCATGTTAATGAATAAAACAGTCTTTGAAACCAAGAAAGGTGGATGAGCCTGAAATTCCTTTTATAATTGTCCCTGCCTCCAGAACCTAACATCCCTACCTGTGTGGCCAGGAAAAAGTCACATGAAAGAAATGGTTTCAAAATAGAACTGTGGTTTTCTTCTTCCTTCCTTCTAAAACTTCCACAGAAAAGTTCTGAGTCAGAGCCAGAAAAGGACAGCACAGTATTTCTACTGAACTTTCACAGTGAGCCAGCACCTCCCCAGCCTTGGGGCAGCCAAGGGCCCGGTACCTGTATTGAGGAGCTGTTGGAGGCCTCTCGCCGTTCTCTTCCCAATCTCTGTGGAGTTACAACTTCGTAGGAAGTGAGCAGGGAAATCTCCTGGAAACCTGGAGAGCGGAACAGAAACGCTGGCTAAAGGAACAAAGCAACCAAGAGGATGAGACACAAGGAAGAAAACACCGCTTCAGGAAAAGTCCCCACACAGAAAAGCACAGAGCAAACCTCAGAGCAAAGCACACTTGGGTTGCCTTGCAAGGGGCAACAACAGAGAAAACAACACAAACAGCAGAGAAGACATCAGTTTGTCCAGAGTGTTTCACACTGAAATCTTCACTTTCCAATCACTGTCTTACCAGTACCCATCTCACACACCACCACCCTTCATCAGCAGGAATCAGCATTTAAAGCAGGTCAGCACAGCAAGAACTCGCTCAAGGACACCCAGTGTCCAACCAGGTGTCCTGTGCTGCAAAGCTGCCCCACTGCCCCGTGCAGCCCCTCTCGAGGAGCCCCAGCAGCTCCTGCATTTCTCCATGGCACAGCTCAGCCTCGCTCCCTTGCCCTGCACGGCACAGCCGAACTCCTGACCCGAGGCTGGTGCCACTGCTCATTATGCTCTCAGAGAGCCCTCAAGGGCCTCATCAAAACAACTGAGGTGAGACAAATCCCTGCAACAAAGCAGCCGTCACAGATCCCTTTATACATTATTTGCGTATGCAGTGTCAGACAGATCCCCTGAACCTAACAAGTCCAAGCTCCCTTTTTCAGCTTTTGCAAGCAACTGTTTTATATTAACTGTGTAAACAACAATAAATTGTGCATGCAAATTACTGTTCCTATCAGTGGTGGCATCTGCCGGTGGCTGGCTCGGAGCCGCTCACCCAGGAAGCAGGAGGATGGCCAGCCCAGATCACAGGCAGCATCCAGAGAAATGGCTTTCCTGGCTCATGGCAAGGGAATCGATGAGCTCATCAGAGGAGTCTGAGCTTCCCAGCAAAGGTAGGGGGAAGGGAACAGTTATCCTCACTGTCTGTCTCCAGAAATCATCACCACATCCGGGGCAGGTGAGCAAGTGTTTGGTGTCCAAGATCCTCCAAAATCTCTCAAGTGGGACTGAGATGCTGCCTCCAGCTAAAACCAGCCCCTCTGAGCACACCGAAAGCACATACTGCAGCAATCACTTCTCTGCATTTGTCATTTCCAACCACACACTCGTACCCAGCCCTGAGTTCTTGCAGGTCGCTGCTCTGCTCTTGCTCCTTCCCCACTGCCATTCCCACACGCCCGGAGCAGTGGGGCTGGGACCCTCGGGCCGGGTTCTGGGGGCTCTCGAGGCACAGGTTACACAAACAGCAGGACACAGCCACCCTTCGCAGTGCTTGGAATACAACACATTTGCTCAAGAGCAGCTTGGAAGCAGAAGACAAATAAGTGAATCATCACATGAAGCAGAACTGGGAGGGATTTCTGGGAACAGTACAACTCCAAGAGGATCCTCTTAGAGCAACGGCACTAGAAGAGGCCAATTTTTGAACTCTCTGAACTCTCTGACAGTTCTCTCCCCACTTTCCACCCTCCTTCCCATCCTTCCCCTGTTTCCATGACGAGTGCCCTGTGCAGCATTTAACACATCACCAGCAAAGAGGGCACAGAGTAGTTCAACGAAAATCCAAACAAAGGGGCAAGTGCAGCCAAGCGGAACACCAGCCCTGCTCCCACATTTTCCTCCTACAAAGGCCAGGTACGGTTTGCAATAAATTTTTCAGCAAGGTACAGGACTTTTAGTCCTCGTGTGCTTTCTGCCACCGGCCAAGGCAGCTGTTGGAGCTGCACCACGTCACTGCTGAGAACACGGCATGCTGATGACCCATTTCCGGACTGAGATTTCGTTTCCGAACAGAAAAACACAATTGCATCCGTGACCGTATTTATCTCATCTCATTAAAGGCTGCCATTAATTACCAAGCATTGGAGACACCTAGGAAGATGTGAATCATCTTCCCCTCCCTGGCCCAAATGCACCATAGGAATTCCATGCGTGCTCCATGGCATGTGGGAGCTTGAAAACCATCGGGACACATCACAGCCATAACGGCTCTCCAGACACGGGGGGAAGCTCTGGGGGTTCAGGAAACTGTTCTGGGGGTGCCTGACAGGTAAGATCTGTATTCAGCAAAGGTCAAACTGCAGCCCCTGCCTCACTAGACCTTGGCATGCCCATGGGTCATTGGCTCAGTTACAGAATCACAGCACACAGCTACACCCACCTACACTCACACTTCCCCTCAATTATCGCCCTCCCTGAGCTGTGGCTCCTTCCCAAGCCTAGCAAAGGAAGGTCAAAGATACGCTCTTCAATGGAAGAAAAAAAAAATTAAAGAGGAAGTTCAGACTGTGGCCTGAACACCACAAAACAAGCTAATTTCATAAAAACAAACTCATCAGCATGTGAGCAGGTCAGCAACGAATACCAAAACTCATTTAGTTAACTGTGGTTATCATCAGTTGATTACAATTAATAGCTGAGGTCAGCTGCACCAGCCATTCCACACTTTGGCAGGGGATTGCTCACCAGAAGTGCCAAAAGTATTACACAGCCATGCAGCCCATCCATCAGGGCCCTGGGGAGCATCTCCACCGAGCATCCCTGATCTTCAGCAGATCAGCTCCTTGTGCTTCAAGCCATACCTCTGGTCCCTTCTCTCTGGCTCCAAATCTTTAGATTTCCAGTGTGCTGTCATACTTCCCTCCCCTTTCCTGCACATCAACATTCTGTACTTCCTTACACCTCTGCCTGCTCGTATCGGGCTGTTCTGGCTGCACTCTCCAGTCAGAGACAGACCTACCCCACAAAAGCACCTGGAACTGGACACAACAGCCCAGTGAGGCCTCACACATCCCAAGCTCTTTATGGATTAATCTCACCTTCAAAACAGACAGCACATGTCTGGTTCACTTGTCATTTAACTTACCCTTAGTTTCCTTTCCTGCCAACATGCTCCTGCTCCCCATTTTTCACCCTCTCATACTAGTACAGACAATTATTTCCACCTCAGGAGAACACTTTGCACCATCCTTTCAAAGGTACTTATTTCTGACAGATACTACTCTTGTGCTCAAATCATTGGGATAGTTTTCCCTGTCTTTAAGGAGCCTGAATCCCCTCTGACTGGGAGGTACCAGCTGCCAGCTCAATCTGCATTCTCCACATCCTATTTTCAGAATCATACAGGAGTTTGCCAAGCAGTGTCTGACCTGGCTTACTTACATATGTCCTTCAAAACAACAGAATCACCACTGCTGCTGGGTTCCTCCAAGAAATGACACACCAGGAAAAGCATTTTTTTGGTGTGCTTGACTTTCACACTAAGGTCACAGCTGAAGTAGGATTTACTCTCTGGACTACTGCAAGCAAAAGCCTTCTTCACTTTCACCATACAAATATTATCCAAGTCCACTTAAAAATGTTTAGAGGTTTATACACAACGCAAAGATAACAAGTCTTCTGCTAAATGTAGGAATGTTTTCTGTGGAGCCAGCAGTTCCAGCTGCTTCCATACCTCAAAGGCTAAAGAGTGCCTCAGTGGTGCTTCATCTTCAAAACACCTGGGAACATCTGGCCAGTTGTTCTTCTACAGGGCACCGCTCCTTGGGACTTCTCTTTCCATCTCTCCCTCCCCTGCTCTCAGCCTTCAGACCTGCTGGGTCTCCTGCTGTGCCGGTGCCTTTTAGAAGGCAGGAAGAGATGACCAACCATCATGGCAAGGGAAGCAAATTCATCTACCCGATGTATTGCTCACCTGGAATATTTGCATAACATTAAACCTGGCCAGAACAGTTCATGAGGTTTCTTCCAGCATTTCACCGGGGATGTTGGACGTTGATCAGGTTACAAAGCTCTTCCACAGAAATATTTCCTAGAAAATTCTTACTCCCCCTTGCTGAAATCCAGACCTATGCTGTAAGTGTTTCCTGTCTAGACTCTCCCCATTCCTTCTGCCCTTCCTAAAGCCTAACTTGTCTGCAAGACAACAGCTGCCCTTGTTCCACCAAAAAGACTGTCGCGTGTGTCCACTGGTACTGTCACAACATCCTCGGCACCTTCTCACAGGGAGAAGCAGGGTAAAGCTCTGCCATCCTCTGGAGCGAGATGAGCAATCTCACCAGGACACCCTTCCTGTGGGTCACTGGCCCTGGAGTCCCTCCCCTCCACCCGTGACAGCGTGCCCACGGAAGGAGCTGAGCCCACTCACTTCCTCCCCATCTTACCAGCTGTGGTTGTCAGCTCTGCTTACCCAGCTGAGTCCGTGGGAACCTTCTCCTGGGAGACATCGCTGGCTTTACATTTGGCCACCAAAGGAAACTGTGAAATGCACATCCTTATCTTTTTTTTTAATTTTAGCTTGAGAAATGATAATGATCAAGACATGTAGAAATTCCAACGTCATGGTTCAAACTTCCTTTTTCCAAAAGCAAGGCACTATAAGAGGCAACGTTAGCTACACTGAAATCTCTTTCCTCTCTTTCCTTTTCACATGGAGGAAATAACCACAAACCCCCTCTTTGCTGAATGACTGTCCCAGACTTGCTGCAATATGGGTGAGGCAGTGCTGTGTTTCTGTGATCGGAACAAAAGAGTTATCTCAACCAAAAACCCCAGAAATTTAAGCCCCAGCATTTAGACACTTCAAGAATTGTGGCCAAGCCTGCCTGGAACATCCTGGGGTGTGAATGACACCGAGTATCAAGAAAGAGATGAAGTAGCACAAAACGGTCTCTGCCTGTGAATTTTTCTGAATTCACAGAGTCAAACCTTGAAGGCTCCTATGGACACAAACCGGAGAGGAAAAGCCACACACGCAAATCCCTCAAGGCTACACATCACCATGTGATTATGGTCATTCAGGAATTCTCAATTAATGGTTTCTGGTAACACTTCACTTCTGCCTTACATCCCCACGTGTGTCAAAAGCACTTACATTATAACCCAAAAGCTGGAGGTTTCTACTCTCTCCTTCATGCTCCTACCTCAGGCAAAGGAGGTTCGTTCTCTTTCATGGCAGGTTTGGCATTAACAGCTGGGACAGAGACTCCCAAAGGCAGAGGGGAACACTACCATCCACCATCAGGAACTAGCACCAGTGTTTCTTCCCTACACGCAGGAACTAAAATCTTATTCCTCAAAACACCAACCACTCCCCAGGAAGCACAAGCACCTGATACCTCAGAGATGCATAATTTCAGACTCCACTCCTCGGCCTCCAGTCAGGCAGCTCCCAACCTGCTGCGCTACCTCCACCACCAGCCACCTCTCAGAGCTGGCTTTCGCCTCACACAGCTCACGCACCCTCCAGCAACAACGCAGCAAGTGAGAGGAAGAGATTCCTGCACAGAATCCCTCAGGGAGAGGCACGCACCACACAAGCGCTGTCCTCAGCACGAAGCACCAGTATCGAGTTGTATATTCCTCAGTTGGGAAGACCTGACTCTAAAAACATGCAATAATGACAAACACAAAAGTTTTACACAGTGCACGTGTCCCTTCAGGAGGGGGAAACAATGACAGAGGAGACATTTCTGCCATGCATGTATAGCCTTGAATCAGCACCGTAAGAGCCCATATACAGAACCATCTCAATTCATAAACAGTCCCTAAGGACAGCACAGGACCAACCCCTTAAAAGCCATGCAGAACGATGGCACCGAGTCCTGCCCTCCCTCCCTGGGGACAGCAGCCTGCGGGCTCCTGCCCCATTGCCCCCACGCGAGCTCCTCGATGGCCGAGGCCACCTGCGCTGGCAGGGCAGCCGTGCATCTCCACGGGCTTTGCCAGGGGTGCTTTGCCTCCTGCCCCGTGAGCGCCTGGCAGAGCTCCCGGCGAGCGCACGGCCGTACCTGACACGGGAGGAATGAGGAGCGAAGAGCCGGCGGGACACCTGCGAACTCGGGCAGGTGCGAGGGGACCCGAGGTCACTGCCGGCATCACCTCCTCGTCTGGAGCTCCAGGGTCCAGGCAACGGACCCCGCTGTCCCGCCGGGCCCTCCGCAGCATCCCTGCCCAGAGCACGTTAGCACAGACGATGCCGGGCAGGGCACAGGTGGGGCTGCCACCCACAGACCCTCCTGCTGCCACGGGCGACCTCCGGGGACCACCGCCCCCTGCCCTCGGAGCCACCGCGGGGCGTACGGGGCCAGCGGGCAGGACCCCCGCTCCGGCCAAGGGATGGGGGGGTCTCTGCCCCACCTGCCACCCTCCGAGCGCAGGGGACGGGAAGCGGCTGCCAGACCCTCCCCAGATGGCCCCGGGGAGGGGTGACAAGGGGGGACCCGGCCTTCCGGAGGGGACGGGGAAGGGGGAACGGCGCTGTCCGGGAAAGGAATCGGGGGCCGAGGGGGGTGCGGGCGGCAGGCCCGGCCCGGCCCCGCGCACTCACCCGCGGGCTGCCCGGGC
>VZTA01006282.1:151079-171599 GCA_013398855.1 Mohoua ochrocephala | reverse complement strand
GATCCCTCTTCTGCCCACAAGAGGAAGCCGCCTCCTGCTCCGCCTCGGCGGGTCCCCTGCTTCTCCTCACCCTCCGGTCCCCAGCCCCTCTGGTCCCCTCCAAGACCCTGCGGTCCCACCCCCCTTCCCCCCGGAACCCCCCAGTCCCGCCCAGCACCCTGACCCTCCAGCCAAGGGACTTACTGGGTGCCGTGATGGTGGAGCAGGCGTCAGCGTACTGGGGGCAGCTGTGGGATCCCTGCTGGTTGCAGTCGTTCTCGTTGGATGCGACACATTTGTGGCATTTCAGGGCTTTACCTGGGTAAAGATGAGGAGGAGGAATGAGAGTGGCAGCGACGCGCAGTCCCGGAGCCCCCAGTGTCCCGCCAGAGTCTCTGCTTTGCTGACGGAGCAGAGCCCTCTCGTGGCAGCGGGGCCGGCTCCTGCCCAGAGCTTCCACCTTCATCTCAGCGAGAGAAAACCCATGAATGGGGAAAATTGGGATTTCATGGGGTCAGACGCCAGTAAGCGCCTGCCATTAACCCACAATGACCCGGCTTCCGCTGCTGGGTTGTGTCGTGCCTCCTTTGCTGTTCTTCACAGCATGGGACAGCCTTTCATCTGCCCTGAGCTAAAAGCACAGTCACGTTCATCTTGCCTTGGTCCAAAGATCCTGGAACTGTCTGGAGCTGCCCCTGCTCCATGGCATTGCTCTGAGCGGTGCAACCACCCTCCTGCCTTTTACAATGGCTTTGCGTGATTATGCCTTGGAGGAACCGAGTTTGAGCAGGGAAACACAGCTCCAGCCAGGAGAGGCTGCAGGGTTTTGGCTCAGGAGCCTCCATCGGAGCTGCAGACCAGAGGCTCTGTGGTCCCTGCTGGGCACCGCGTGCCCGGGCTTTGTGCCAGTGGCAGGGAGGCAAGGGACAGGGGGCTTCTCTGGGTGGTATTCAAAGGAGAAAGTCACCCTCTCCCCCCAAAACATCATTTCCCTGCAGGGGTGGGAGCTGCAAGGGGCAGGGGTGCGGTGGGCTCGTGCCAGCCCGCAGGCAGGTGACAGGAATGGGGCAGCAGCAAGCGCAGCAGCAGCTACAGCGATTTTCCCGACCTTGTGCTGCCTGGAGCCAAGGGACACTTACTTTCTCCAGCCAGGGACGTGACGATGGCCAGGGCCAGTAGGGTCTTCAGGGCAGGCATTCTCAGCAGTGTGCAGTGTGGGGTGCGTAGCTGCTGTTTTCTCTTAAGGTCTTACAGCTAATCTGCTCGGCTGATCGCATCGGGGGCCGGGATAACACCTCACCGCAGCCCCTGGATAATGCCATCTCAGCTGGGGGGGCAGGACACAGCTCCCCAAGGACATGGGCCGGGCTGGGGAATGGGGCAGAGCACCGCACTGGTGCCGGTGGATGGGGCTGGGCTCTGCTCCATATCCCGTTAACTTCTGCTTTTGGAAACCATCCCTGGACACGGAACCTTGTGGTGGCTTTCAAAGATCTTGATCGAGCCCACCTGCTCCATCCAGAGAACAACCCCTTTCTTGTTATGAGCAGCAGCCAAGTTGGGGAAAACCTCTCCAGAGTTTCCAACCCACCAAAAGAGAAGCGCAAGAGAACAACTGGAAAGCCCCACAGGGCTGGGAGCCCAGCGGAACCATTCCTGCACTCCCCAGCCCCCAGGGCTCCAGACTTCCAGGAGGATTTACCCGAGGCCACGGAGGGTTGTCAGGGTAGGGATTAGGCCAAGGAGTCTCCTGCCTGACATCCTGCTGCTGCCTCAGCTCTTCCTGCTGTCCAAGCTCACCGCCACAGCTCAGCACCATCACAGTGTGATGGGAATGGTGGGGGTCAGGGGGCCGGAAAAGTCATCCCAGGTGTGAATTTCAGAGCGCAGGAGTGCAGATTTCAGGAAGAGATGATAACTGTGCTCATTTGAAACCAACTGCCATGTAAACCACGTTAATAAAGACAAGGCAGAACACGGCCCATTCTGGGAGGTAAAGCCAACTCCTCCAAGAACTCTTCACCAACCTCACAAACACCAAGGAAGCTTTCAAGAGTGATAAACACAGTTTTTACTCAGGCAATGAAACATGGAAAAAAATATATTAGTAATCATTATAATAATCTCATTTGTGTGAGTATAACTCTTACAAATATTTACCTGACATAGAAAAGGGAAATTATCATACATATAAAACCGATGGCGATGGCAGTTACACGCACGGCTGGAAGCGGAGGGGTGGGAGTCGATGCAGAGGAAGTTCCTGCCTGGGGGAGGTCACGCTGGAGGGACGGGGGAAGAGATCAGTAGTTGGGGGTTACAGGTTGGCACTTGGTTACAGAAAGATCCGCTGGGAAACACACACTGCAAACAGCAACGGCAGCACGGGCAGGGCCCAACGCTGCCAGAAAGGGGCACTGAAAGTCTACTGCAAGGAACAGACAACGAACACACCCAGGCTGTGACAGCGTGCACAGGGACCTGCCATTCCCTGCGAGGTCACAGGGACACCGTCACCTCGGCGTGTCAGAGCGCGGCACACGAGGTGCAACCATCCTGCCCGTTTGCAAACACGCACCTTCTATTTTATACAGCTATACCCATTATAGACGTATTTATATATAGGTAACTATAACCATATTATAGTTAATAAATCATTCCGTAGGAATCTTCTTTGCCCAGACTGGGGTGCATGCGGACAGGCACAGGAATGCGACAGCACCGGGCGAGGGAGGCAGCACGGCAGGACCGGGTGACGCCGGGGAGCAGGGACAGGAGGGGTGGAGGACTCTGCCCCGTGGGTTATCACAGTGGAGCCGTGCTTTGCAGACAGCCCAGAGGGGAAAGGTGCAGCAGTGACTGTGCTGCTGCACAGGTCAGGGGTCTGGGGAAGTGCCGAGTGGTGAAACCTAAACTTCTGCAATTATCCATCAGCTCCGTGGCCAGTCCGTCACTGGGATAACTGGGGGCTTGGGCTGGGAAGCTGTGTGCTGGGGCAGGCTGCTGACACCTTTGCTTAAGTGTAGAATAAACTCTCTCTATACATTATATAACTAATAAAATATAATCAAGTGTATGGCTCTGGCTTAAACAGCTGTTTGCTCTGCATGCTCAACACAGGGAATTAGAAAATAGAAGGAAAAGAGCTCAATTCTGTTACAAAAAGGTAGCAGCAAAAAGGTTTGTGAAAGTGTTCGACAGGCTGGGCAGGAAACAGTCCAAACTGCAAATATTTCCCTTAATTCACACTTTAGGACTATCTGTTCAAGGCAGAGAATCCTCCACCACTGCAGCTACTGCAGCAGCCACGAGGCAGCTCAGGGTTCACTTCCTTCCTCCTGCAGCCTCTGAGATGGGGCCCTGATCCAGCCATGGCTCAGGGAGCCACCAGCAACGGCCTTGGCTTTGCACGTGTTCAACACCAGGTCCCCCGGGCACCGGAGGGGCCAGGGCCGCAGGTGGGGAGGCCGTGGGGAGGACGGACGGGCAGTCCCAGCTCACCAAAACCAACATCCCCCCGTTTCCCAAGCACCTCTTGGTGCAGTAACCTCCTGCCTCCCCTCAGGACTCTCCCTTGAGAGGACTGAAGTTACCACAGGTTACGTGACCGTTTCAGTGCTCCAGGGGGACCAAGTTGTGCCTCGTGTCAGCACCGTGCCTGACTGGAAGGAGTGAGCAGAGAGCCCAAGTGCCCATAAATGCTCATAAAGTGCACGAATGCAGAGATGTCAGCTCCCTGCCTCTGAGGCTGGCACAGCCAGGGACAGGGAGATGCTGTGCTGTGCTTCACCCACGAACCAGAGACCAGCCATCCAGGTGCCAGGTCCCCTTCCCCAGTGCAAGAGCCAGCAGGTCCACCCCCGGCATCACCCACGTCCCGGGGCAGGACCTACCACGCGGCTGGAACTGTTCCGCTGAGCACGCGAGGACAGTGAGTGACAGAGAGTGTGGTGGGGACACAAACAGACCCAGCCCAACCAAGGGGGACAGAGCCCAGGGTGTCACCTCCCACCCGAGAGGTGGCATTGGTGCAGAAGGACAGCGCGGCAGGTCCTGGGAGGGACACACGGGCCCAGGCTGGCCACAGGATTCCCGGCCTGACTGCAGGGATCCCAGCCCCAGAGCTGTGGGAAGCAGACAGGGAGAGTGAGGGGGGCGGCTCTGCTCGGGAGCCACAGGTCCGGCAGCCAAGCGGGGCAGCTGGACACGTGAGCTTTTCTGCGGGGAGCCCGGGGGTAAGGCAAGGTGCTCAACGTCACGAGAAAAGCGGCCAAGTGCAGAGTGCTGGGCGAGGGGTGGTGAGGCTCAGTCGGACTTTCCCAGTTTCGCTATCAGCTCGTCGCAGATCTTGGTCAGCTCCTCAATCTCCTGGTTCTGGAAGAAAAGCAGACCTTGGGGACCCCCATGGTGGCACAGGTGGGGGATAAAACCTGGGCCCATCTGCCATCAAGCCTGTGTGGGAAGGGGCAGCCGGCTCCTACACCTGCCCCTGCAACAGCTCCTCTGTGCATCCAGGCACTGTGTGGGCCCCTGGGCTCACCCCTCCTCATCCCAGTCAGACCCCAGAGCTGCAGAGATCTGCAGCAACCCAGCCCCAGCCCACATCTCCGCAAGCAGGCAGAGCCTGCAGTGCCCATTCTGCCAAAAAAATCCAAACCAAACCCCACAAAACACAAAAAAACCCCAAGCAAACTAAAAAATACCCCAAAAACCAAACCCACGAAACACCTTCCGACCAAAAATCCGGAGGACACCTCCAGCACCCACAGGATACTCAGGGCAGCAATAGGAGCTGCTGTTACCTTCTGCTGCAGGGTCCTCTCCAGGGACTCCACCTTCATCTGCTCCTTGCGCAGCCCGGCGTGCAGCGCCGCGCTCTCCGCCTTGGCCTTGGTGCGCACCTGGGCGATCTCCTCGTTGGCTCTGGGGGGATGGACAGAGGGGCCGTGGCCAGGTCTGGGGGCAGGCAGGGGCACCACGGCACGGCCCGAGATCGGGTGGCACCTGCAGAGCCCGGCTCTGCTCGCCTGGATACAACACAGGCGGTTTGCCCTCATGGAAACTGAATGAAACTGGGTTAATTCAGCTCCTCCAAGGCCCTGCACGGAACTCTGCTCTTTCAGAACCAAGCTAAACCAGCTCACCACCCACTTCCCTCGGGGCTGCACGTGCCGGTGAGCTCCCGCTCATCAGCGGAGCCCCAGGGCTGCGCAGCCCCTTCACGTACCACGAACACGAGCCCTCGGAAAGATGGGAACTCGGTAAGTGACCATAAATAGACCGTGAACCTCAGATTCTCCATTAAAAAATAAATAAGCAGAGATCAGAGAACACGTTCAGGGATTTGCTCTGCCTTACTCAGAGACACTTGAGCCCGAGGTTGTAAAATGGAGCTTTTCACATCATTCAGCTCCTGCCTTCCAGCCTCTGGAAAGCAAATGGAGCCGCTTCCCTACAAGGTCTTGAAGCACCCAGCAATCTCATGCATGACCTTACTTGTCCAATTTTTCTTCTGCGTGGACTTTCAGGGCCTGATACCGCTGCTCTTCCTGCTTGACACGGGTTAGATAATCTTGAGCACATTTCTTCAGAGCTTCTTCATTCTGGAAAAGAAAGTACATCCATCTGCACTGGGGCTGGGCACAAAGTCATTGCTCTGATGGGATGATAGATACTGTTCTGAGTGTAAAAAAAAAATGTTTTAAATAAAACCAACTTCTGCTTTATGCTGGAGCCCCTTATCCAGCTCAGCAGCATGGAAACACGGAGTGTGGCTGCGCAGGAACCCTGTGTCCAGGGACCAGAGCTGCAGGGAAAAAGGGCAAACCAAGGTAAGCACCTTCTTAAATCCTTCCAGGACGCCCTTCAGGTTTTCATATCTCCTGAACAGATCTGACAGGGACCTCTCCACCGAGTTCAGGTCTGCCAGAGCCTGGTCCTTTTCCATCGTGAGCTGCTGCAGGTTCTTCTGAGATGTCATATTCGTCCTCTGCTCATCCTCTGGGATGGAGAACAAACAACAAGGACACCGTGACCCAGTGGGGACGGCTGCGGCAGCCAGCTCCCTGCCCCGCACACCTGGCCAGGTGACAGCACCTTACCTATCATCTGGGCAATGGTCTTTTCATACTCGGCCACGATTTTCCTAGAAGGAAGAGGAAAAAAAAACCAGGTGAGAGGCCACCGATTTCGGGGACATGCACCTCCAGCTGTGCTGACAACAATCTGCCCCACAGGAGGCCCTGCTGGCCCGTGCCCCGCCACCATCACACCCCCGCAGCAGCACGGTCACAGGGCCCAGATGTTGGGGCTGCAACCCAGATGTTGGGGCTGCAACCCCCATCGGCACTGCTCCAGGCCGAGACCTGCCTCTGCCGCCGGGGCTGGCCCAGCTAACGGGGTTTTATTCCTGCAGCACAGGAAGGAGCAGGCCTGACACAGCACCAGCACTGAGAGAACATCTCTGCCAAGACTCCCCACCCCGGTGGGGCTGACCTGTGCCAGCCCCTCACACCCCGCTCAGCCTCCTCCTGCCAGAGCCCGGCGCTGCCGGGGCAGAGCCGTGCAAGGGGACAGCTCGTACCTCATCTCCAACACCTCCTGCCGGCTCTCCTCATATTTCTTCTTCCACTCGTTGGCCTCGATCTCCTTGGTGATTATCTGGGTTGCAGCAGACACGGGACCCTTGGGATGCGCTCTGAGGGGTTTCCCCTGTCTGTCCCACGAAGGGGATCAGATCCCCCTCCCAGGAGAGCGGGGCTGCCCCTGCTCCCCCCGTGGCGAGGTCCAGCGAGGGGCAGCCCCAGGGGACAGAGACCTGGCCGTTACCTCCTCTCTGATGAGCGTGAGCACGGCCGCCTTCTCGGACTCGCTGAGGCAGATGCCAGCCAGGGGACTCTCGCTCCTGCTCACGCTGGGGCACTTGTCCATGGAGCACAGCCCGGGGTTGTCCTGGGGGAATTACCCAGCTGGGATGTTGTGGGGGGTTTCTTTTCACCCACCTCCCCTGCTTGGAGCGCTCTCCTCTATTTTATCACAGAGACCAAAGTGTGGGGAAGGCTCGGCCCCATGGCCCAGGTGCTGACTCTGAGGGATTTTGACCCTATCCCTTCCTCTGGGGGGGTCCTGCGGCCTGACAGGCCTGCAGAAACATTCCTCCAAGCCAGGCCGACACCACCGCCTGCTCCTCCTTTCATCACCCAGCCGAGTGACAGCCGCGCAGCATCTCCTTGGGAACGGGCTGCCAGGCCATAAATAGAGAAGTGCTCGGGGGAAGGAGGCAGCCTGCTCCTCACGTTTTGGAAACGAGAGCACTGGAGCACTTCTCCCCTCCCCTCCTCCCCAGCGCTTCAGCTGCTGCTCAGTTCAAGCTCCCCGAGCCCTGCTCGGCTCTCTCAGCTCCGCTGTGGCCGTGGTCAGGGGTGGGAGCCATCCCGGGGCAGGTTTGGGGCCGGACACCTCGACACTGAGGAGGTTCAGCCTGGCGTGGCTCGGCAGCAGCCTCCCACAGTATCTGAGCACCTGCAGGTGCCTTTGGGGTGACACCGGCCTGCCTGCAGGACCAGAGCCTGCCCAGGCTCTCCTGGGCACCAAACAGAAGGTTCACTTTGCCTCGTGTCCTTGTGGGGCTCAGCACAGTTAAATCTGTCTCAGAGAAGTTGGTTTTGCTGATGTTGCTAATCTCACTGTCATCTGCTTGTCAACTCAAGCAGCTTTGGCCAGGGGCTGCTAAGCTGGCACAGGGTGCCCCCCGCAGCAGAGAGGTCTTGGGGCTCCTTGGGGCATGTCAGGGGTGCCCCAGCACAGTGCTGCTGGGGTGCTGGGGTACACAGTGCTGCTGGGGTGCCAGGGTCAGCGTGGCTGCAGAGCCAGGGCTTTTTTCCTCTTCCCCCATCTCTGCTGTCAGCTGCCTTCCTGACAGCAGCGGCTGAGGCTCCCCTGCAGAAGGCACCGGCACCCACGGGCCATCAGAGCCAGCCCTGGACACCCCACGTGAGACACAGCCCATGCCCAGCAGCTTGTCCCCTCCCCGTGGTCCCCCCTGCCCTCTCCCTGTCCTTCAGCCACTTTCCAGTGCAGCCCTGGCTCGGCACTGCTCCTGCTCTGTCCCCAGCATCCCTCCCTCCCTCCCTCCCTCAGCACGGCGCCCACCCAGGAGGGATCAGTCTCTGCCAGGCTCCTCCAGGCCTGCTGGGAAATCTCCGCTATTTTTATCAAGTCCCTGCGTGGGCTCGTCAAGAATTTTACCTCCCAAAGAAACTCGTTTCAGAAAGGAAAAAGCAAGAGGCACTCACAGGGAAGATGCCAGGCCCCTCCTTTTCCATCTGCTTGCAGATCTCCTTTTCAAAACCTAACGACAATGAAACACAACCTTTTATTGACTTGGAAACAGCACCCTGGGCACACGCAGATTTTCTGAGACGTAGCATAGTACCTCTGAGCCTCTCCTTCCCCTGAGCTTCCCCTCCCAAAGGCGTCTTTGCCCCCAGCTCTTGCCCTCGCATGGAATCATTTTGGTTGGAAAAGCCCCCTAAGACCATCGAGTCCCCAGCACTGCTAAGGTCACCACTGACCCCTGTCCCCAGGTGCCACAACACGCACCCCGCCAGCCTTCCTGCACTCCTTGGAGCGGGAGCCAACACTCCCCTCTGCTGGCAGTTCAGCCTGTGCCATGTCCCCAGGGCTGCCACCCATGCCTGAGACCACAGCGGCCGAGGAGGAGGAAGATGCACAGGACGTTCTGCACCTCAGCAGGGTGCTGGAGCAGACCAGCTGCTCAGACCACTCCGAGCAGCACAAGCATCAGCCCGTGCCAGCCAGTCCCAACATCCCCCAAAGGAGCTGCCACATGGCCCCTGCTGCTCTTAACAGCAGAGAGGAGATAAAAAACATCTCCCTCCATCTGCAAGGTGTGGGACACCCTGACCTGAGGGACACCCTGACCTGAGGGACACCCTGACCTGAGGGACACCCTGACCTGCGGGCATGGCGCTGCCTCACACAGCACGAGGGGTAATTTATGGACTGCGCTCACACAACTGCAGACATGATTCATGTGTTACCCAGGCAGAGAACTGCGTATTTACAGAGCTCCACTCGGAAAGGAAGGAGGCAATGCAACGCTGCAGGCTTCCCACTGCTTCCCTCCATTTGTCCTGGTGCCAGCAGCTGCACCCACAGCTCCCACGCCATCGCTGCAGACAGCACCGAGCCCTGCACCTGCCTGGCCCTCTGAGACCAGCAGCAATAAACAAACCCTCCCAGCCTCTCCCTTGACTGTCAGATTTTCCTCCCCTGAGGACAAAGGACCATTCTCCTCCCCCTGGAGCTGGCAGCCCAGCACAGCCATCGGAGAAATGATTAATAGGTCCCTGCAGAGGGGAGGGCTGCAAACCCCCCGTGGGGATCTCCCCTGCTTGCACCTAGGACTCGGCTATTGATTAAATGTCATGTTGCCTGGCTTTTAATTATTTTGTAATGGCTCGGTCAGAGAGGCTAATTACGTGGGAGACTGACAGCAGAATTCCACCAGGAGCAATAACGGGGGTCTCTGTGGCGTTACCGAGATCTCCATCAACCACAGCCCCTGTGCCGGGACTCCAGGTCCTGGCAGCTCTGCTCCTGGCGCGGGCTCTAAGCAGGGACCGTGCAGCCCCGGAGTCAGGGCAGGATGCTCCGAATGATGGACAATTGTCCTGCTCAGCTCTCGGCTCGGCTCGGCAGTGAGCACTGGGGTCAGGGGGGCACTGGCAGGGAGCACCACGGGGAGGGAACCTCGTGCCTGATCCACATCCCACCGCAGCACTGTGGGGAGAGTGCTCTGTACCCAAAGTCTAAATAAACGCAGCCTGGACCATCATTTTCCACGCTGGAAACTGTGCAGGAAAGCAACGGGAGGTTCCATCAGAACCTGAGGCCCTGTCAGTGTAAATAAACTCTGACAAGGCTGCGCTGCCTCAACAGCACCAATTCCTTGCCAGAGGCTGCAGGGGCTCCCTGGGTGCAGTCACGGCACATTCCCAGAGCTGAGGGCAATGGGGATGCTCCTTACCTGCCTCTGGTCTGTGCTTCGCCGTGGACACGGGGACGTTCGAGCACTCAAAGTACTCCAGGTCATCTTCTGGCTCAGCCTTCTTCTCCAGCCCGGCTGGTTTCTGCATGGAGGTGGTGGAGGCCAACTTCTCCTCATCGGTGGCACGTCCATCCCGATTTGTGATAGCTGGAATTTCTGAGATCAACACTCCTTCATCCTGCAGGATCAAAGCACGCAGTTAAGCAAGACCGGGCTAATCTGCGGGGATCAGGCCACCAGGTGAGCTGCTGGATACTCCACGGAAAGCATGGAAGGCTTAAAACCCACAGGCAAGCTGCTCCCCCCACCAGCCCTCCTCCCTCCCTTCCCAGCAGGAACTGCCCACGGGGAAGATGCCAGCCTGAAGCTCGGCCAGCCCAGCTCTCCCCACCACCATCCCAGCATCCCAGTGCCCGGCCCGCACCTCTGGGGATGAGATCCCCTGTACCTGAGTGCTGATGTCCAGGACCAGGGGCTGCGCCTCGTGCTGCTTCACCTTGCAGCCGCTCCTGCGGGAGAGAGAAGCAGCAGCTGAGGGGGGTTCAGGGGTGCTGTGGGGGATGCGGGGGCGCGTGAGAGACAGCCCAAGCAGGGGGAGGCAGTCCCAGCACTAGCGTTGCACCCGCCGCGGGCCAGCACCCCACTCACCAGTGAACACCGAGGCAGAGCAAGTTCTGGAAGGAACAGAAGGAACAGGCAAACAAAAGACACAACTACACATCAGTTGGGTTTGTCTGTGAGGTGTTTATTCCTGAGGAAGGTAAGGAGCAGAGCAAGGACCCCAAGAGGCTGATGGCGAGAGAGGCGACTGCCAAGGAGCCGGCAAAGAAGGATCTCCCTCGCTGCGCCCTCGCCCTGCGTGTCCAGGCACCCGAGGCTTCAGTGCACGTCGGCTTTCTGCAGGAAGAACCACGTCCAGGCTGTCTCGTGCCCTGTCCCTGCAGCTGGAGGTTTGTCTGGGACCGCTCCACAGCATCCACATCTCCCACAGGAGTCAGACCCGCGCGGCCAGGGCACAGTGGGAGAGCACCAGGGCGAGGTGCCGTGCCTCGAACAAACGCTCCGCCTGACGCAAACGCTGTCCCAGGGCGGCAAGTTCAGCCCAAGTAGGTCTTGCAGGTGGTCCCCTTGCCCTCCAGTGAGGAAGCTGTCCCTGGAACTTCATCCCACATTCCTGAAGGCACCCATCCGGAGGCCATCTGCGCAGGACCGCGGGCACGGCCGCATCCCGACACATCAGCACAGCGCGAGGCAGCGGAGGCACAGGCCCAGTGGGAATGTGGGTGGGAGAGCACGAGCTTTCCTCCTGCATCTCAACCCCTCACACTCCACACTCAGAGATCTCCCAGGCTCGGGGCCACGTCTGACCCCCAGGAGACACTTGCTGAGCTGGAACAGCTCGTGTGACAGCCACTGCGGGGACCTGGGGAGGGATCCCAGCCTTCAGACACGGCACTCCCCGCCGCAGGGACACAGCAAAGGCTCGAGCAGGACTGCAGCGAGCTGCTCCCAGGTTCATGGAACTGCCCCCACCCACTGCCAGTCTCCAGCCTCCCCATCCCACCGCACACATGCGCAGCAGAGCACAACGAGCGACGTGGCACGGCACACGGAGGTTTCTTTGCACGCTGCCATGCACACCTCGGTCACACCGAAGAATCCCTCTGGACTGGTTTTCTCCCTCATGCCCTGCCACGAGCAGTCAAACTTGCCATGTCCTCACCCTCCTCTTTTCTGCACCCTCTCCTGTGCCAGGGTTATCACATCACCTGGCAGCTGGTTTGAGCTCCCCCCCAGCACCAAGGTAACAGCTCTGGATTGCACAAAAACCTGCTCCCCTCCATCAGCTGAAGGTTTTGAGCGCTTGTCCACCATCAGAAGACGCTGCGAGGCGGCATGCTGCGAGGACAAGCACGGGCGTGTGCCTCCGGTGCAGCTCAGCTCAGCTCAGCTCTCCTCTCCTCCCTCACTCCCAGGCACTCACCAGGCCAGGCCACCCTGGGGACCCTGCCGAGGGGTGCGGGACACGAACCAGACAGCAGAGAGCACAAGTCAAAGGGCAGAAGGAGCCGGCATGCCATGGAGACGAGTGGGGCAGCACACACCCAAAGAGAGGACAAAAACAGCAAAGGAAGAGAAAAGGAATACAGGAGAGAGTACTTACAACAGAAAACAGAGAAATTTCACTTGCTCAGTAGTCCTGATGCACCAAAGCACGGACAGGGAGAGAGACAGACAGACAGATGGAGAGAAGAAGAGCGTGTGAAAAGACCTGGATGTTAACTCTGCTCTGGAGAAGCACAGTGAGCTGCCAGCTCAGTCTTTGGGAAGGCACACACACACGGGATGCTCTGATCTTGCATCTGCTATCCCCAGCAGCGGGGTGAGATCCAAACACAAACCTCACTGCCAGGGCAACGTCCCGCTGCCTGTGCTGCTCCGAGGTGAGAGAGAGCGAGCAGAGGATTCCCTGCTGCTTCCCCTCCCTGCTGGCTCTGCTCACCCACAGCCACACATGGGAACAACAGCTCTTCAAAAATTTGCATCTACTCTCTGTAAAGTCTTTCCTGGACAAAAACAACCAACTCAGCCTGATTTTTGCCTGTGAGGTTTTATCTTTCTCTCTGTAAAAACCCACTATCTAATTTTCTCACTGGAGAATCCGATGGCAGAGTGAGAGTCTACCTGTCCAACCTGTTCTCTTTCTCTGATATAAAACAGAAATTCAGTGGCAGCTCACAAAATGTCTCAGCTACATTTGACCAACCACACCTGCATCCACCAGCTCCTGCACATCCCTGCACGAACCCAGCAAACACACCAGCTCCAGCCTCCACTGCGGGTTTCCTCTGACACCACATCTCCACCTCGACCCACCAGCTGCACCCCCAAGGGGTTTCCACAGAGGTGATCCTGCAAGCGGGTCCCAATCCAGCCTTCCCTGCTCTGCTTGGGACTCGGGACACCGGCACCGCTTCAGAACCTGTCCCTCTCCTCCCATCAGTGGCACTGACAGGCAGAGGGGAGCTGCCCCTCCGCCGGGACAACGGGTGGGTAAAACTGAGGCAGCAGCAGAACCCGAGGTGGGATTTTGGGCTCGCTCAGGAGGCACCAGGGCAGAAGCACCACCACCACCATCATCACCTCCATCACCACCTCCATCACCACCACCAGCACAGCTCTCCCTGCCCGCGGGGAAAACAGAGGGGGCTGCAGGCCCAGCTCTGCACACACTGGCACTCACGTTATCAGGCGTGACTTGGGCTTCTTGGGGGAGTCTCTGCCTTTCAGGGCATCGTCCTGCATCTCCAGTGTCTGAGATTCGAGGATTTCATTGAGGCTGTTATCTGCAGTGGAGCAAGAGTCAGCGTCGGTGCTGGCAAGCGTCTTGGTGGGCTTGAATGGATCCATGGAGTCAAAGTTATTGGGGTCAAACTGATAAGAGCCCTTGGGGAGAACCGGCAAATTCTGCAGCGCTGAGCTGCCACTGAGAGAGTTGAGAGCGGGGCTGTCCCAGCACGTGGGACCCAGCTGGGAGGAGCCCCGAGGCGGCGGCGGCTCTGTGGGACCCCTCTCTGCATCCTCAGCTGGTTTCTTGGGGGACTCTCTGTGTCTCTTCGGTGTCAGCTTGCTGGCTGGGATCCTGCTGCCCCTCCTGGGTGAAGCTGGCTTGGCCTCCACACTCTCTCTCGCCTCTGTAAAATCAGCCCCAGGTTTCGGGACCTGCCCTGTGGCCTCCAGAGCCGGGTCCCCCCCCAGCTCACCGGGATGGGGAAGGCGTTGTGGGGCTGCCGGGGGAGAGCTCTGTAGCTGGCAGCCCCCTGCCACAAAGGGGCTCCCGCTCCTGTCGTGCTGCTCAGGGTCAAGCTGGTAGGATGCTTGGGTCTCCTCTGTGGCTTCATCTGTTTTCCTCCCCAGCAAAGGTGTTTTCCCTTTCCCGAGCGGGTCCTGGGCCAGGGCATCAGCCCTCGGCTCCACCAGCCCCGTGCCAGCGTCCGCCGTGTCCCCTCCCGACATGACCCGCTCACGGGTGGCTGTGCCCGCATGGGGCACGGGGGCTGGCTCCACAGTGGGCACGGCGGCGTGGCCGGGATCAGCCTTGCAGCCCAGCCCGGCCAGGGGCTGCATCAGGGGCGAGTTGTCGGGGTCGGTTTCCCCTTGAGCATCCGAACTGGCTTTGGGGGCTCCAATCTCCGCTTGAGCCTCATCTTTGGGGCGCTTCCCAGGCGAGCTGTCCCAGTGGGCTTCCCCTACCAGCAGGTCACCATGGCCACCTGGCTCTGAAAAGATAAAAGGAGATGGTTAAACCCTGCCCTGCGGCGCACTCCCTTCCAGAGGGCTTCCTGCTCCCTCCTCACAGCTGGTCCGGGGTCGGATTTTATGGGGGATCCACTGACCCAAAACTCAGCTTCCCTCCTGCCAGGTGACAGGGAGTCACTGCCCACTTGGGCACAGGGTCAAAAATCAGGGAGAAGAGTTCGGGGACGCATGACACGAGACACCACCACGAAATGTGAATAAGCAGGCCCCAGGGAGAAGGGGAAGGGGAAGGTGTGCTCAGTGAAGGAGCAGAAAGAGGCCGCAGGAGGGACCTGGGGGTCAGTCCTGGTGCTGGGGCTGCGGAGCCGGACGTGCACCAGGCAGGAGAAGCTGCCTGACACGAGCTGACTCTCCACCTGCAGGAATCCTGCACCAGGCTCTCCACGCTGCTGTCAGCGTCTTCTAATGACAAATCCTGATCCATGACTTAATCAGCATTACTCCAATCCTTTCCCCTCAATCCTTTTACTGTTTAATCTTTTCCTTGCTATCAAGGGATGGAGAAGATCCTTTATCTGCTGGGGCAGCCTGAAAGCTGCACCCACCGAGCGCCCAGAGCCAGGACCGTGGTGCAGGTGTGCCAAGACACAAGAGGAAAACATCTGGTGCTTCTCCTGCACCTCAGCCGGGGACAACTGCGCGGACTCCTGGGATAAGGCGAAACAGGATGCTGGGATGCCCAGCACTCATCAGGGAGCACGTGGTACCTGCAGCCCTCACAGGAGCCTTTCTGGGGAGACACAGTCCAGCCAGGTCCTCCAAGGGCAGAACAGAACCAACGCTCTCCCAAGGACCAAACTGCTTTGAAAACCTGGCTGGGAAAGGTGAAAGCAGCCTGGGTGACGAAGATCTTGTGCCAGGGAAATCCACCTGTCCCTGCCCCAGCCCTGCCCTGGAACAGAGGTGACAGCGGCAGAGGGGAGTCACCTCGAGCATCCCCCCCGTTTGGTGGGGGGATACCAACCACTGGCCCCCACAGACCCCTGAGCACATCCAGGAAAGGTTTTTCCCATCACCAGGCATTTGCAACCAGCTCATGTTTGCTGGTAACAGAGCGAGTCACAGGCTGGCAGAGGAAAAGTGAATCAGGCAAATATCTGGTCCCAGGACTAATCCAGGACGTGGAGCCAACAATCCTGACTCAGTTGATGGCTCGTGGTTTGCATAATTGATCCCCAGGATGGTAAAAGCCATGAAAATGACTCATGAGGGTCTGTGTCCTCCCTGAGACTGCAAAAATCCTTCTTCTGACGGCAAAAAAAAGCTCCCTCCGAGTAGACGTTGCCTTGATGCCCCAGAAAATGCATCAGTAAACACAAATCCAGTGGATGAGTACTTGGAGTGCAGCCAGGAAACAGTCTGAGGCAGCGCCTGCCAGGCCTCCCCATCATTAGGAACCAGGAAAACCTCCTTAACAGACCCCAAAGAAAACTTTATTGCACTTGCTGTGTTGCTCAGCTGTTTGAAGCCTTCCTGAGACAGCCCTGAATAGAAGAACAGACTTCAAAGTCAGGGCAAAAGGACTATTTAAGTGCATTTTGCGTTCCCAGCCGAAGGTTTGGCAGCCGCCGTTCTCACAGACGTGAGCCCATCCTGGTTTCCAACCCAAGCAGTGAGTAATTACTTCTTGAATAACAAGCAGTCGGCACACAAACCACCTCTCCGTGCTGTGGTGTCTACAGGGCGGGGAGGAAAGGAGCGGCGGCGCATGTGGCCATCGCTCAGGATCGTTTTCCCACAAAAATCAGAAGAACCACCCATCCAGGTTCTCCAGTTCTGTGATTCCCTCATTTCCTGCACCCAGGAGAGCTCAGCTACTCAGCCCCTTCCGCAGCGCAGCCCACCCGCTCAGCCAGCGCGAGAGCTGGGGAACTGGGGCACACTGGGAGGCAGAGGCACAGGCAAAGGGCACCTCAGGTGCTCGCCTGTGGTTTTGGAAATCTTGCAGCAGAAATGTCCCTCCTGCAAGCTCAGGGGGGTTTTCCCCTAGTTCCTCCCCCTCCACGTTTCTTCTGCCCTCAGCGCAGCACGGCGGGAGCGCGTTCCTGTGAGAACAATTACACAGGAGGCAGAAAGCGACGGCCTGAAGGCCTTGGGGTGCACAGAAAGAGCCAAGCTCTCTGCTCCAGCCCCCACAGCTGCCCAGCACTGCTGGGTATGAGCGCGGCGACACCTCAGCGCAGCACTGGCTGTCCCCCACAGAGCCCTCCCCAAGCCTGGCACGCTGCCTGCAGCTCTCCCCGCTCCTCCTCGGAATGCTCCAACATCCCCAGCTCCCGCCAGCCCCAGGCAGTCACGTTGTGAGCAGCCGTGTTGGCTCCGCACGTACTCCCTTCGCTCACGGCTCCTGCCAGGGAAACCAGCTCGTCCCCCAGTCCTGCAGCTTCCCCCAGCCCTCTCACTGCTCAGATCCTCCTTCTGGGCCACAACTGTGCCGAACACCCCGTGGGACCACAGGAGAAGGCAGGCTGGCAGCCACCGACCACACGCAGCTCTCCCGCTCAGACCAGCCCTTCCCACAGGCATCCCAGCAGATGCCTCACTGCAGCATCCCAACAGGGTGACCCTGAGGCCTCCCAGTCCACCTCTGGCACTGTGCCCTGCAGGGGGGGACAGTTTAGTCCCAGCATGGAAACGGACACTGTCAGGAGCATGGCGCACGCAGGGACTCCAGGACCCGTCCCAAACGCAGACCCAGCGCAGGGCGTGCTGGATCCCACGAACACCCCTTGGTGTGCAGGCTGCAAACCTGCTCCAGATCCAGGCGAGTACCTGGAGGGGATGCTACAAAGTGAAAACAGAGATTTTTTACTTTCCAAAGAAAAACAGGCAGGACAGTCTGGCACCGCAGTAATAGACACTTTGTGCCTCTGCATTATAATTGCTTCGCTTGTCTTCCTCGGGCTGAAATTAAACACAAACACCGACTTAAACAGCTTTCCAACATGCCATCCCTCAAACGAATCAGGAACACTTGGCAGCGCTGCAAGGCAAAGGCTCGGTGCCCTTTCCATCCCACAGCGGCGCTCCCCGCGCGGCCCCTGTGCCAAAACCCCTCCGCTCTCCGGGCCTCGGACTCGGGGCAGCGCTCGGCGTGAGTCACTCACGCCCTTCCCCGTCTCAGCACAGGATATCTGCCCCGAACACCCGGCTCGGTCCCACATCACCAACGACTTCTTTCCTCTTTTGGCTTTCCGCTTGTGTCTAACAGCCGTTGATCTATTTTTAAATCCATTCTGTTAAGAATTAGCATACCGGCAAACGATGCTGCTAATGCACCGGAAAACACGTGCCCTGCATCAGGGTAACGGCAGCGAGAGCCTGCTCCCAGCACTGATGGCTCTGATTTGTTGCTTCTGCTCATTTCCTCGTGCAAAATATTGACTGGCAGATGACTGGAGATAACTTGAGCGAGAATGGGACGGAATTAGTCCCACCATCCGAGACAGCGAGAGGAAACGGAGTGATCCTGAGTGGGCATAAACCCTCACTGCAGCCCCCTCCAGGGCTGAATTTCTGTCCCCAAGGACAGGGTTTAACGCACCCAGGTCACCTCTTGGCTGTGCATGGAGCAGCCAGCCCTGGAGTCACAGCTTCTGTCTTACACATTCCTCACCCCATTTATTCCCAAGGCAGGGTGAGACTGCAGCTATACAGCAGACAGTGCCTGCTCCCCGAGGTCCCTCCAGGCCAGGGGTGCCATGCCTGCCCCCAGGTCCAGCTCTGGCGTTGCCCCCACACACCCTAGCACAGCCAGCAGCCATTCCCCAGGGACGGCAGGGCAGCAGCTCTCCCGGGGCTCACAAGCAGCCATCGCACCGGATTGCCTCCATGCCGGCACTCCTTCCCCCTGCTGCTCCCACGGGCTGCTGTGAAGCGGCAGCATCGCCGAGATGAGGCCTAAACGCACGGATCACATCAGTGCAGTGCTGTGACACCCCGGGGTGCCTCTGCACCCAGGTAATCCTTTCCCTCCGCCATTCCAGACAAACTGAAAAGACGTAGCCACAGACACGGGCAGAGAAGGGCTGGAGCAAAGTGTGGTGGCACCGCGGTTTGGCTCTGCCGGCTCCAACATCCCACTCTCTGCCAGCCAGCACAGACAAACAGCTTTTGCTGGAGATCATGCCCTCGTCTCCAGAACACTGGGAGCTTTGTGTGCAGGAGCAGCTACTCCCTCCCTGCTGAGCAGGAGCTGCTCATCCCAGGACAAGGGGCACAGGCGCACATGGGAACAGCGACACCGCGGAGTCTGAAGCAATGCGCTTCCCTAAGCTCTGCTGGAAATGATCCTCCTACCTGCTAGGAAAGCCTTTATCTCTCTCCCCCTCCCCAGACATTATCCTCAAAGTAAAGATGTCTCTATCATCCCTTCTTAAAAGGATTATTACAAGAGCCGTGATTATCGGAAGCACGAACCGAGCGCTCCCTCCATCACAGCAAACAAACACGAGCTTTCCACAGGGATGGATGAGCACTCGCCCAGAGCCACCCCAACAGCACAACGCCGCCACAGGAGGTGGAGAGCCACGGCTTCCTGTTAGTGACACGGTCCGCAGTGCCTGGGCCCCTGCGCAGGAGGACTCACGGTCTGGGTCGAGCCCATGTGCTCTGAAACCAGCCCCGCAAAAAGTTCCCAGCCGCTGCTGCGAGCATTCAAGGAAAGCACAACACTGCACATCACATACCGGGGTCTGCAGCAGTGAGGGGCGAGAGAGGGCAGGGAACACAGAGGGCCTGGCCACACCACACACTGCCCTGTGCCATGGAGAGGCTGCTCTCCTGCACACCACCCCGGGGCTCACAAACACCCGGACCCTGCCCAGCCACTGGGAGCAGATGGAAGGGGGGGTCTCCTCCCTGCCCTGCCCCGATAACCTCCAGTAGGTTGTTGCAGCAGTGCCAGAAACCTCAAAGCTTCCTCCCAGCAGCACAAAAACAGAGATAAACACCAAGATCAGCCATGGACACCAGCCCAAACCCCGGAAGAGGAGGGTAGGGAGACAGCGGGGAGCTGGTCCTCAGAAGGCCACGAGCTAATGGGGAGCCACACTCAGGGGAGCAGCAGCAGTGTGGGATGCACAGATAAACCTGCAAAATAGCTCAGGACCCCCTCAGCAAATGAAACTCCACGCAGTTAGAGCAGATCTTTTGCATCTTTAACAGCAGATACACAGGGAGGACACCCTGCACCTAACTCCAGGGAAAATGGCCTGTGCAATGAAACCCCTACCCCTGACCAGCCTGGGGGACACAAACCTGGCATCTTGCCACTCCTGTGCAAGAGCCGGGGGCGAGTGACACGTGGGGTACACATGAGGAAGGTCCCACCAGCCAGCAGCAGTCAGGGCAGCCCTCAGGCTGCAGAAGAAGTGTCAGAGGAACGTTTAACTGATCAAATAATGCAACGGCATCCTCAGATTCCTCTTGATCAACTCATCACAGCTCTTTGTGGAGCACCCAGCCCAGCCCTGGCATTTGAACTGTCCAGGCCATTAACCACCAAAAGTGTGCCAGGCATTACTCAAAGTCGGCGACTTTTACTCCTTGACCCCACCCTGCCTTTCTGCCAATGCAGCAGAAGGCGCACCCTGGCTCTTTACCTTGGGTCCCGGCCTCAGACTCTGGTGGTCCTGGTGGCTCGCAGAACTCCTTGAGTGGCGAGCAGGTTGGTGTTTCTGCTTCGGGGGTCTCAAAATTATCAGTGGAGTCCGAGCTGCCGAGGGGGGGAAAAGAGTGAGGAATTACTGCTTTCAAGGCTACCTCTGAAATCCTCCACAACGCCTACACGTCCGGCCAGGCCAGAGCTGGCCGTGGGCATCCGGGGTGGCCGCTCGCTCCTGTCCAGCGGGACATGCTAGCAAACGGAAAAGGGAGAGCAGGTGAAACATCATCGTGAGCAGCGCCCTGTGCGTCCCCAGCCCTGCGGGAGGGCTTCTGCCAGGTCATTCCCGAGCCGAGCACACAGCGCGGGCCTCCAAGGACATGCAGCCCCGCAGCATCTCCCACGCCGCTCCGGAGGCTGCCGGGGAGAGCGAGCCCGGCCGCTCCGGCCCTGTGCTCCCCAGCATCCTCCAGGAAGCAGCGCCCGGCTCCGGCCCCGGCACCCCCAGCCCCCGGCGCGGCGCGGTGCGGGACCCCCGGCAGCC
>VZTA01006282.1:109847-145057 GCA_013398855.1 Mohoua ochrocephala | reverse complement strand
GGGGGGGCGGGGGGCGTTGGGTGCCCGGTGCGCCGGCTCGCACCGTCCGGGGAAGCCCCGGGCCCCTCCCGGCTCCAGGCAGAGCCCAGGCGGATGCGGGGCTTGGGCGGGGGCTGGCATGGGGCAGGCGACTGCTCTGGTGACAAGGGGAATGAGAGATCCACGGAATCGCTTAGGAGGGAAAAGCCCTCTGAAACCATCGAGTCCAACATGAACCCAGCACTGCCGAGGCTGCCGCTGACCCGTGTCCCCAGGTGCCACATCTGCACGCCTGTTAAACCCCTCCAAAAACGGTGACTTCACTGCCCCGGGCGGCCGCTGCCCCTGCCCTGCCCGGGCTGGACAACTCCCTCCATGAAGAAATTTTCCCTGTTCCCGAGCTAAACCTGCTCATCTACCAGGTCTCACCAGCCACCGGCGCAGCCTCTCACGCTGCACATTCAACGAGAAATTGGGGGCTGAGCCCCTTGTCTAGGGCACCTGATCTCTGCCAAGAAGCCCTGATAAAGCGCTGCTGTGATTTCTCCCCTGAGAACAGCCTCTTCCCAAACCGTGCCTTGCAGGGGAAGCCAAACAGCCCCCCGATGTCAGGCAGCAGCCAGACCCCTTCACGGGAGGAAGATTTAACGTCGCACTTTAAAAGCTCAGAGGTGACCCTGCTAAGGAAACGTCTTGGTTGGAGTTCTTTTAATTAAAGTGCCTGAGAATGTATCCATTTCTGACAACATTTGGGGCTTTTTACTTTTGAGAAACTGAAAACTGGAATATTAATCTCTTTTTTTTCCCTGTCAGTCAGGGTGTTCTTGCTGAGGTTGCAGTATTTTTTGGCAAGAAAAGTGTCATTGCCCTTGAAAGCTCTCACCTTTCTAAAAAAAAATAAACACACAAAAAAACCAAACAAACTTTCCATGGATGAAAAAATGTCCTGCCAGGCTCAAGTTCTCTCCTGCCTGTGACCGTGCCCAGCGTGCCCCCAGCCGTGCACACCCATGGGGACCCCCCTCTGCCTGCACCGGGGCTCCCACAACGGCCCCGACCACCCCAGAGCCCCGAAATGTCCCGGTAGGAGGGAGCGTTACCTCTGCTGCCGGCGTGCCAGGGGGGAAGTCGGAGGCTGCGGTCGGTCACCGTGGTCGGTCACCAGGGCTGAGTCAGGTGACAGCCATGTGGGACGTGGCGTGGGGCCCTGCCTGCCGCATGCGGCCGGATAATCCCTGGCAGCGAGGCAGCAGGGGCTGGGCAGCGCCCTGCACCCCCCTGTGCAGCCCGGGCACTGCTGGCCCCGCAGGAGGGGCTGCACTGCTGCTGACACCTGTCCTGGGATGCTGCAGCTCCTGGCACTGCACCACAGCCACACGGATGAAGGAAAACCCATCAGGAAATGCTCTGAGCGCGGCCCAGGGAGAGGTCTGCTCCAAATCCGTGCCACAGCCCGGCAGCTCCCGCTGGGTCCTGCTCCGGCTCCTCCGCTTTGCCCTGCTGAGCACTGCCGGGATAACTGGCCATGCCGGAGGGGAGTTCTGGGGGGTCTCAGGCTGGAGCAGGAAGCTCCAGGCCCTGATGGATTGTGGCAGCAAGTGAAGAAGGTGACGAAGTGACTTTTGGATTCCCAGGCCCAAGATGCAGAGCTTGGAGTGGGTTTTGGGCTGCCCTGACTTCCTGCACGTGTTATAAAGGCCGAACATGGCACGTTTGTGCCACGCGTCGCTGTCTGTATCCTCCACCTCGCAGCCGAGGACAAGCTCTGCCTCTGCACATCCCTGCTTGGGGAACGGGGCAGGAGTGAGCTCTGGGAATGGCTGTGCATCCCTGGGTAGCATCCTTCTGTGGAGGCAGCGTGCCCAGGGGCCAGGCTCTGGCATGGGCAGAGTTCCCAGGGCTTGGCCCTTTCATTCCTGTGCCTTTGGTTTCAAAGGAATTTCCTCCAGCCATTTCTGAGTGGTGCATTTGGAAATGCTGCCCTGCCCAGCTGGGCAAAGCTGGGACACACACACCTCCAGATGTCGGGCAGGAGCTGCCAGGACCTGCCTGCACTCCAGGCTGGGATGCTGCATCCAGGCTTCAGTGGCTCATCCCAGAGATCTGCTTCCATGAGGCTCTGCTGAGCTGAGGGCCGCTGCCAAGCGGCAGGAATGCAGCATTTCCTACAAAGTCCGTCCGGTCGGAGCAGGGATCTGAACTGGAGGGGTGAATCTGACCAGGAGCCAAGGCTCCAGCACACGCACATTGGAAACCAGCATTAAAAAATCTGGGCAGGGCCCACGGATGCGGTGCCGGAGGCCAAGCAAGCCGGGGACAGGCAGCGGGTGACGTGCCAGCACTGTGGCTCCATGCTCGGCGATTTTGGCCACAGCCCCCACCCTCCTTGGCAGGGCCCCCACCCTGTGAGGAGTAAACACCCACAGAACGCTGGGAAGCTGCAGGCTTTCCGGGCAGACACTGAGGGAAAGTCAGGAGGGGGAAGGCACCGAAATTAAACAACAATTATGTAGCACACCAGGAGAGAAAACCAGTTTCCAAACCCAAGAACCTTGAGGGCGCGTGGTGATGTCCTTCACCACACTCCCCAGAGCTCCCTCGACCTGACAAACTGGCAAAAAAACCCCAAACCTGATTAAGCTTTCCCCAGCCCCTCAGAGCCACCGGGAGGGTCAGTGTCACCATCTGTGGGCCACAGCCTCGACCTTAGAGCAGTGACAGGTCCTGTTCAGACCCCCAGGAGTCCCAGAGCAGCCCCCAGTCCCACTTCGGGGTCTGGAGGTGAGCAGAGCTGCATGAGAGGCTTTGCTTCCCGGCTGTGCCAAGTGTCAGGAGACCTTAAACAGTCTCATGCAGCCAGTGCCACAAACCCTGCCCGGGGAGCTGTCCCCTGCAGGCAGGGCTGGCAGTGCCCACAGGGCTGGGTGCCAGTCTCACAGCAGAGCAGCCAGATGTGCCCCAGCTGTGAGGTCCGACTCTTTGCTGGCAGAACTCCACTCAGGTGGGGCTCCTGCACCCCCGACTCGTCCGGCACCCCGAGGAGCACCGGAGCTGGCCGGCGGGACGGCTGTGGTCTGCAAGGGGGCAGATGGTAATAATTACCCTCGTGCTAATTCCATGGAAATTTCCATGTGCCTGGGAAAGAGGCAGCCAAGCCCTTCTGCTGCCCGGGGCAGAGGTTTGCTGTTGTTTCCAGGGACCGTGACTAAGAGCCCGGTCTGTCACATGGATGGGGTTTAAATGCCTCCTTGGGGCCGCCCATCTGAGTGCCACCAGCTCCGAACCTGCCCGGAGCGGGCACCACCGGGCTGCACGGTGTACCCGGGACTACCTGGGACGTCTCAGCTCTGCCCACTGGTGCTGGCAGAGCAGCAGCGCAGCGCCGCGGAGGGAGAGCGCTGTGCCCGAGCCCTTCTCCACCTGCGCCCGCTCAGAGCTCTGGTGGCATCTCCCCTTCCCGAGGGTCCCCAGGGAGGGCAGGCGGCCTGGAGCTGCGTGCCAGCACACATCATCCCGCCTGCCTCTGGCAGCTCCTCCTTAGCAACCCAAACACAGCCACAACAGGGGCCTGGCGGCAGATCCCATCCCGGCCAGCACGAGGGCTCTGGAGGAGAGCCCGGAGTGACCACACGGCCCGGCTGCCCGCCCGGCAGGTGCCGGTGCCGGTGCCGGTGCCCTGCCCTGCCTGGGAAAGCGCCCTGAGATCGAGCTCTCTGGCAGGGCAAAGCGGCAGGAGGTTGCGCTGTTCAAAGGTGTCTTCCAAGGTCTGCCATCGCAGGGGGCTGGTGGAGCTGGGGACAGCTCTGCACCTTGGGCAGTCGAGGAGCCCTCGGTCTCTGCTCTCCTCCTCCCTCCAGCCTGATGTAGGCAAGTGCTGGGTGAGTGTCCCAGCCCTCGGCTCCCTTCTCCTTCCTACCTTTGCAGCCGCAGACTTGTCCCGAGCTCTGTCACTCTCTGCTACCTGTCCCGGGGCTCCTTCGAAAGCCGCTCGCGAAAGCAGCTGCCTGGAAAGGAGCAGGGAGGAAGGAAGGGGACGGACGGGGTGGGGAGGGCCGGGCGGCGGCGGCGGGTGTCTCTGCACCCTGTAGCCGGGGGGGAAGGAAGGAAGGAGGATGTTTTGTAATATTTGGCGAGCGCTTCCACGGGCAGGGAGAGGGAAGCAGCGGGCGCACGGCGCTGGGTGACCCGTCCGCACGCCGCTGCTGCGCCGGTACCGGCGCCTCTCGGATCTCACGCCGGCTCCTGCCGGGGCCCCACTGGTGTCATGCCGTAAAAATGTGCTCTTGACTGGAATTTGGCAGCCTGGCCCCTGACGGGGAGGGAACCTCTCCGCTTACAGAGGGAGCGGGAGCTGCGGCCCTGGGGCTGCAGGGAGAGGTGATGGGGAGCTGTTCGTGAGCTACGCGAGGCTGGGGAAGGTGGTCTAGGAGCGGTGGATGTGCCCGCGGATTGATGCTCAGGGATGCCGCTTTCCCCGGGGCCCTGAGGCCATCACCCCCCGGTTTGCCCTATGCCCAAACTTCAGCCTGGACCCGGAACGTCCCTCTGGGCAGGACTCAGCCCGCGACACGCACACGGAAACCGGGCCAAGCCTCTCCGTAAATTCCCCCGGCCTCGCCCCGAAGGGTTCGTGCCAGAAGTGCCAGCCTGGTGCGGGCTGCGAGCGTGGGCTGGCAGCGACCCCGGCCCCCCCCGATCCTCCCGGTCCCCCCGGCACCCGCCCGCTCCTGCAGAGGGAGCGCAAGGAGCGGGAATGAGCCACGGGCTCCGCGCAGCCATTTCGTCCTCGGGAAGCGTCAGCAGGGGTGTTGCTTTCCAAAGAGCAGAGAAAACTCTGCTTAGACGGGAAACTTCTCCCCGCAAACAAAATGCGCCGTCTGTTCCCGCAGTCCCATAAACACACATGGTCCCTGCCCTGTGCCCTGCCCGGAATTACCTCCCCAAACACCCAGGACCCACGGCATCTGTGCAGGGGGAATAAACCAGCTCTCTTCATTCCCACCTCCCGCAAGAAGCAGCAGGACAGTGATTGGAAAGGACACTGCTGCACCTTCCACGGACAAGCAGGGTGGGGAGTGACAGCCCAGGAGCCCCCGTTACTCCTGCGTTATCTGGGGCGCTCCCTATCTGCTCACCCTTCCCATCCACCCATGGCTTTCTCTCTCTGGGAGGGCCAAGGGCCGATGCCTCGAGGTACAGGATCCATCTTGCCGGGGTGGCTGTCGTGTCCCGCCTGCACCAGCACCCACACTCGGCCAGGCTTGGCTCTGCCTGCTGCCAGCCCCGCACACAGCCCGTGCCAGCGGCCCAGGCCCCGTGTTCTCCCCAGGGTTTGGGGCAGGAGAGCATTCCCAGCTGCTGGAGCCTCGGAGGTCGCTGTAGCAGTGGGGCAGCGGCGCTCGCCTGCTCATCTCATCGCTGGCCCGAGTCTCGCCTCCAGCTCCCATCTCCCAAGTGGCTCTTTCTTTTCAGCTGAAACTTCCTGTTGGCTCTCATTTTCATTCTTTACCTCTTCAGCAGTGCAGAAAATTGGCACTTAATGTGCCCTGCGAGGCTGTGTGGTAGCAGCTTAATTGACCCTGGTTGCATCACCCTGGCCACAGCTCGGTCAGCGAGCTCAGCCTTGGGCCACATTCATTTCCCATCCCCTCTTTGTTTTCCTGCCCTTTCCAGGGGTCCTGCTGGTGTCTGGCTCCAGGTGAGGGTCACAGAGGAGCAGGGCTGGCCCAGGCTGCCCAGAGAGCTGTGGGAGTCCCTCCCGGGTCCCCACCCAGGGAAATCTGGCTTTCTGCAGTTCTCCATCCTCCTTTCCTCCCTCATCCTCATGCCTTCCCCAGCTGGTCAGCAGGTTGCTCCAAACCCTGCACATCCCAACGTCCCACCTTTGATGCGGCGTGTGGCAGGACCATGCTGCAGCTCTGGGAGCTTCCCCAAGCATTGCAAATCAGTCAGAAACCTGAGCCGCTGGTTGCAGCCCTGACCTTGACAGTTGTTTCCCAAGAGCTGGTCCCAGGCATCTGGCCTTGCATGAAGGGATTGCAGAGCGTGTCAGCCCAAACCAGAGCAGTGAGGACCAAGGGGCACACTGACCAAACAGCTCATGATAAAGCCAGACCTGTAGCAATCACCCAAACGTGGTCTCAGCTCAGCTCCGATTCTCTTATTGCATCCTTTGGGGCGGAGATTGCTGCAGGAGAACCTGAAATAATTGGTATTCAGAGCATCATAAAACTCCACGTGTGGTTGACAATCCAGGCAGGACTGCATTATGGCAGATGTCTAGCAGGGGAATAAGATCTTCCAGGTGAATGAAGGAAATGCATATAACCATTGTTTTGGGATATTCCTGCGTGCTGCTGAGGAGAGGAGGCTGCTCATTGCTCCTCTGTCATGTGAGAGCAGGAGAGCGCTGCCACCAAGGCTGTGCCCAGCTGCTGCTCTGGCACGCAGCCGGCGGGACCCTCCTCGCCCCTCGGGCTCTGGGGGACAGCAGGGCCACAGCAGCAGGTCCCAGCAGATGTCCCTGCAGGCCCCAGCGGAGTTCCCTGGGTTCGGGTGCAGGTTCCCAGGGCAGGGAACGCTGCACGCCCCGGATGCTCTGTTAAAGAGGAGGGTTTCCTCCAATTGAACATCTCCCCACTCAATCTGTGCTGGACCATGGAGTCCTTCCAGCACTTGGAATACAATGCGTTAGTATCTGCTGCTCTGGAGTTTGCATCCCGGCGGAGAGCCCAGCCAGCTGGGAGCACGCTGGGACCAGGCTCCAGCACAAAGAACAATGGGAAGGCTCAGCAAGGGGCTCTGGGGGCAAGATCCAGCCCTGGTGACAGCGCTGCGTCTGGGGCTGCTCGCAGCTCTCTGATTCTCCACCAAGAGAGGATCACAGCTTCCAGACCCTCCTTTTAACTCTGCAGCTTGTCCCCTCACTCCCCTTTGCTGCGCTTTCAGGCAGCGGGCTCTGCGTGCCAAATGGGATGCTGGGGAAGGCACTGCTGCCTGGATGGGCTCCAGATGCAATGCAACTAATCCATTTTTATAGCCGGGAGCAGGTGTCTCGTGCATCACGAGCAGCTCTCTCAAAGACCACTCTCTTTATTTGGCCACAAGCACCAGAGGGGTCCGAAGGCATCGGCCACCACTCGGTGCCCTCCAGCTGCAGAAACGCCCTGTGGGGCCATTGTCCTGCTGCGCCACCCCAGTCTCACCCATGAGGGCAGGGAGGGCTCCCTGGCCAGGCTGACAGGCCCAGAGCCGTGCCTGCACTGCACTCCTGGGCTCCAGAGCCAGCCACAGTGACCAGTCCTGGGGCCGTGCAGCCCCCCCAGGGCTTCGTGGTCTGACCTGCGTGTGCATCAAATGAAGAAATTCCTTCTTGCTTGTACTTTCCCCCAGTTCCTGTGCCTGTGCTCACCTTCGCTGCTCAAACGAGGATGTGCCCACACGTCCAGAGACCGCGAGCTCTGGGAAGAGCCAGCACCTGTGGGGAGGAAAAGAAAATAATCTACTGTTGGAGCCGGAGATAGGAAAGGCCAAGGGGTTTGTTTTCCATCCTCAGACCTCAGCAGTGCAGCGAGTGGAGCTCAGTCAGGAAACCCCATCCAAACCCACAGCTCATGAAGCTGCTCTGGGCAAACAACACCTCAAAGGGCCCTCTGTCCTTGCCCGTCCCATTCCCGCTCTGAAGGGAAAAGTGACCCCGTGCCAGGGCTGCAGGACGGGGACCCTCAGCCGTGCCACGGCAGGACCGATGCGCAGCCCCGGCGCTCGCTGCGGTGACAACCCCGTCTCCAAAGCAGCCAGGAGCACCTGGAGCAGCTGCAGCCACAGATCCTCCAGCTTTGCTGAAGGCAGCAGGTCCTGGAGGGCTCAGAGACCCCAGAAAGGAGCCCGTGTGTGTGCGGGGCCCCGGCCGAGGAGCTTCACCGCAGCAGCTACCGACGCGCCGGGACTCGTTGGCCCTGCTGAGACAAAGAGCCATTGCTGAATTCAGCTGCGCTGGGTATTTTTTTCCCTCTTCGATGAATCACCTGCTAAAAATATTATAAATTGAGTCGCTGGCCAGACCTTTCACTTCTCTGGAAGCAAAAATATTTATTTTACTCGGGCCGTGCCTGTGTTTTAGCAGAACTTTATGATCAATTTTGGAGGAATGTGCCATGCTGTATATTCAAATTACAACTTTTTTTGGCTCGCAGTGTAAGTTTAAAACGTCTTGTTTAAGACGCAACTGTCAAGCTGCCAGAAAAATGCGTTTTCAGCTGTTTTCCTCCCAAAAGCACCAGTTTTGCCCAGTTGATGGTTATTGTCAACCCAGGTGTGTGCCTGTTCCAGGGCTTGGTGATCGAGGGCTGCAGGCTGGACTGGCTTAGACTGGGAGCTTCCACTCCCATGGGAAAAACGGCATTTAGATCCCAGCATCACCGCAAAGCCAGGTCACAGGGAGCTCCGGAGCTGCCTGACTGGTGGGGACAGATCTATTCCCACTGAACAAGGCTGCATTTTCGGGAGCTGGAGCGGGACCTCTCCCTGCCCAGGCTCCAGGCTGGTGCAAACCTGATGCAGATCATCAGACAGGCGCCGGCGCAAGGAGATCCTCAAGGAGAGGCTCATCACGGAACCCCTCGGAGCCAGAGGAGCTTTGTCCTGGGAGCACCGTCCTCCTCCTCCTCCCGAGGTGTGCAGGGGAGTCACGTCGTGGTGCCAGGGCACTGGAGCCAGGGTCTGTGCCGCCAGCCCCCGAGATCCCCGCCGGGACCACGCACCACCAGCTCCTGTTGCTCTTGTTCCAGTGCCAGGCGCACCTTCCCCATAAACTCTCATTTGAATTTAGGAAGGAAATGAGGGAAATTTCTTTTTCTTGCTTCAGGGCAGAGAGAATAATGGGATCTTTATTCCTCAGTAATTAAGTTGATTTTTGTGTGGGTTTAATTTACACTCCCTTCCAGCCTCCCCTGCAAAGCGGGAATGTGGCTGTGGGTGGGCAGGGAGCATCAGCACGGCTGGGCACCAGGACCAGGTGCTTGTCAGGGCATCCCTAAGTGCAGGAGCTGGGGACCCAGCACCAGCAGCTGGGATCCTCTTCATGCCAGCATCCCAATCCCATGGACGGGAGCTCTCCCCACCACTTCTCTGGGGTCTGCCAGCTCCCCGGGCACCTGCTCCGTGCCGCCGCCTTTGGCACTGCTGCCACAGCCTCAGCCCAGCCAGCAGGGCTGGGGAAACGCGTGCCGGCTCTCCCCTGCACCAGGCCCGATGCTTTCCCGGGCAAAGGCGTTCAAAGCCTTGCAGCCCCAGCAGATCTCATCCCTTCGGCCCCGCACGAGGAGCAGCTTCCCTGGGAGCAGGACAGGGAGATGAAGCAGAGCCCCAGGAACAGCATCTGGTCTCAGGGCGGTTTTGCCTGTGCCGGATGTCGCAGCCACATCGCAGTGCAGCACATGTGGGACAGGCTCGGCCCACCTGGCACAGCCTCGGAGGAGCTGGGCTGGGCTGGTGGGGCACCGAGGCTCCTGGAGCGGCTGTGGAGGCAACGCAGCAGCTGCTGCCTCCGAGGGGGCCGGGGATCCGGGCACAGGAGCATCCTCAGCCTGACACCAGCAGAGCCAGGGCACTGCCAGGCTGCAAAAGCAAAGCAACACACAGATACACACACCCACATGAAACTCTCAGCAAGCAGAGAAAGAGGGAAACGGTGTTTTCATCACAGACTTCAAGTACATAAATATGTGGAGCCGAAAGCTGCTGCTGCTGCAGGGGATGGCCCCAAGCGCCTGTGGGAGGACACGAGGGGTCCCCTCGCTGCCGTACAACCTCCTGGCCCTCCCTCGCTGCAGGGCAGATGGCAGAGGAGAGCAAAGCCAAGCCAAGCCCAAATGAGAACCTGCTGTGTTTGCTCTGCGCTCGTGGGCTGCAGAGGGGGAGCAGCACCCCCTGCACCCACACCCAGCCCCATCACCGGCGATGCAAAACCCACAGCAACACCTGCTGAACCCTTCCTTTCTCTTATCCTGAGTGCATGATAAGAATTCAGACACCTTAAAATCCTCCATCTTGTTATACCAGTCCCAATACTGAATCTAATTTCAGTGTCAGGAGTGAGTTTCCTTGGAAATGGTGAAGAAAACAGCAGCATTAATTAAAGTTACAGCCTTTTGTGTTCATTCCTCACTAGCTGTCTTTTTTCCACTCTCCTCTCGTATATTTGATCTGTTCAAGGCTGAGGAAACGTTACCCACAGCTTTACAATAGCAACCGATTTACAGTGCCTGCTTAGTCACCGGGGAATTTCTTGGATTTTATGTTTTCTGAAAAAATGGAACCACCGTTGGCTTGGTCAGTGTGCGGCTGACAAATTCAGACTGAGACTCACCCATATTTTATATTTGTGGTTGGGGGTGAAATTCCACTCATAACTTTTTGACGGTGCTGTGGCCTTTTGTACATATACAGGGCTCTGAGCTGCAGTCGAAGATGTCCCTGCCCATGGCAGGGGGTTGGACTAAATGGACTTTAAAGGTCATTTCCAGCCCAAAACACCCTGTGATTCTATGAATTCTCATTCAGGGCTGCTCCACATCCCCGCACAAGTGTCGGTCAGATGCAGATGAAGAGCCCGTCCTGCAGAACAGGCTCAGGAAGTTTCTGTCCTCGGCTGAAACCCCTTTGGTGTGGAAGAGCCTGGAACTTATTACAAATCGCTTAAGTAACTTTGGCTCACTCATGCTGATTAAATTGCTTCCCTGACTATTCCAGAGGCTCAAAACCACCAGCAGCTCCCAGGCTCACTGTGCAAAATTAATTAAAGCAGACGATAACTTGGCAAGGACAAGAAAAGAAAGTCTCATAGTAAGGAGCGAACCCAGCACGGGGGCGTTTGCCGGAGCACGTGCCTGCGGGCGCTGGTCGGTGTTTCGGATGCACCCTCGCGCAGGGACGGACCTCGGCTCACACGTAACGCCGCGGCCAGCCCGCAGCGCTTCGCCAAATCTGGGCATAAAAATAAACTTGGAAGTCCAGTGCAGAATCGCAGCACAAAGGCAGGGACCCCTCAGTTTCCATAGGAAGCAGAATTAATAGCTTGGCACAAAGGGTGCGTTTCCATTTTTGTACAAGAATTTCCTCCGCCTCCTGCAGAAAAAAAAAGTCGTGTAAGAAACACGGATTCAGACAGTTCTCCAGAACCTGGCAGCGGCTCCGAGGCATCCCAGGAGGTGCCTGCAGGACTTCCAGGTTTCCAACAAAAACCCAGTGGACCATCACCCCTCTCTTCCTTGAAAGCGCCAGCAAGGCAAGCACGGGAGGCACCTGGCACCTTCCTTCCTCCTGGACCGTGAGCTGCAGGAGGGGACATGGGCTGCAGGGTCTTTTCACATGCTCACATCACCCAGTGGAGGTCCCTTATGGCCCCCTGCAAGGAGGGGAGGGGGCTCCGTGGTGCATGTGCCACGCATTAAGCAAGAGCCCTGGCAGCAGGACAGGACCGAGCCCGAGCCCGACCTTCTCCCCCCTCCCCTTCCCCAGCGTTATCTGAAACCACAGCCTTGACTGGCTGCAGTTCTCATCCATCTGCAAAAGCACATTAAGGAGGGAGAGAAAGGTTGGCAGTTGACCACGAACCAAATCCCCAGAGAGGTCCTTACCTGACTCCAACCAGATGCTGTTTATCAGCGCGAGCATTCCCTACATGCCCGATGTGACGGAGACAGAAAAAATACAAGAAATGCTTGTTATGCTCAGGGCTTCGGGGGGTTTTCATCCTCAGGCCGGATATACAAGTTCCAGGAGAGGAATATGCATCCCTGGAGTCCTGGGCTGAATCTGGAATTCATATACTCTGTAAATGTACTTTATTTAATACAGGAATCAAGAAGGGGTTTGGAATTATTGCGCTGGAGAGCTTGATTGCGCAGTTACGGCTCGGAATTAGGGAATAACTGCAGATCTGTAGGACAGGGCACCAGCCCCGTGGAAAGGGCAGGGTGGTGCGTTCTGGCTGCACAGTTCTGTCCCTGTTCTCCAACCACCGCCCTGCCCGTGTTGAAGCCTGAGAGAAGGTTCAGCGGGGTCTGCCCTAGCCCTGCATGTGTCCCACCACAGATCTCCCTTGGGATTAAGCCAGCAAAACCCATCGGAGCAGGAAGAGGCACCACAGTGATAGCGCAGGGTCCCAGAGCCCGAGGAAGCCTCAGAGAGCAGCGCAAGAGCCAGGGCCAGGCTGGGAGGTGGGGAGGGTGTGCTGCCAAAGCCAGGGCAGCAGGAACGTGGAACGTGGTAGCGATCCAGCCCAAGCGAAGACAGATGTGTTTGCTGGGAATGTGATGGCAGGACTGAGAGGTGCCTGTGTCCGCGTGCAAGCACACATCTCTAAGTTTATCTAGCTGTACACGTGCCTTTCGTGTATTCCTGCGTGGCTTTAAGGACCTAGCTGATGTGTTTTTGCTGCTCTACCTGACACCTGCAAGGTGCATCTGTCCCTGCACGTGGCCTCATCCCCACCCGTGTCCCACTGGCAGCTCTGCAGAGCGCGGTGCCAGCAGCTCGGGGCTGCTGCTGTCACAGGGCTCTGGGCACTGTGCAGCCCCAGTCCAGCTCTCAGAGCCTTGAGCTGGGCTGTGACAGTCACTAAGAGCTTTTATAGCCCGGAGGGACCCGATTGCTAATTAACCAGCTAATTCATTAACATCATTCAAAAGCTAATCTGGTCACTCCCTACATATGTTCCTGACTATGAGATAGATGAAATGCCATGAGATTTGGTATAGGGAAAGCCTCATGTCCCAAGAGATGCCCTGGCCGGCCGATCCCAGCAGACAGGCGGGGACGACCCCTCAGGAAGGTGCTGAGGAAGTGGGTGAGGAACACTTTGCTGCATCAGTGTCTCCCGCTCCACCAGCTGCTGCGTAAATCACGTTGGCTTCAGAACCTGCTGGCAAAACATAAAGCAGTCTCCATGCTCCAGCCACCACAAGGGTATTAATCAGGCTAAAAATATAAAAACAACATGAAAAACACCATCTACGGGGTGTGCGGCATCAGACACTCGCTCCGGGAGCTTGGCCAAGTGCTCATATCTCGGCTCTCATAAATACACCGCCAGGAAAACGCATTATCTCTGCAGTGCTCTCGGAGCAGTGAGCTCTCGGAGCAAAACAGGCCATGGCACCTGCTGCATTTTAATGATTCTTCTTCATCACCTGCGGGGAATCTGAGATTTAAATAACTGTCCTGCAGTGCCCTGACCTTCCCACCACGGCTCTGGCAAAGTTGGCACCGGCCATGCCGGCATTGGCAGCATGAGGATCGGCAGTGCCAGCCAGTGAACTCACACAAATCCTCCCGTTTTGGAGTGTCAGAAGGTGACCACGCTCTGTGTGGTGTCTGGCAGCCCTGCTGCCCCAGCAGTACGGCCAGGGGAGCACCAGGCACTGGGGTGTGGGAGCGTGGCCTGACTGGGGTGACAAACACAAAGGCTTCATCCTGTTCGGGGAGCCCAAAGAACAGACTCGATGTAGAAAACATGCCCTTTGCATTGCTCTCCGTTGCCCATAAAGCCATAAACCCCTTTCAAATGCTCCATCCCCCTAACTACTGGATGTCATTAAACTCTTTATTAATTTACTCCAAATGTCTTCGCTCATATTCCAGCACGGCTAACCCCATCAAAAGGAGACAGCACAGTGCTTAGGCAGCACTTCTGCTCTTCAAAGCCTGTTACTGAGATTAATTGCTTCTCTCGAGTCCTCTGTGAAGGAGGAACATGGGGATAGCTGTTATGAGTGCTGGGTGTGAGGGGGGAAGTGAGGTCCAAGGTAAAAGTGGCGTTCCAAGGTGTCACAGCTTGGCTGGAGAGGATGGGCTGTGCGGGACAGGGCCCCAGGACTGCGGCTGGGCTCCACCTCAGATGGATGTTCCTGCAGCTCCCGGGGGAAGGCAAAGCCTTGGTGGGCAGTGTGGTGCTGCTGCAGAGCCGAGACCCGAGGTCCTGGCATCTCCCACCTCCGAACATCTTCCCTTGGGCCGGAGCCGCGCGTGTCCTCAGGCTCCCCACTGCTCCTCCCTAATCGCTGCTGCCTGCCAAGAGTCTCTGCAAGCAGAGCTCCCTCCTCCATCCCGATTTATCCTATGATGTCACCGATCCCAGTCCATCCTGACATCAGCAGTGACACCACGAGTCCTTCCCCACATCCCTGGTGCGGCGGCGGGGCTGGGCAGGGGAGGACACGCGGCGCCAGCCGCCCCCTGCCCCACAGCGCACCTCAGGTCTCCGTGGCACTTCGGAGGGGTGTGCAGACCTGGGACAGCTGCTGCACAGCCTCCCAAAACGCTTCCTGCCAGCCCCACGAGGCTCCTGCTGGTGCCTACAGCACGGAGGGTCCTGCGGGCAGCCCTGGGCCCGCTCAGCTGCGCTGGAGCAGCACCGGTGCCCTGCGCTGGGCCAGATGCGCGCCTCGCCGGGGCTGACACGGTACATCTGCTCTGGGTTTTGGTTTCCATCGTGGCGTTTACCACATCCCCCCCAGCCGGCTGGAGGCGAGGAGGCGAACATCTGGAAGCAATCGTGGCTGTCACGCTTCAAGGAGATACTGCACCACAGAGAGGAGAACCCGATCCCTCGCCCCAGCAGCTCCTCCCGCCCTCAGCCCAGCAGATGAGCAGAGAACCAGCATCCCGCCACGAGCTGGATCCTGCCTGCTCCTGAGCCCCTCCCAGGAAGGGCAACACCCGGCACCAGCATGTCACTGGGAAGAGGGATGGGGCTGAGCCCCATGGTGAGCTGCCAGCCCAGGCTGGAGGCACCCCCAGCGCTGCCGGAGCAGGAGCGACGCTGGGTGGGGAAGCTCCAGAGGGACTTGGCTCTCTGTTTTGGAGACGGGCTGAGAGCTGGGGTTTTTCAGCCTGGAGAAAAGAAGGTTGCAGGGAGATCTCAGGGCGCATTTCAATACCACAGATGCCCAGAGCAGCTGTGGCTGCCCCATCTCTGGGAACGTTCAAGGCCAGGTTGGACAGGGCTTGGAACAACCTGGGATAAGGGGATGTGTCCCTGCCCATGGCAGGGGGGGCACTGGATGGGCTTTAAGATCCATCCCAAACCATTTCAGGATTCACTGATCTCCCCATTGTGGCCAGGCGTCTCCGTGAGCCCAGCACAGCTGTGCACACGTTTGTGAACACCCTCCCACCCCAGCCAACCCCGCGCTGCGCTGGTTCCTCGGTGCCCACCCCCTGGTGCTGGGAAGGGGGTGCTTTTCTATTAATTAAGTGCCCCGTGTTTTCTGTAGCTCACCAGGGCTCGGGAGCACCACCACTGCAGAGCGTTTCTGGCAGGGAAGGAGCCCTTGTTCCTTTATGATATGGAATAGTTTCAGCATTAGTTATTCCAAAATCATTCCGGTTTATGAGCAACCTGACAATTCGGCAGAGGCAGGAGGCCTGGGTCTGTACCAGGCACCAATAAAACCTCGAGAAGAGCTGCAAGCCTGTGCTGGCAGCTGCTGGGGGAGGAAGGGGGATTACTCGAGGGCACCTCTGCTCCTGCCTCCTCCCAGGGCAGGCAGCAGCTGTGTTTCCCCCTGCAGAAGGGGACAACCATCCCAGGCCACACTCCTGGCAGCAGTGAGCTCCTGCGCATCCCATTCTCACCTCATCCATCTCCCAAAGCATCTCTGGGTACCATCCTGCAACTGTAGGAGAAGGAAAAAGGGGCAGGAGCCTCCTCAAAATGCCCAACTGGGGCCCGGAAGCATCTAAACAGCAGCCAGTGCCACTACCCTGTCCAGCACGAGGTCCCTGCCATCCAGCTGCTGGGGTTGCTGGTCTGGAGCAGCAGGGTTTGGGAGAAGACAAATAGACGTGGTACACAGGAACAACAAGTGCTCTGTGAAAGCCATGAAGAAATAACGAACGGATTAAAATAGAGGGTCTATTTTTAGAAGGCCTGGCACAAGATCTAACCCAGAAAGCCACCTGCAAACCTGGCCAGCACCACTTCCCTGCACTCAGACCTGGAGCTCTGCTCCAAAGGCTGAGGCATCCCTGTCCTGCTGCAGGCAAAGCGCTCGGATGGGCTGGGAAGCACCGTCCAGAGCTGCCCCTGCCCCAGGCAGCACCCAGGGGGTTGTTCCTGGCTGCAGGAGCCCAAGGGACTCCCAGGAAGAGCAAGGGTAGATTGGAAAGGCTTGAGGAAAATGAGGTCTGTGAAACAGGCTCTGTACTGTTTGCACGCTGGATCCAGTTACAGGCCTGGTCAATAAAGGAACTGAATTTAGATTTTATGGCTGAAATAATTGTCACTGGCATGCCAAGGACTCTTTAGCAGGGCAGCAGGTGAGGCTGTGGCTGGGGTCTGCAGCCCCCCGGGCTGGACAGCACTCGCTGCTCTTTCATTCCCTCCCTTCCAAGAGGGAAACTGGAGTCAGTGGCACAGGCGTGGGTGACCCAGGCAAGCCATGGCCCACGCAGCACCCAGCCTTTCTCTCACATCTCCTCCTCCTTGCCCTGAAAACATTCTTTGTGGTGGAAAGTTCCACAGCCAGCAGATGTGGGGCTGGGGCCAGGCACAGGGGCAGCGTCCCCTCAGCTCGGGCCCTTTGCACCCCGTTTCCTTTGCTCCCCGGTGCCTGGGCGTGGTGGGGAGCAGCGCGTGCCCCGCGCTCACGCTGGCCCTAAAAACAGGCAGGGCTCGTGCTGCAGCCAGGCACAGCAGCCAGCGTGTCCTCCCTGCAGACAGAGCGAGATGATTAATTAAAGTGAGAGGCTGCTGCCAACAGAGAGAATGGGGCTCAGGTGGTTAATTGAACTGAGGCTGCAAATCCAGCCAGAGAGTTCCTGCCCATGGTCATGCACACAACATCTGCTCTGTTAAGATTCGAGAGACAAAGGCATGAGAGGTACGAGGATGTAGGAATTCCATGAGTGTCCCCACGGCAGCCCTTCCTCCTTCTGCCTGGCACCCCTCAGCCAAGGGACGCACGAGGCAAGGCCAGAACTCCACAGGGACAAAGACGCCCCTCGAAATTCTTCCTCCCCCATGGAAACCCAGCAATGCACTCCGATAACCATCGCCTCGCTCAGCAGAGCCTGCTCGGGGGGGCTCCTCTCCCACCCCTGCATCAAGGTCACATTAAGATAATGCAAGTGCTGGGCAGAGCTGTTCAGCCCAAAACTGGCGAGAGGAAGGGCGTGTGTGACACCCCGTGTCAGCTGCCGCGGCTCCCGCCCGCGTCTCGGTGCTCACCCGCACGCTCGGCAAACATTGGTGGGGCTGCGAGGAGAGGAGTGGCACCGGCAAGGTCGCTTCAGGGCTGGATCCCTCCTCTCCCTCCCCAAACATCTGTGCAGATGTTAACAGGCGTGGCGTGGCTTGATTTTCGATATGAAAGGCGAAGGGTTAGAGTTGAGCTCTTGGGTAAGCGACACCGAGAAAGTCAAGGTTTAATTGGCATTCCTGCCTGGGATGAAAGGCCCCGGCTGCCGGTGCCGGCACGGGCTGAGCAGGGCCATTGGTCACGGGCCGTAAAGGCCACACACAGGCGGCACTGGGACAGGGCTCCCCTACCCAGGGGAGTCTCAGCTCTCTCGCCTGGTGATGGGGACTGGCCCCACGTGCAGCCCAGAGTGCCCCGAGAGGAGCAGGTGCTGTGGTCCACGCCAGTGGAAAGGGAGCGCTGGCTTTATCTCTGACACTGCTGCGTAAAAATCGTTAAAAACTCCCACAAAACACAAGCTTTCTGTGCAAATACAGTGAATCCCCTTCTCTCCCTCTTCCTCTCCTGCTCTGCACCATGCTACAATTTCCACTGCAGTTACTGCTCCATTGCTGGCTCTGCTGGGACGCAGCTCCCTGCCCGTGCTCGCTGTCCCCTCCTGCCCCTCTGCGTCTCTCCCAGCCTCCATCCCTGCCCAGGACCATGGCAACGGCCATGACGTCTCCTGCACCTCGAGGGTGATTCGATTACATGGGCTGAGAAGGTTCCTGTTGGAGCAGAAATGGATCTAATTATTGACGCTGACGGTGGCGCGGGCTCGAGGTACCGGCGCGGAGGGGGCGGCCGGGCAGGATGCGCTCAGCCGTGTCCACTCTGAGCACAGGGTCAAGGACAGAGCTGGGAAAAATTCGGAGTCTCGGGGTCTGGGCTGCTGCTTCTCCATTCCCATGCTCCACAGTCCAGCAAAGGCTCCCCGTGCCCCCGCCCCGGAGCAGCGAGCGGGAGCCGGCGCGGAGGGTGGCTGTGGGTGTGGGAGGATGAACCCCCACGCTGCAGCTCCTCTTTCAAAGAGGAGCCTGGATAAGGATTTTCGTTCCCTTCTTCCTTCAATTTCAGTGAAACTGCAATTTTTATGCAGAAGAAAAAAGCCTTGAGAAAACAATCTTTTGGCACGTTTTTAAAGCAAAAATCCCCTTTTTCTTGGAAAACAGGCCAAAGCCTAGCCCATATTCCTTGGAAATGGGCCTTGTTCTACTTGAAAAACATCCCAATTTTTGGATGGAAAATTGGAAAATAGACCCAGGTTGGCTCTAGGAGAACGTGGAGTCGCAGCAAAACTTTCCATGAAAATGATGTGGAGTCTGCACAGAGCGAAAACCCTCGAAAGTGGGATTTCACCCACCCAGCCCAGGACCATCCTGGCAGGATTGTCTCAACAGGGATGCTGTGCCCCCAAAAGCTGGAGCAGCTTCCATTACTGCTCCAAGCACTTTGCTGTGGACTCGAGGAAATGCAGGTCCCCTCGACTACGGCTGTTTGTTTTTTCCAACCCAACATGAGAAAAGAGTGCCCTCCCTCCCCCCGAATCTGCCCCGTAATGCGATTCTGGCAGGGCACGTTACCCAATAGGATTTCTATTAAAACGTGATTTCCTTCTGCTTATAATTTCATTATAAGGCATTTGTGTAGAACATCGACCCCACAGGTAATATATGGGCAAGGGAGCGAGATTAGAGAGCCTGGATGGTTTCTAATGGAGGCTGCAAGCGGACGTGAAACAATCGAGGCTGGGTACAGCCGCCATCATTTACAGGTGCCTGATGTGGAGAAATACTTCATCGAGGGGTTATTGCCATTTAACACATCTTTCACTTCTTCCATCTCTCCTGAATGAAGTGCCCTGCCGTCCCATCCATCTCCGGGCGGGATCTGCCGCTGGCGGCAGCGCGGTGCTGGAAGCAGAGATCTCCTCTGTTTATCAGTGCTTGAGGTGTTCTGTGGAAATGCAGTCAGGGACACAGCGGTGAGGAGAAAACGGGCCTGTTCACCTCCATCCCCATCCATGTCCCCCAGACCCCTCCAGACTAAATTCCTATTGCCCCCCCTCTCCCTGCCTGCAGACACCTGGCCTGGGGGGCCAGGGCCGGCTGTGCTGGAGCTCAAGCCCCTCCCCATCGCCTCAAACTCATATAAGAACAAGCAGACTCAGAGGGCATGCTGAAATGCCGTTTTCCAGGGCTAAAGAGCAGGGAAAAGGCGGTTTCCCCCTTGCAGCAGTCTGGGGGTGGCGGCAGCCCCATCTCTGGTCCCGGGCAGACGATGCTCTCAGCCAGGCGATGCCACTTGGCATTCCTCCCACACCCGAGGAATAAACACCGCTTTGTTTTAACCCCCCTCGCTGCACAGACAAGAAGCACTCCGAGGCTTTCATAAGCTCATCTGCATAATAATGCTGGCGAATTCCTATCTGGAGTGATCGGAGTGTCAAAACCCGGGATCCAGCCGTGAATTGTGGGGAAGAAGCGTCGCAGGGAAAATGACACCGGTGCGGGAGGGAGAGGAGCTGCCTGAGGGCTGCTCCCGGGCCACGCGCTTTTAAACAAATGTCTGAGCAAGAGGAGGGCGAGTGGAGAGCGGGGAGAAAATCTGGGGCGCGAGCGGGACGCGGGTTGCTGCTGGAGCCTCGTCCCCTGAACCGTGAGCAAATCCTCGTGTGCAGGATTCACGGGGTGCTCCAGGGTGGGAAGCTACGGCATCACCAGAGCGCCCCGAAGGCCCGTGCCGGGATGGGGCCGTGGTGCCACCAACACTCGGGGGGCTCGGGACCCCCCCGCCCCACCGCGGGCCCGTGGGAATAGAGGCCGCACACCAGAGGGGCGATTTCTAGGGAAATTCTGATTTATGGGCAGCAAAACCTGCGAACACCATCGCTCTCCGACGAGGGAGCCGTGTTTTCTCTGGCATCTGTAGGAACAGGGGCTGCTCTGAGCCGAGGTCTTCCTGAGCCCTCCGGGTGCGAGGCTGGGCGGCGATAACTTATGCAAACACACGCTGCTACCCGGCAGCTGAATTCAGCAGAAATCACGGACTCTGGCTTTGCAAGAAAAACAAAGCCGGTGAAATGAGGCCGGGCAAATGGAACAAAAGCCCCTTCCTAGCTCGGATGAGAGCAGGAAGACAGGCAGCGCTGCGCAGGCTGCGGGGAGCGCACGAACCCTCCGGGAGATGGGGCTTGCCAGGAGCTCCCGCAGCCCTGCCCCGCAGCCCTTCCTCTGCACAGCCCTTCCAAAGAGCTCCTTGGCAGGAGGGGGACATCAAGCATGCGGTTATTGATTTATTCCAGTTGTTTTAACAGATTACTGGAAAGCATAAAGAAGGCGGCCGGGCAGTGCCGGGCTCAGCTGGCAGAGCGTTCCCTCCTGACGGCTCGGTCGCTGCCGAGCGATCGCTCCCCGCGGACCCGTGCAGCCGAGAAGCCCCTGGCTGGTGGCAGCAGTTGGCCTCTCCACGCCAGCCCTCCACGCCGGGGAGGCATTTCTGTTCCGAGCCGGCTGCTGCATCCTCTGGCAGCATCCAGTTGTTGTTTGGGCTCTTCTCCTCCGCCCCCGCTGGCTTTCACAGACATTTTGCTGCGCAGGCGGAGCTCGGGAGGGGGCTCTGGGCAGCGCGATTCACCTGCAGCAAAACCCGAGCAGCTCCGGCAGCCAGCCTGCGGGGCCGGGGTGCTGGGAGAAGGGGCACCCGAACCCCAACCAGCCCCGCGGGGGCTCGCGTCCCCTCCAGCACCCCTGAGAGATGCCCCGGGGAGCGGAGAGGCTCCTGCAGAGCCCAGGCTGGGGGTCAGGGTGGCAGGGCGCCTCCGAACGCCAGGATGAGCCCCGCCATGTGCCGGAGTCACTCGCAGCCTCGCACAGCCACCTTTTGTCGCCTTTCCATCCTGCTGCATATTTATCAGCCTCATTTGCATCGCCTTTGCATGAACCACCGGGCCGGTCGCTGCGAAGTGTCTCTCTTGAAGACAAGCTGAAGTATGCATCTCCATAATTCTGCCGGCATTTTGACTTCCCAGGACAGAGCCTTTGTTTCATGCTATTGCCAGCAAATTCCTGCTCGGGTGGGCTCAGGTTTCCAGTGCACCATTAGCACACAGCCGTTCCCATCCAGACCTCCAGAGAATCGCCCTGCTCCCTTCCAACTCCAAACAGCAGCAGCCCGGATCTTGTTGGGAATCCTGCATCTTATTTAGATGCCTGAACACAGCTGGGATGTAAAAAACTCCAGGGCCAAGGCTCTGCAGGCTCTGCCACCACAGCTCAGGGCTGTGGTCATTCCTCACCCAGCGCTTTAACCAAAAAGCTCCTTTTCTGACTTCTCACAGCTCCATTGAGTGAGAGGAAATACACTTTTGATTCCAGACCCTAATTAGGCCTCAGGAAAGGAGGTAACGCGCTCTGTGCTCACCAAAGGGTCCCAGCATCAATCCCAGCTTTGGCAGGGTTCAGCCGTGGTTCCCAAGATGGTGCTGAGGAAGAGGAGGGTCTGTCCCCCCCGCAACAGGCCCACTGATGTTTCCAGGGAGGATGGGGGATTGACTCTCATCACACGGGCAGAACAGGCAGGAGGTGGTTTATAAAAATTTTCCATTTCATGCTGTGAGGCAGCCATTTCTGTATCATATTCCCAAAATCATCTTCCACAGCACCGGTGGGACAGAGCCCTGTGGGGCTGGAGCGGGCAGTGCAGGACCCTGGGATGAGGACACCGGGTCAGGGCGATTGATTTCCCAGTCCTGGGAAAGCAAAAACCCCACAGCAACAATCTCATCGGATGTTCCTGCGAGTACATCCGTGTGCATTAGCCCGCGTGGTGGGTCGGCTGCCCGGAGTGCCGGCTGAGCGCTCCCGCCTGGATCGATGCTCCCCGGCTTCATAAACCCACTAATCACCCTGATTTATAGGTAACATGTCTCGGCGGCACCCGGAGGCCTGCGCTTGTTCCGTGGGGAGGGTTTAAACCTTTCCTGCTTTTTAGTACTTTTGGTTTGGAGAGACCTGTGGCTGCTGGCTGCCCCCAGCCCTATGCTGCACACAAATTTTGTGAGCCAGGGCTACCTCCAGCACCATGGCAGCTCTAAGGTGCAATATCTGCGCTGTAATTGCACCCCTGAGCCTGTTCTCTGCCCAGCAACTGGTTTGTTATCTGCAGGGTTTGGCTCATAGGAGCAAGTCTGGCTGCTCTGCAGTGTCCTGGGGCTGAAGGATCTCAGAGCCGGCTCCCAGCTGAAAAATCCCTCCCTGCCTGTGCCAGCACCCAACAACCTCCCCCCGCTGGGCAGTGGGAGTGGGAGCAGCATCACTGGATCCAGGGTGTCTCCCTGGGGTGCTGAGCAGCATCTCCACGGCGTGCTGGGAAGCCTCTCCACGGGATGCTGCATCTCCACAGGGTGCTGCCTGCAGCCTGATGAGCCCAGGCAGGGCCCCATTCCGCAGCCGTGCTCTGCTCAGCTCATCAAAAGGAGCTGAAGTGCCTCCCTGATTGCAGTGAGTAAGTGCCTCCGTGGGCAGCAAATGCCGGGCCCTGGAGAGCTCTTCAATCATACCACAAAATAGATGGCACAGCCAGCGCCGGCAGCCAGGAGCACTCGGGAGTTGCCTGGGGACCAGCGCATGCTTGTGAGAGAGGGGATGACGGGCGGGAGGGAGAGGGAGCACTGACTCCATCTCCGGGTGTTGTGGGGGGCTGCAGGAGACCCATCAGCCCGGCTCAGGCACGCTGGCCTCATGGTGTTTCTGGTCTTCAAATCTGTGAATCCACGGACTTTAAGTGTTTTCAAAGAATTTCCTGTACTTAAGGAGAGAGCTGCTCTGGAGTGCTTCCCTGGATGCTTTACTCGTGTCCTGTAAATAATGCATTAGTTTGCACTTAGAGGAGTGAAAACAGCCCGGGTTTGTGTTACTGCCGGGGCTGCCGACCCGGCGGCTGCTCCCACTGCGGCAGCTCCTGCAGACAGAGCACAGCATCCCCCCTCCCCCGGGCTCCTTCCTCCCCACGAACTCCGCTCTTCATTCTTCATTTCCCTTTTCCTATTCAGTGAGTTGGTAAGCACAGGGATGACGCCTGTCTCAGAGTGCCCTGTGCATTAGCCAGAGATGATCCCATTAGGAGCAGTCTAGCGAGCCTGGCTGGATACGTCCCATCCTGTCCAGGGCTGTCGGCCAGAGCCGCAGAGCTGCAGGGTCCCATGGGACCCCCCGCCTTCTCCCAGGGGATGAAAGCTGTCCTGGAGCAGCACAGGCAGCCCCACACCAAGGAGTGTGCGGGCTCATGGCAGCCCTTTCCTGGGATGGCTCCGCACGTCCCTGCTCTGCCACGCTCCAGCAGTTGTGCAAAACACAGAGAGCTTCACCTGGGAGATGGACAAGTTTCCAGAAGTGTGGGTCATGCGCCAGGGAGAAGAGTGTTTTCAGCTGTCTGCTGGTGAGACAGAGCAGAGAAGGGAAAACAGGTTCTGCTGTTGGAACCCACGACCTCCTGGTCCGGAGATCAGGACGTGGCAGCTCGTCAGCTCCCAGCTGCCAGAGACACAGCGGCTACCGGGGTGTCACTGTTCAATAATTCATCGGAAAAGGCCGAACAGAGGCAAGTGATGGGAGCAGCCTCTGGAGCGGTGGGAATACGTGAGCAGCCTCTGGAGTGCCGGGCTGCGGCGCGGTCCCCGCTCCGCAGCGAGCGCTGCTGGCAAGAGCTGCTTGGAAAACTTTGGGAGGCTTCGCTTCCAGTAACATGCCTGTTGATTTTCCCTCTGTCCCTCCCGCGACTTTTGTGACATCATTCTCCCTTTATATCCCTCCTTCCCTTCCCTATTTCTGACCAGGGTAGGAAGGAGAGCGGCAGGGCCTCCTCCAGCACAGCTGCCACGGCCGGTGCCTCCCCGGAACCCCGGAGAATCCCAGGGGAGGCTGAGCCAGCCTTGCCCACAGCCCGGCTGCTGTGGGGCATCCCTTGCCTCGCTCAGTGTTTGGGGGAGCCCTGAGCAGAGGCTGCACCCCGGGGTTGTGGGTGTGGATTCCCCACGCTGTGCCTCCGATCCACGCGCCCACAGCTCGCCGTGGGGCAGGGCTGGCAGGTTCCTGGTGCCCATCCTGCAGGTTAAATCTGTTCCCAGCCACAAATTAGACGTGTCTGTTGAGTTCATCTTAAATTACAGTGCAGGGCGGCCCTTCTAATTAGGAGCTTTGCTCTGGAAGCGCATCCCCGCAGGAACGCCCTGTGCATGCTTCCTCCTCCCGGGGGCAAATCCAGGCGGAGGGGCCCCATCCTGCCCATGGAACCCCCAGAGGGTCCAGCTGCGGGCACTGGGGGGAGGGAAGGTGGCATCGTGTGATGCTGCCCTGCACCTCATGCCGGATTTCAGCCCAGTGCAGCCCCAGTTCCCGCTCCACGAGACGGGGACACAGGAGCGGCCAAACTGGGTTTTACCCCAAGCCCCAGCCCAAAGCCCTCAGCTCCTCACGATGGGTCAGGCCATGCCAGGGCTCCCATCAGAGGCACCACGGTGTGCCATCGGGAGGGTGGCAGGGCTGGGTCAGCTCCGTGCCTCGCTGGAAGCTGTGCGGCACAGCCAGTCCCTGCTCCAGCGCCGCTGCCTGGGCAGCTGTGCCAGGAATGGATTTGGCTGCTTCCCTCCCCTGGAGCTGCCAGAGCCTGGAGCCAAGTGGCAGCTTCCCAGGTGCCCAGGCAGCTGCGGCATCTGCAGGGATGAGCTTGGCACCGCTGGAGCCTTTGTCCTAACAAAGGAAAAAGCAAAGCACCCAGATTAGAAAAAACCAACGTGGAGGAGGCCGGGAACTGCTCCCCGGGCCTGAGCTGAGTGGGAATGGGAGAGGGGTGGCAGGTTGCTCCTGCACCAGTGGGTCCCATCACAGCAGCAGGAGCAGTGGGAAGGCACTGGGGTGTTCCCACACTGATCTGGCCTTTGGGTCACAACAAACCCAGACAGAACATCTGCAGATTTTTTACTGAAACTTCGCATTCTCTCTCACAGATAAAATTTCACTTTCTGGTTTGTTGTTTTTTAACCAGAATAACCTAAAACATTTCAGAAATGTGCTCCGTGGCCCAGCCCCAGATGCGTCCCAGCATCCTCACTGCAGCAGCCCCGGCCCCAGTCCCGCTCCTCCCCGCTGTGTCCCGCCATGCCGGATGCAACCGCAGCCCGCTGTGGCTGGAGAGTGCCGGACATGTCCCCGGGCAGTCCCCTCCTGCCCACCTAATATTGCTGTGGTCTGGCGACTGAGAGCCAAACCGCTCCCCTCTTCCCGCTGCCTCTGGTTTTGGCTCTGCTGCCAGAGACCCGCCGGATTCAGCGCAGGGCTCCCAGCGGGGCAGGACATCCCTGCAGAACCTGAGCTGCTCCATCACCTGCTCAGCACTGGGGCCCTTGGTGGCAGCGTTGTCACTGGTTTAATTCCATCTCCCCAGCCCCTCCCGGTCCCTCTGCCAGTCCCATGCTGGGCACTCCCCTTGTCCCTCCAGCCACCAACCCTGCAGGTCCCTGCTCTTCCCAGGCCTGAGAGGAACCCCCATCCTCTGCATCTTTATTCAAACTGGGGTCCAACACCACCAGGCAGCAGTCAGGTGCCCCCAAGTTGCCACACCAGATGTAAACTTGGGCCACTGTCCCTCTAGAACGTTTGTCACCTAAAATACCCACTGTGTTTTCCTGCACCCTGCTTTAGTTGGTAATTGGTGCATATAAATATATATATACAGAAACACAGCGAGCAGGTCTCTATTTACAGCCTGGGCAAGGAGGAGGACCAGAGCCAAGCCTGGCTTTTAGGAATGGGACACAGGTGCAAGCCGAGGACACGGCCCCAGCCTGCTGGCTTCCACGCCAGGGCCATGGACCCATCATCCTGGAGAGTACATGGGGCTTGGAGGAGTTTAAACAACCACTGGCAGCGGGGTGGAGTGGCCAAGTCTGGCTCTGTGGAGCTGTGGGACCCCCTGCCCCAGCTCCCCTCCCCTCCACATCCCATGGGATCCCCCTGAGGAGCACAGCAGGGCCCCACAGCACTGAGCCCAGCAATGTTGGGTGTTAGTAGGTGCTGGATGCCAGGACGGGGGTGCCACAGAGGCCTCTGCACTGCTCTCACAGCTGGGCACAAAGACAGGACCGTGCCAGACCCCTCTCCCCGCCAGCCGAGCTCCCTCCTCACTCGCCCCGGGAATTTGCGCAACAGAATCCCGGCTGGGCCGTGTGGGAAGCGGCAGAGCGAGCCCAGGGGCTCCGCTCCAGCCCAAGCACAAACCACCTCCTGCCAGCGCGGATGCCGTGGCTCCGGGGGTTTGTGCTTCCTCCCCACAGCGGATTGAGTCAGCCCTTCCTGCGGGCACCGGGAGCAGCAGCCTCTGCCAGCACCTCCGTGCGAAGCCACCGAGCTTCCCTTCGGTCCCACCCGGCCCCACCATGCCCCAAGTGACCCTCGACACTGCCTCAGCTGTCCCCGTGCCAGGGATCGAGGGGGTTCCCCAGCTGGCGGAGGCGGCCATGGGGACCCCCTGGCGAGGACAAGGAGTGGCAGTGCTGAGTGCCACAGACAGGGTCTCAGGCGGGCTGCAGCCCTGCCCAGCGCTCCCCGGGGATGTACCTGCCACGGGCTCCACCCCGCCGCCTGCTCGGCCAACTGGCAGGTGACGATGCCGGGGCTTTGTCCCTGCCCTATGATGTTGCCTGTGATTTATAGGTCATTTTACAGCAGCTGTAAAGAGGCTGTAAATTATAGGAGGGGCATAAATTAGCCACGGACCCCTTTACTGGCCATAAAGATCTAAGGCCCACCACAGCTGCCTTTGGAGCTGGCACCCCGGGACATTCCCGAGGACAGCCAGGGGTGTCTTCAGCCAGACCAGCGAGGCTGTGCCGACTTATTTAGCACAACTCAAATAAATGGGGCCTTTTATTCCAGCGGGGCCGCAGAGCCGGAGCGTGACAGGTGGGGAGGGGCCGGTGCGATGGGGGCAGCCCGGGGGCTCCCTGCCCAGTCCAGACCTTTCCCCCTTGTTTGGTTGGGGGCAGCAGCCACTGCATCCCCCCAAGGGGGTCCTGGTGCTGGGACCCCCGGCCCGGCCCCAGGAGGGTTTGGTGGTCCAGCCTGGCAGCCGTATGCCAAGGGGCAGCAGCAGGACGGGGCACGGGGACGACGCCTTCGGGCTTGCAGGTGGCTCTGTGTCCCATCTGTCAGCCCCGGGGTCCCTCCCCTCGCGCCACGTGCCCCCCGTGCCGCGTGCCCCCCGCGTGGAGCCCTCCACAGGCACCAAGCCCCCCGAATTCCTGCGCTGCCCGCCCCGCGCTGGCGGCAGTTGGTGCCCTGTTGTTCTCCGATGTGACCCTGGAGCACAAACAGCTTTGCAGCTCCTCGCCTGTTAATTACATTATGTCTAACGAGCAGGATCAGGCGGAAGGGATTAAACCTTGAATCTGCTTCTGCAGTCCTGGAGCATAGGAGAGAAAAGCAGCTTTATCCATTCAAAATGGGAGTCACTTTTCACGCCGGCTCCAATCCCAGAGCTAATCTCCTTAGTTTGCCCAGTGCACTGACAGCTCCACGCACAGGCAGGGCAGGCAGGATGCTCCTGGCTCCAGCCTCGAAGTCTCCCCTACTTTTTCCAGCCTCGGAGCCTGCCGGACGTGCTGGTGGTGTTGGGGCTCTGACAGAGCAAGCAGGAGACTCTGCAAGCCCTGCCGCAGCACTTGGCATGCTCCAGGGACCCTTTCCGTGGCTTCTCTGGTCACCACAGGACAAAACAGCAGCTCTGGGGAGTTTCTGGGAGTTGCCAGCGGCTCAGCATTTCCTGGGGCTGCAGCTGCTGAGTGCATGGCAGGGGCATGGGAAGTGCCGGGCTGGGATGAAAGTTGTCCCCAGGTATTTCAGGGAAAACTTCCAAGCATCGGAGTCCCCGGTAGCTGCAGCACTGGGAGGAGTGGGCGCAGCCACCGACCCCCGGCCCAGAGCGCAGCTGTGAGGCGGCAGCAGTAAATCTGGACTCGTTGCTGGAGACCCCAAGGAGAGCATCTGCAGCTTGTTTTCAGCATGAACTCCTGTAAAAAGGGCACCGTGTCTATAAATCCATCACAGGGAAGCTTCCTGGAAACCCAGTTTGGCTTCTGTTCCTCTCATTCCCCATGCTCAGAGCCCCCAGGGCTGCAGCACAGAGGCTGGGAAAGGCTGGGAATGCTGAGGGGGCTCCGCACGTCCCACCTCTGAGTCCTGCAGAGTCACCTCTCAGAGCGGGAACGGGAGCTCCCACCCTCTGGGCACCAAACCCCCTGCAACAGCTCCCTGCGAGCCAGGAACCGCTGCCAGGGCCATCCTCTGAGCCAGGTTGTGCTCCGTGTCCTCTAGCATCAGCTAAAACAGGTTCTAACGCCTCCTTGGCAACCGCAGCTCAGGAGCCAAGAGAAGGGTGAATAAAGTCAAACGTTGGCAGGTGGAAGTACCAGAGGATGCTCCTCCCCGGCAAATTAAGCCCAAATGAATTAATCGATGAGTCAAACGTAAAAAGCTTTTATGCACTTGTGCAGCTCTTGCTCTATATATACAGCAGTCACCTGCTCCGGAACGGCCGGTCAGGATGAGACCCTGGGGAGAGCCGGTGACTGAGTCACCTCTACCTGGAAGGGCTCCGCACTCGTTCTTTTCCTGGCACCGAGTCCCACCCCCTGCCCACCTGGGGCTGCTGCAGGGACCAGGGGGATGCAGGAGAAAAGTGGCTGTTTGAGAATAAGGGAAAGGGCAAGAGGATCCCAGCAGCCCCGGACGGTGAGAGGAGCCATTTACAATCTGGAGGGGTGAGAGAGTTTAGGGTCTGTCTGTGGTTTCCTTTGCCTTCCTCCTCCTCCTGTTTCCAGCATGTGGGAGGCATCTTCATCCGGCCTCGCCAGCAGCATCAGGCTCATGTGGGTTTGGCAGAGCAAGCGGGCACAGCTCTCTGCCCTGCTCTATAAATACAGTGGCTTCTCCAGGGCTGTCTAGACAGGAAACGGCCCGAGAACTGGGAGAAAACTCCTTGAGTTAAAGGGGACTGGGACTGTGCTGGGAGCCCAGGGAAAACCAGCTCCCAAAGTATCCAGATGTGCCCAGGGAGCTCCTCTGGAAGGGGCTGTGGACATCAGGACTCAAAGATCTTAAGAGTCTTTTTTGACTTAATGATTCCATGAAACAGCGAGGTCTTGGCCCTGTGTCCACCGGGCAGGAGCTGCTGCCTGCATCTCACTGCCTGCAGCTGCCACAGACCACGCACAGCTCCTCCTGCCCTCTGTGCCGTGTCCTTCAGGGCGCAAGAACTTCTAAAACCCCTCCTTCTTCCCATGAATGGCAATTCAAAAGCACCTCGCTTCCAAATCCAGGGGATCCAAGGCTCTGGATGAGGTGGAGGAAGATGGGGAGGCAGCATAGCTGTGCCATGCAGCCACAAGCACCCCCCTGTCCTGCTCTGGCCTCCCTTCCTCACAGCCTCTCTGCTTCCCACCCTCACACCGAGCACTGCAGAGCAGCTCTAGGGATGGGATCCACTGGATCCCTCATTCATCAGAGCCTGGGAAGGGCACAAGGACCCAGCTGCTCGGGTCCTTCCTTCCAAGTGCTAAACCTGCTTGAGTTTGTTTAGCAGTGCTTTCACTTTATACTCTTGCAGGGGAAAGTCCTCATCCTGGTTGTTTTGTCTCCAGCTGTGGCTTTTTTCCCTGTAAATATCCAAGTAGCACTTGAAAGAAATAAACAGCTCGAGTTAGTGGGGGAGGAATCATGGCCCGTGGGTAATGACACATAATGACAGCCCTTCTCCCACTGCAAGGAGCTGCTGCTGGGCTTCCAAATGACAGCGTGCAGAAAATGCCATTAGCAGATTATCCAAGTAAGAATCTGAGCAGCAACAAGAAGGTGAAATGCATCTGGCCTCGGGAAGAAGAGCTGCCAGCACCGTTCTCAGCCCTGGCCCACACAGGAATGGGAGAGGCAAATCCCATGTCCGCACAGATCTCTGCACCGGCCCAGGCTGTTCTTCCCCTGGCCACTCGCAGGGATCCCACCAGCTCCAGGGACCAGTCCCCACGGCCCCGGTTCCCAGCAGGGAGAGGGAGCGTGTGTGGGTGCTGCGGGTGCCGCTGGAGGAGTGCGATAAGGGGAGGGAGTCCTCATCTGAGGAGAACCCCCAAGGGATTTGTCCTGTGCCTGTATCACTACAAATGCTGTCAATTACTGACATTTCTTATCTGGAGTGTCCTCCCCCTGTGAAGAGGAGATAACAGCCTGAGGAGGTGGCTGTTGTCGCTCTGATGGACTTCAGCACCTTTATCTGCCCCGGGAGATCTTTTGGGGTCAATCCAAAGATAGCAGGAGCATTTCTCAGGGTGGAGAGCCAAGGGGAGAGGATGGGCAGTGTCCTGGCCCTGCCCTGGCTCTAGAGCTGCTGTCCTGGGCAGCCGTGGAGGTGTCCTGATGTCACCAGGGCAGCTGAGCAGCATCTGGCCACCAGCGAGCCTGTCCTTTCTCCAACTCACAGGCAGGAAGACGCACTGCTCCATCCCCAGGTCTCTGAACCTGTCTGGGTGTGTGGGCACGTCCACGGAGCCCGAGAAGCCTCGGCACGTATCGAGCACCAGGGCGGCTGATGGGAAGAGCTGGAGGTCCCCTGGGACCGCTGATTAAACATCCCGGCCCCGCGAGCAAGCGGGGCTGGAACAGAATGACATTCATGCAGCGGCTCAGCCTCGGTGCCAGAGGGGCAGTGTCAAACAAACATAATTAATTTCCCTCTGCAAATCAATCGGGGGCAGAAGTCAAGCTCTCCCAGTGCAGGAGATACACTGCAGCGGATAATCATCCTCCACAACGAGGATGATCCCCCCGCACTCCCAAGGGCACCTGCTCATCTCCCAGCAAATCTGAGCCTCCCCTTGTGCTCCCTTCGATGGATCATCAGTAACTGCCTGCCCGCGCTGCCCAGGGCAGCCAGCTGAGCCTGGCAAGGCTCTTGGGCAGCAGGTTTCTGGGATGGATGGCTCAGCCCTTTACCTGGCAGCTCTGGCAGTGTGGGGAAGGCTTTGTGCCAGGAGTGCCTGTGGGGATGCAGAGCCCTGAGCACTCTTCACCCCCATCTCCCCTCTCCCTGTGCCTGGGGAGGAGGTGGGTGTCTGTCCTGGACAGGCACCAGTCTTGGGACATGCTGCAGTGCTGGCCTGGCTGCAAGCGCCGCTGTGGAATTGCCTGCCTTGACTGCTGCCTGCAGACAATAAAATATCATGTGATGTCTTAATGAGCCCCTCGGCATGTGGCAATTGCAGGGGAGCTCCTGCCTGCCTGGAGGGGCCGGTCCCAGCCCTGGGGTCTCAAGTGTGGGGACAGCAGGAGCTGCCCTGTCCCAAGCAGAGGCTGCCAGGACTCTCAGCCCTGTGATGGGGCAGGGGCAGAGAGCTTTTATCAGCTGGATTTAAAATGAGATACCACACTAATGTCAAGGAAGTGGCAAAAACAGCTGGGCTGGGTGCTTTGAAGGCACAGTTGGGTGGCATTGATGTTCTGCTCTCCCTGGCTGAGCTTGCTCGATCAGCTCCGGCCAGGTCTCCTAAAACTGCGACTGCGGGTGCCCCAAGCACGTCCGGTCCTGCAGCAGGTCCTCATCTCCACGAAGAAGATGATGTTTGGGCAGTTTGGCAGGCAGGGGCTCCTAAAAAATGTGTTTCCCAGAGGAGCAGCCAAGTAGTGGCGGGCGGGGGAGGTTATGGTGTTGAGATGAAACCGAAGAAAGAAAAGGCCAGTTGGGGTCAATACCTCTTGGCCGGACACGGGCCCGTGAGAGGGGCTCGAGTTGTCTCCGAGGTGGCATCAGCAAACCCCATCCCTGCATCCCAGCACCGAGCTGCCGGCCTTGGGGCAGCGCGCCAGGCCGCTCTCTGTGACTCAGATGTTCCAGATGGTGGGAAGTGGTTTGCCAAGGCTGGGCAACACACCTGGAATCTCTGCGGGGCGCAGAGCAAACCCTGCGGCCTGGCCGTGAGGGGAGAGTGGGAAAAGACGACCGTCGTGTCCCGGGGACCGGGACGGAGGGTGACACGGGCGCCGCCTGCCCTCGGCGCTGGGTCCCGTCTGGGGACAAACGAGCGTGTCCTGCCTGAGCCCCGGGACCAGGCTGCATCCCTGTGAGCATGAGAGCACACGTGTGCACGCTGGGCTTTGCCCCGCGGGGCTGGTGCACGTCCCACACGCGTGTGCTCTGCCTGGCCGGGCTGGGAGCCGCCAGCCCGGCAGCTGCCTGCCAGGAGCCCCGCACCCTGATGTGCTCCAGCCCTTTCAGGGAGAGATGGAGCTGACAAAGTCTTTGTCAGTCAGATCTGTCAGGGAAAGCTCTTTGTTCTTCAGCATTTGCTCTTGCCTCCCCCTCTCCAAACCTAAACTAGATGCATCTGCTTTTGTTTTCTAAATGCAGAATTAGGGACTGAAAGGAGCCCCTTTGTAGTGGGGAGGAGGGGAGAGCTGCAGATCTTTCACGGGGAAGGCAAGGTCAGGGGGGAGCCGCTCTATTGTGCAGGGCCTCTCCTCTGCCGGCTCAGCCCTTTCTGTGCCCCCTCTTCACAGTCCGGTTCCCACTGGAACCGCTCTGGAGACGTGGGGAAACCAGCCCGGTAGGACGGGCCGTTCTCCCAGCTGCGGGGACGGCTCAGCTCTGCCTGTGCTGGATTTTGCTGCTTCCGACGCCGCAGCTGGGAGCCGGCGTGTGGAGGCAGCAGATGAGGAGGAGGAGGATGAAGGCCACCCCGTGGCCTCGGGCTGGCGAGCGGAGGCGGGCGGTCTGACAGCGCTGGGCACGCAGACGGGCACACGTGGAGCTGCAGGGGCTGCGTGTGTGCGCACGCGTGTGTGACTGCACGCCGGGACACAGCCGGGCTCTGCGTGTCCCTGTGGCAGGGCACGGGCGGGGACATGCCCCACCTGTGACAGGTACAGCCCCTGCCCCACCTGTGACAGGTACAGCCCCTGTCTGTGCTCAGCCCTGTGCTGCCGGAGGAAGGGGGGCTTGCGGGAGGCCGTGCAAGCTGCGGGCTCTGGGAGCCATGTCCCAGGGAAGCTGCTCCCCAAATGCCTTTGTTCCTCCTCAGGCAAGACAAAATCCTCAGCCGAGACAAAACTCTCCGAGCTCCGGCCTCGCAGGCCTCAACACTGCATCAGCAATGCAAACATGTTTGTGGAAGAGCCCTGCACATCCTCCCTGGTCCAGGAGACGGGCAGGGGCCCAGCACGGGCTGGAGATGCCAAGGAACTGCCCCAGCCCCTGCACATCCCTGAAAGTGCCCGCAGTGAGCTCCGGCCTGCTCCGTGGTCTCTGCTGCTCCTCAGTCGCAGCCAGGCCCCTCGCAGACCCCCACCTGCTCCAGGAGGTCATTGCTCTCCCTGTCCATCCTGAAGGACTTGCTCATGCGCAACTTATGCCACCAGATGGTGACAGCTCACGGTCACTTCTGCGCCGAGCCCCGACATGATGCTGAGGCCAAGGATGCAGCCAGATCCTTGAGCCTCCCTGTAAGGCCTTTTTTGGGGCCAGCATAGAAAAGTCTGGGACGGAAGCCCAGTGGGAGCCATGGAGGGTCCAGCAGGTGTGGGTTCCCCAGCAGCCTCGGCACCTTCAGCCCAAAGCTCCTGGCTGTTGGGCAATGAGGAAGGCAGGGCTGGGGACGGGTGACTGCACCCTAAACGTGCATTGGGTGAGTCGTGCTTGTGTAGGGCTGGGGTCGGCTCTGCCATCATTGAAACGCTCCCCATCTTCAGCTTGCTGGGAGAACATCCCAGCAGGTGTGTTACCTTCCCTGTCCACAGATCTGTCAGATCTGAAAAGGAAATATTCCGCAGGTCTTGGCAGGGGGAGCTGAACGGTTGCCTGAAGCAGGAGGAGGCTGCTCCTGGGGATGGATGCCCAGCATTTGGTTCAAATCTAACGCCGGTGACTGACAGGGCTAATTCAGCCTGTCCTCTTCCCTCTTATAACTTAATCACTTACACATTGCCTCGGCAGTTCTTTCCCTGCCGCCTGGAGATGTCTTCATCCTGGGATGCCCTGACTTGGGCTCACAACTGCTCCCGTAGTGCTGAATGCCCTGCACCACCCGCGCTACCCCGAGCCAGTCCAGCTTTGGGGGAAGCTCATCTGAGTGCCCAAACTGGGGCTCTGTGAGCTGGGCTTCCATACTGAGGAGTACGGAAGTCAGGCTGGGTTCACTGGTGTGACAATATCCCACTCTGCCCTTTGGCTTGGGGACTGAGTGTGGTCTCAGCTGAGACAAAGCCAAAAGTGCATGTCGAGAGTTTTGAGGAGCTCTGTGTCAGAGCTGCCATGTTCCTGCTCCAAACCTCAGTGAAAGCAGTTGGGAAGGGCAGGGACTGCAGCAGTGGTGGCTCCTGGGAAGGACTTGGGGCTGATGACTTGGGCCCCTTCAAACATCTGCCCTGGGCCTTGCTGTGCAGAGGGGCCAGCTGGGGGCCTTGCTGTGCAGAGCTCTGCCCACTCTGCCGCCTGCATCCCACTGCCCGCAGACTGGGTGTTGCACAGGGGCACGAGGGGATCCGGGCGGTCCCCTGGCCCCAGCCTGTCCCCACGAGGCCTAAGGCTTCCCCAGTGCTAGCAAGAGCAACAGGGCAAGAGTGCAGAGGGGAGTGCAAGAGGGGAGCATCACGGCCAGCATCCCTGCGCTGCCCCGAGCGCAGCCTGCGCTGCCTTCGGGGCGACCACCGCCCGCAAAACCCCGGGGGGACGTCTGGAATCCCACTGCCGGGAGGCCACCAGGGTCTCCAGAGTGGGGGGGCGGTCCGGCTGCGACTACAAGCCCCATCAGGCCGCTGAGGAGGAGGAGGAGGAGGAGGAGGGCGGAGGAAGGCGGAGGAGGAGTCGCGGCTGTCGGCGGGGCGGTGCGGGAGCGGCTTAGTTCGGCGGCGGCGGGCGCTCGGCGGGACGCGGCGGGCGGGCAGCGGCAGC
>VZTA01006282.1:75312-109499 GCA_013398855.1 Mohoua ochrocephala | reverse complement strand
CGGGGCGGCTCGACGGCGGCACCGGCGCGGGGGGGGCCCGCTTTGAGGGACCTGGGAGTTTGCAGAGAGCGGGGCGGTCCGCCGTGCGGGGGTCGGGGGCCCCGGGGCCGGTCTCGGGGTGCAGCCGCTCGGCGGGCAGCAGTTTCGGAAGGCGGCGGGTCCGACCCCGTCCATCGGCCGAACCGAGGCTGGAACCTCCCCCCCCAGTCCCAACCCCGAAACCCCTCCCGGCCGCGGGGGAGCCTGGCGGGAATCGGGGGCCGCTTTCCGAGTCGCTGCCTGGCCCCTCATTCCCGAAAAGTACCTGAGCGGGAGCCCTGCGGCTTCCAGAAAAAGATGGAGAAGGAGCTGGATTTGGTCGCGTTTCAGTTTTGGGACCCCGGGGCGGTCAGCAGGAGTGGAGGCGCTGGGATAACGCCGTCCCAGAGCTGGTGCTTCCCTTTGTGTGTCCAGGCTGGTGGGGCTCCCGGAGCCGCCGCATCCCAGCGCTGTGCCGGGCTCTGGAACCGCTCGTCCGCCCACGGCGAAGGTGCCGGGAGCGCGGTGAGACGGCGGCGACACCTGCGATGGCGGGTGACCGCCGGGCCGGCGCGGTGGCCCTCGGCACCGGGAGCGTTTGATCGCAGAGGGGTTTGGTTGTGGTTTTTGTGAGTTCTGGGGCCGGGAGACATGGAGGTGGCCGCTGGCCTCGTGTGAGGACGGAGCAGAGCGTGTCCGTGTTCAGGTGACGCCGAGGAGCTCCACGGCTGCCTCGCCGATCCTTCCCTGCCCGGGTTGCTGAGTTACTGCCCCGTGTCCCGGATCGCGGCTGGCCGGGGCAGCTCCCTCCCCGGCAATCTTTAAACCCAAACAGTTCAGTGAACCCAGCGGCTCCCGGGGAGGAACGGTCGGGCTTGGCGGCTGCCAGGTCCCGGCCGAAGGGGAGCTGGGGCCGTGCGCGGGCAGAGGTGGTGGTTTGCTCTGGCTGGAGCTCTCCGGGTGCCGACGAGCTGGATGCCAGCACAGAGGAGCGGGGCGCAGGGACGGCCCCCCCGCGCAGCCCAGGGACGCCGCAGGAGCGTGGGCCCTGCAGCCCCCTGCTCTGGCTAGCAGCCATCTTCCCCACTCAGGAGCACTTCCTCCCTTAATCCCTGTGCTGGCTGGCATGCACTGCTGCCTTTTCCTTGTGTTGCTCCGAGAGGATTAAAATAAATCGCCCCTGCCCCGGCAGGGCGCAGGCACGAGTGGTGCCGGGGTGAAGGCAGCCAGCGGGAGCATCGTCTGGGCTTTTCTGCACACGAGGTGCCTGCCCCGGCCGTGAGGGAAGGGTCACTTTCAGGTGTGAACTGAGGCTCCCTCTTTATTTACCCACCTTAAAACATGAGCCAGGAGCCGTATTGTCTCCAGCCCCAGAAGGAGCCCCCCCCAGTCCTGGCTGCGGGAAGGGGCCACTCGCAGATCCCGTCCCGACAGTCCAGCTTTGTGCCCCTTTGGGGACCTTCTGCTTCTGGGCATGATGGCAAATGTGTGTCCTTCCCCTCCCGACGGCTTTCCTTGGAGGAGCGGAATGCAGTGCAAACCCCATCCAGCTCCCTCCCAGGTTGGGTAATGGGTCTCTGCCCCGTCCAGGGGATGGCAGGCTGTGACCGTGTCCCAGTGTCCCCATCCTTGACCAGTCTCCTCCCAGAGCAGTCAGGGGACCGGCCCAGAATAGATTTTCGGGTTGTTCCGTAGATGTGAAAATCAAGTCTTCGGGTAGGGAGGGATCCCTGAGTGCGAGGATGCTTCTAGAACTGAGATGGTTTTATGGAGATCTGTGGGTGAGGCTGGGCCTTTCCCTGTCCTTTCTGCCCCATGTCCCCGGCTCTCCCACCACTGGATGCCCACCCGCAGCTCGGTGCTGGAGATGCCCCTGGTAGCCCTAAGTCCTGGCAGCCAGCTGGGAAGGGTTAACGTGCTCTGTACGCTGCACAGTTGGATATTTATTTTTCCAAGCATGTGTCTGCTTTAAGCATTATAGTTTCTCCCTACAGTTCCATTTGCAGTTGTATTTGCTTTTTATTTCAGCAAATACTTGGTTCCTGACCCGAGCCACAGGTTGGGGCACGGAGCGCTGGGCGAGGGAAAGGCTTCGCTCCCGTCGCCCACAGATTGTGCCTTTGGCGTGTCCTTCTTCCCCAAGGGCAGCTGGAGGGCTGCTTTTGTTGTACCTCAGAGGAAAAGGAGTCTCTTTTCATGTGTTTTGGAGCTGGGGGGCATCTGTGCCAGGCAGGGTGGTCTGCTGGCAGTCACCCCCTCCCCTCCTGAGGGACAGGGACTGTGCCTGGTTGGGCACGGTCCCCCACCTCAGGCTCCTGATGCTGTGCAGACCCAGGAGCTGAGCTCAGACTCTTCTCCCTGTTGGATTTGGCCCGTCCCTCTTCTTTTCCTGCCTGCTGTGTTACCCACTGGCCGCTGGCGCCGAGGCAGCCCGGCCGCTGTGACGTGGTGAATGCCCCAACAGGGAGGCAGGGGCCAAGGAGCCCCCAGCCCCACCAAGCCCATGGCAGCAGCCACCCCCTGTCACATCCAGCAGCACGGGCACACAGGGATCAGATCGGGGCTGCCCTGCAGACGTCACAGGGCTCCGACCCTGGCTGGACACCCTGCTCCAGCACCAGCTCCTCAGATGCATTCCAGAGATGAGCCTCAGGACAGGAAGGGGCTTCCCCACTCAGAACCACTCAGCTCAGAACCATGGGGTGCATCTGCTGTGTGCCACGTCCCTGGGACAGCTCAGCTCTGTGACTCAGGGGTGTGGGAGATGCGAGGAGTGAAAGTGCAGCCCTCAGGGTCCCTGAGGACAGCGGGGGGACAGGTTGCACAAGACTCCTCATGGACACACTGGCGTGCAGAGGCAGTGTGAGAATATCTTTCCTGGTACGCAGGGAGCGTGTGCCCCCCGAGGGTGCACGGATGGGCACAGGGTTGTCCATCACCACTCCAAAATAGCTCCGTGGGTGTAATGGCCGGTGGTAATTGCAGTTTTGGAGGCAGGTCTCCGAGGGGCACTTAGCCCTGGCTCCTCTCTAACTGCTTCCATTTTTAGTTGTTTGAATCCACCCCGGAGCAGTAAATTGCAGTGTCCCGGGGCCGCGGGGAGTGGGGACGGTGCCCAGTGCCCGGCAGGAGCCGGAGACCCGCCCTGCCCGAGCTGCCATCCTCCCGAGCAAATGGTTTCCTGTTGGGATTTATATAAAAGCTCTATAAACACGGAGAAGAGCCGTGCTGTTGTTTGCACAGGTAGGAGCACTCTCCCCACTTCCTCTCCTCCTTCCCGTGTGGACACCGAGGAGTCATGAGGGCAGGTGTCTTGGGGTTCCCCAGTCTCCTCTTTTCCCTTGGGAAGGAGGAAAAGGTCTGTGCTACCTCCTCGCCATCTCTGAGCGCTGAGATTCCCTTGGGCACTGCCGAACCTGTCCAGGAGGAGCGGGCAGGATGTGTCCCGGCCCTGCTGCCCTCCAGCAAAGCCACGGCCGCTGCGCGCTCCCTCGCTGCCCTGGGAAGCCGACCATCCCTGTGTGCTCCTGCTGGCTCCTGGCACACTTCCCTCCGTTCCTCCCTTGCTCCCTCCCTCCCAGTGACCCTCTCAGCCACGGGACAGCTCTGTGCTGCCGAGCGATCCCTACGCCATGGAAATATGCTGCTGTCAAGGCCCTGAATCAGCTGGAAGGCACCCGCTCCGAGGTGTATCTGGAGAAGGGCTCTGCTGTGCGCGAGCCAGCACTGACTCATTTTTCAGGAACTGGAGGCACTGGGCTCCCCTCCATCCCTCCATCCCTCCCCTCGGTGCGGGGCCGGCTCGGGAGGCCCACGCAGACGCTCCGCATTAGGGCATGTTCCGGGGAGCATGTGCTGTCGATAAACAAAGCCACTGAGAGACAGAAAATAATTTCCAGAAATACCAAAGACGTTTTTTTTTTTCCCCCCTGAAAGAATTCCACCTCCCCCTTCCAAACCCTGATAAATCCTGAACATTCAATAACTATTTCCAAGCACTACCCAGTGCCTGGGAGCGCTGGTGTTGGAGATAACGCCAGCGTTTGCTGGGCACCCTTTTCCCTGCCCCTCTCCTTGTGTCAATAGTTTGGGTCCCAAATATTCCTGTGCCAGCCAGAGCCAGAGCAGTTGGGCAGGAAGGAGGCAGCTGGAGCCCTCACAGCTACGCCCCAGCTGGGCTTCCTTTGGGTGCAGGGGCTCTTTGGAGGATCTGAGCCCTTTGGGGCCGGGGAAAAGCCGGCACTCCGGGCACGGGGAGCGCAGGGTCTCGCTCTCACACTGGAGCGGGAGAGGCAGAGGCCAGAGCTCCACGGACCAAGTGCGTGGGGAGGATGAGTAGCGGTTTATTACTCACTACGATTATTACTCACTGTTTTTAACAGTGTGTACTTCAGCCTGACGCCTTTTGGCGAAAGGAAGCGCCCGTTCCCGCGGCAGGTTGGGATCGGCACAGCACGCGGCGGCGGGGAGAGGAACCGGGTGAGCTCGGGATGCTCGGCGAGGGCCGTGGGGCCTGGGGGCACAGCCATACCCCGGGAAGGGTTTGTGGGATGGTGTTGTCCTGTCCACATCCTGGTCCCTGTGATTGTCCCAGAGCTCCCGCTGCCAGCAGCGCCCTGGCCGGGGCTGTGCGGGTTGTGCAATGCTGGGCAGGATCTCGTCGGCGAGCGCTCCGGCAGAGCCCGCGGGACCATTAGCCATGGCCAGTGTCGGGCCCTCGTCCCAGGCTGCTGCCGAGGTGCAGATGTGGCGCGGGGGTGGAGCACAGGGGCTCGTTCCCATCCACACGGCTCGGAGCAGTCGGCCGGGGGCGGCTGGGTTCGGGCTCCAGCGTCCCCCTGGAACGTGTCTTGGAAGAGCTCCACGCTCCTGGCATGGTGAGGAGGAGGGGTGGTCGGAGGCAAGGAGGAATGAGGGCCATGGAGGGCACACCCCCACAGCACCCCGAGGCAGGATCAGGCTCTGCTGGGCCTCCCTGTGCCAGAACCCGGCTCCGACTGCGTGGAGCAGCCCCCTGGAAAGGGATGGGGACCTGAGGGGATGGATGGGCTGGAGAGCAGGGACGAGAGCGAGTTGCAGAATTGGCTGTGGAAGCCGGGGGATTTCTCCCCAAACAGCCACTTCGAAAACAGCTGCTGGTGGAAAGAGATCGGCCACAGCTGGCTGACCCTCGGGCTCTGGGAAGGGCTCTCCATGGGGGTGGCTGCTCCATGCCCTATAGATCCTGTAGGGAATGGAGGGGGCTGGGGTTTGCAGTGAGATCTGCTTTGCTGGGGTGGATGGTGGCACAGGCAACGTCAGATTTTGCTCTGGATGAGGGATTTCCTTCAGTGCAGCCATGGGTCAGCAACACCTGACAAAGTGCAGGCAGGGGAGAGCAGGAGTCTCCCTTTCTTTAACCGGCGTTAATGTTTCTCTCACCGTTCTGGGAGATTTTGCTGCATTCGGTTCTGCTTCGCCAGCGGTTTCACTCTTGACACATCAGCGCTTTTGCACAGGGAAACATAACCCTGCCAGTCAGTGCCAGGTCGTGTCAGGCTGCTGAGGGGTCTGTGGAGACCTGCCACCACCATCTGGGGACACTCCACGATCCAGGGGCATCCCGCTGTCCGGGCTGGATGCGGGAGGAACGTCGCCTGTGATGGCAAAGTGCATCCCACCCTGCAGCCGTGCTGGATGGTGGGATGTGGGAGAAGCTGGCCCTTCCCTGACTCTGCTTTCCTCCTTCACAGCTCGTGGGGGCTGCCAGCCCTGCGGAGACCCCCCTGCGCCCGCCCGGGGCCAGCCCGGGGCCCCCATGGAGTGGGAGTTGCGGAGCCCAGTCGCCGAGCAGTAGCCGCAGCAGTGGGATGTTTACCTGGCGGTGCCTCATCCTTTGGGCTGTGCTGGTCGCAGCCGCGCTCTCCGCTGCCCGGCCGGCCCCCACCCTGCCCGACCAAGGTAAGAGGCACAGCCCGACGTGGCCGCGCCGGGAGCCCCCGCTCCTCATCCTTTGCGTTCCTCCTGCGTGACATGAGCTGGTCCTCCCTGCAGCAGAGGCAGAGGCTGGCGCATGCTCCAGCTGTGGGGCCACCGGCACGTCCCCAGTGCCACCTGTGGTGTCACCCGGCTGCCCGGGAGCTGGTGCCTCTGAGGACGTGGCACATGTTGTCCCAGAGTAGTTTGTGTGGGCACAGAAGTGGGTGTGTGGCTCCAGCGGTGCCTGGGGCCATTTTAAACCTGGAGGAAAACTGTGGCAAACCCTGACCTGTTGGTTTGGAGGAGGACACAGAGCCCTGGGGGCTGTGTCCCCCGCTGGGGTCACTCCGTGTGACAGCACTTGCGCCCCTGCGACAGATTATAGCCCGGGATGTGCGTGAGGCTGCTCCCACCCTGCCTGGCCCCGCAGGGGTGGTCCTGGGCTCAGCTGGTGGGGACGAAGATTTGGGTGCAGGGGACAAGCTCAGCTTTTGCCGGCTGGCAGTGCTCGGGATGAATGCACCCCACGGAAGCCCTCGGGATGCACCAGTGTCACTCTCAGCCGGGAATGCCCAAGGTGGGCTCAAAGCCGGGGCTGGCTCGGGTGATTTGTGCAGTCCAAACCTCTGCTCCAGTGGGGCTGGGGAGTGCTGCCCCTGATGAGGACATCCCCTCCCTCGTTGCCGCTGCTGTTCCCCAGGAGCAGTGCAGGGCTGGTGGCGGTGGCCAGGGGTGCTCCTGCCTCAGCCTGGCTCAGCTCTGGAGCATGGGGGCACCCCGAGGCTCAGCACATGGGCCAAGTGGGTCGCCTGGCCCTGGGCAGAGCCAGCCCTGGCGGAGAGCCCTGCCCCAGCGCGTCAGAGCCTCGGCCCTCGGCGAGGCAGAGAATAACCAGACCCGGCAGCGCCGCGCGGGACTTCGACTCGCTCCTTTTGGTTCTAATTACCCAAGAATGTCTGGTCTGTGGGCACTGCTTTGCTTTTTAAGACTCACTCCCCCTTCCCCCTTCCTCCCAGCAGAACCCTGAGAGGCAGATTGCTGGTGCGGCCGGCGTGGGCACGGCGCTGCCTGGTGCCCCGGGGTCCCCTGAGGGCTCGGGGTGGGAGCTGCCAACCGGGAAGTGACCCCTGCTGCAGCTGCACCAGCCCCGGTGGGACATGAGTGTGTGGTGCCCTTGGCTCCCGGGGCTGGCACCTCTGGAGCAGCAGGTACCCCGGTCACAGGTCACACCCTGTGAGGTGACACCCCAGGAGACAGCCGGAGCCACGAGCGGTCCCTGGGGAGCTGCAGCTCCGGAGAGGGGCCTGGGCAGAGCTTCACTCACAGGGACCATTGCTGAGATTTTTCCACTGGCGTGCCTGCTCCCCGCATCTGTAAACAATGCGGTTGACAGTGGTAAACATGTTTTTCTCAGGAGATTGCTCTTCCTGGAAGAGGTTTCCTGGCTGTGTTTGGGGTAAGGATGGCTCTGTGCTGCCAGGAGAGCAGCACCTGCAGCCCCAACCCCGGCTGTGGCACTGGGGAAGGCGTTGGGGTGTTCGGGCTGAGGGGAGCTGATTGAGCACAGGTGAATTTTGGGGTGTGCGAGGAGCGCTGCGGCCCCTGGGGGGTTTGGGAGCAGCGTCAGGCGGTGACAGTGGAGGAGGAGGAGAGGTTGGAGAGGAGGGAGCTGGTTCCTCGCCAGCCTCATGCCAGGGCTAACAATAACCTCTGGAAACGTTTCCCGACACGGTTCTCACCAGGGCGGCCCAATTAGTGCCACAGCAGGAGCCCGGCTGGGGCAGAATCCGTCCCTTGGCTCAGGAGCCGACTGGTGGGAACAAAATGTTCCCAGCAGGACGTGTGGGATGGGAAGAGCCAGTGCTGGGCCAGGACCTGCAGCCAGGGCTGAGCCACCAGCATCTCGCAGGGGCAGGCTCCGACCCGGCCCCGGGGCTTTTGGGGTGCCGTGGGGTGTGGGTGGGGTTCAGCCCCCGTGCCAAGGGCCATCGTGTCCTGGGGGCCGACGTCTCCGTCCTTCCCCCACAGTGACTCAGGAGCATCCCCCCATCGCCCTGGGGGCAGCAGCGGCCGCGCTGCGCTCGGTCCCCTCCGAGGTGGAGGCAGCAGCTTTCCCGGACTTTGTTCTGGATGTTTATGGGGTTTCAGTTTACTCCCGGTTCTGAGGCAGCTAAGCTCCCTTCTCAGGGAGGAGTAATCCCCCGCGGCCGGTCAGCGGCCTGGCCTCACGTGGAGGGGGGTTCAGCTCTGGCCCCCCTCTCCTTGTGGTGTGGGAGGGAGTTTGGGAGCTCTGCTTGTCAGGGGCTCCCTCCCGCTACCAAAAAAATCTGGAGCAAATAAAATATTAACGGGCACTTACTGCCTTTTATAGTTACCTAAATTTGGAGGTGGTGAAAAAACCCTGGTTAAGGGGAAAAGCCAAGAAATTTCCATGCGCAGCCTCTGTCCCTCCCTCACACAAAGCCGCTCTTTGTCTCCAGGTTAAATAGAAACCTGCAGAAAATTGCCAAGGTTTTTTTTCCCTCTCTCCTTGTCTGCCATTGTCCCAGCCGCTGCTCAGGCATCTCCTCACAGGGGGCTGCCATGGCCCTGCAGGGGGTGCCGAGCAGCCGAGTGGATTTTCGCGGGGAGCCGTGTCCTGAGGGGGGGCTCCTGCCTTGGGCAGCCGGTTTTGGGGCACGCCGAGCCCCGAACTGCCCCAGCGCAGCAGATGCTTCCCCGGGGGGTGCATCTGCACTCCAAAGCACGGGGGGTTTGGCTGCAGCCCCCTCCCCGTGGGGCAGGGGCCGAGGGCTGCCCCATTTCCCAGGGCTGCTGGCTGCCCAGCTGGCCACAGGCTTAACCCCCCCCGGCCATCTGCGGGGCCAGCAGGGGCCCTGGCTCCCGGGGCTTTGTTGTCCCCGGCTCGTCCAGGGGGTCTTGCTCCGCACCCTGCGGGAGCCAGAAGTCCGGGGCAGGCCGTGTGCTCAGCCCGGGCGGCTCGGGGGAGCCCAGCATCCCCGCAGGCAGCACCACGAGGGCCTGTGGCTTGTCCCCGCTGCTTCCCAGGGCAGTGCTGACCCTAGGCTCTGTCCCCCTCCCCATTTCCCTGCTGTCCAGTCCCCCCTTGTTTTTGTCTCCCCCACTGTGCCTCGGGGAGCCCCGGGGGATCCCATTTGAAGGCGCTGACTCCTTGGTGGAGCCCCGCAAGCAGCCCAGAGATTCCCTGCCGAGCCTGCAGCCTCCTGAACCTCTGCTGCTGATGGCAGCAGCCCAGGGCTGCTCCCGGAGCTTGGGGGGCCCGGCAGCACCCCCAGACCCCGCTGCTGCAGCCGCCCAGTCCCGGCTCCCCGAGACACGGCCGTGTCCTCCGGGGCACCGCGCCGCTGCCGTCCCCTCCCAGCCCGTCGGGCCGGCATTGTTCCGTCCTCCCGCCTTTCCACTCGGATGCTGTCACTCCGGCCCTTAATTGAGGAGGAAAAAAAGAAATATGAGTCTTTGGGAAAAGCAGCCGTGCTCTGCCAGAGCCTGGGCTGCGGAGCTGTCCCAGGGTGAGCGGAGCCACGCCGGGGGGAGCAGGAGGGTCCCCGAGTGTCTGCGGGCTGCCAGCTGTCGAGCCCCCCCTGTGCAGCAGCCCGGGGCTGTGCGGGAGGGATGCGAGCAGAGGAACGGACACTCAGCTCCGGCGGCGAGCCAGGGCCAGGCGAAGCCAGCCAAAAACCGGACTGGGGTGCTCTCTTGTGACCCCCGTCTGTCCCATGCCTGGTGGCAGCCGAGGGAGAGGTGCCTGTGCCCCAAGCCGCTGCCTCCAGGGCTCGGAGCCGCTGCCGAGCTCCGAGCACGGCCGGGGGGGCCCCGGGGGAAGGGGGTGGGTTTATCCTGACAGCTTCACAAACTCCCAACACGCCTGTTAATTAAGTGCTGCTTCATTTGCAGTGCAGGCTGGGAGAGCGGGAGGGCCTGGAGCGGGACATAAATCCCCCTCTCCCTGCGGAGGAAGCATCCGGGGAGCGGAGGCTGTGGGGGAGCCCGCGGCCCCCCGGGCTGGCTCGGGCAGGAGGAGCTGGGGGTGCCCCGAGAGCCGTGTGTGCCTTGAGCCCGCAGTGCTCATCTGCTGGCATCGTGCCACTGCAGCCTTTCCCTGCTCCGGGCATCTGCAGGGCTCTGGGAGCAGCCGGGGTGCCGGGATGTCGCCCCTCGGGACGTGCCCCCGGCACAGCCCGGGCTGGGGGGACACGGCAGGGTGAGGAGCTTTTTAAATCAAAAAGAAGCCAATCCCCACGTCCCGGTGAGCGCTTCCTGTTGGGATTAGTGGGGCTGCCGGGCATGTGTGTGCTTTTTCTTCAGGAAATACCTTCGGAAAGCCCCGCTGGGGTCTCCAGGGCAACCGGCGCCTGCGGCTCGGCGCCCCCCGCCCGCATTGTCCCCGCGCCGCTTTGTTGGCCCCTTTATTGCCATCGTCACCATCGCCGTGGCCAGCACGGCCTGTGCCTTTCGCCGCTCGGAGGGTGCGCCCCGGGCTCCCCGCTGTGTGCGCCCAGCCTGGGGGGCACGATGGATACACGCAGCTCCTGTCCCCAGGGCTGCCCCGTGTCCCTGTCCCTGCTGTCCCTGCTGTCCCTGTCGGGGGCCGGCCCCAGGGGCGCCGGTGACAGTTCTATGTGCTTGGTGACACTCTCCATCTGGCCGGTGCTCGCTGGGCTCCGCTCCGCTCTCGGTTCCATTTCAAAGCTGGAATAAAGCAATAAACCCGCGGCGGCTGCCCCGGCCGTGGCACCGCGCTGCTTCTGGGGGTGCCCACGGAGGCACCATCGGCTGGAGCTGCCCCTCGCCTCTCAGGAGACCTTGGGGCTCCCCACAGAACCCTCCTGTCCCCTGGGATGGCACAGGGCCTGTGGGACTGGTGTTGCTTTGCTCTCCTCGCTGTCACCCTGTTTGCTCAAAGGGGCTGTGGCCGACCCCACAGCTCCCAGCTGGGGTGAGGGCTCCCAGTAACCGACCTCTGCGCAGTGCTGGGAGCACCCAGAGCCTCGGGCATGAGAGCCAAGGTTTGTCTGGGTGATGAACCTTTGGAGAGGTGGCCCGTGTGGGCTCGTGCCCATGGGGGGCAGCCGGCCAGGGGCTCTGCCATGGGGGTTCTCCTTGGTGCTGTACCCGGCGCTGTGGTTTAAGTTACAGGAAAGCAGAGCGTGAGACACGGATGTATCAGGCTGATGAGCCCAGCAATCATTAACCAAAGCGGGGGCCACGCCGGTGCCACGGCTCACACCAGCAGCTCTCAGTGCCCCCGCTGCCGTCCCGGTGCCATCTGTGCCGTCCCGGCAGCCACAGTGCTCTCTGCCTGCCAGGGCCGCAGCGCTGTTCGAGCGCCGCTCCCGCCGAGAGGCTGAGCAAACCTGGACATGCTCATTAGCCTGCGAATTCCTTCTCAGGCCGTTCCCACCATGCCGCGTTTTCCGCCTCATCCCAAGCGCCAGAGGAGTGCCGTGGGTGACCGAGGGCAGGGCCCTTCCGTGCCCTCTGCCTCCCCTCTCCGTCCATCACCTCGACGCCTCCGTGCCTCCCGGTCATGCTGTTGATGCAAACCAGCCCTGGCTCCGTGGGGCTGGAGGAGGGGGCTGGAAGCTTGGAAAGGGGATCTGGCCCCACGCCCAAGGGTCTGAAGGAGCAGTGGCGCTTGCATAGGGTACCCAAGGACCTGTGGCCATTGGGAAGGGACCCTCCTGAACCCGGAACATTGCTTCCTCAAGCCCTGGCATCAGGCTGGGGTCCCCCGAAATCTTCCCCCCTCCAAAGACCTTTTCCATCCCCAGGCTGCCTCCTCACGTTCCACAGGTGCAGCTGTGGGGTGCTGGTGGAGCTCGAGGCCGGGAGGAGCGACCACCCCGGGTTCCCCGCCGGGTTATTCTGTTCCATAGGGAAGTTTGTCGATGCGTGGGAAGGGGCAGAGCTGGGAGCCAGATAAGAGCAGATATGGCTGCAGCGCTGGATTCCTGCTGGTTTGGGTTTTCATGGCTGTTTGTTGCCCACTGACCTTGCTCTGTGTGAGGAGGGAGTCGGGACAGGCAGGAGGATGTGGCCTTACCCAGCCCTGGTGGGATGTCACTGCTGCTTTGTGAGCCTTCGGAGATGCCTGTGACTAATCACTTGAAACACAAATCAGAGCTGTGAGAAGTGCCCGTCTTGTGGGAGAAAATCGGGGGAAAACAGGATTGCAAAGCAAGACCCTTCCCCACCGCCAAAGGGGCTCCCATTGGTCTTCCCCTTCCACATTAAAATGTTTTGTAACCTCTCACGGATGAAATGGAGCCCTGGCGTTGGTATTACAGCAACTGAGGAAAGGGAATTCTTACCCATCCCACTGTTTTCCTGCAAGTGCTGAGCAAAAGAAAGAGGAGAAACTCTGGAGCTGCTCGTGAATGTTTTTCCCATGAAGCTTCTCATCAGTCCAAGGCAAAGAGAAGTGGCCAGAAAGGGAAGCGCAGGTCACGGTGCGGTGAATCGGAGTTCTGGAGAGCCGAGGTTTCCTTTTTGGCCCTACAGAGTGGCTGTGGGGTGCAGGGAGGAGCAGGGAGGAGCGAGGCCTCGCTGCCGGTCCTGGCCCTGCGCTGCCCGCACGCCCTGGCTCCTCTCTGGGGCCTTTCGTGCCAGTGGAGGCCCTGAGCCGCTCCGCAGCCGCTGGCCCGGGGCGAGCTGCTCCGCGGCTGCTCAGGGCACATGTGCAGAGCGGGGAGCAGAGGCTGTTCTCGTCTGGCTCATTGGGCACCCAGAAATCCTGAGGGACTCAGCCCTCGAGCTACAGATCAGCTGAAGCTTGAATGTTTCCTGGCTGTTTCTGCTGCGTTTATTGGGATTTTCCAGCCCAGTCTCCTGCCCCTGAGAGCAGCATCTGCAGCGGTGCCCTGTGCCCCCTCATGCTGCTCCCCCAGCATCCCGATGGCATCCAGCTGGCCAAGAACAACCGGACGCACGTTACTGGGGAGGAGACAGAGGTCAAGGGGTGCCTGAAGAGTTGGGCTCTGGAGCTGTGCCCGCCAGCCCGTGGAGCTTAGTCTGGGATGACGATCACACTGCATCCACCCACATCATCACAGGGAGCCTCGGCAGAGCTGTAGCAGCCTGAACCCTTCCTTGGGCTGTGGAATTGGAAGAGGTGGTTTGAAACCCAGCATCTTCCCCAAGCCTGGGACCAGGACCCTCCCACTATGGAAGGCAGCACTGGAGGACAGAGCCCTGGACACTTGAGGGCTGGGAGAGACGAGATCGTGTCACAGCGGGATGGAGAGAAAGGATCTCCGTGCTGCTCACACAAGCGTCACCTCGGGGAGCTCAGCTCCCCTGCCTGGGAGCGCCGTGGATGGGAGCGCCGCGGCCGGCACCTGTCTGGCCAGAGCTCCCTGGGCTGACCTGTCCCCCCTCGCTCCCTGCCTGCTGTCCTGCCGCAGCCCCCAGCCCCTGCCCTTTCATCCCTGCCCCGCCGTGCTCTAACCAGGGTGGGGGTCCCGGTGGCGTGGGGACCCTGGCCTGCTTCGCTGGCTGCCCGCTTGTGGTGGTAGGGATCCTGAGACCCCTGCGAGGTGGCAGAGCCGTGCAGGGATTTGGGATGCTTCTGGGAGAGGCTGGATCCTGCCATGGAGCGGCCCTGCCTGAGTTGTCACGAGCTGCCTGATTCTCCCCCGTTAGGAAGCCTCTGCCCTGGCACGCTCCATAAGAGCCGAGAAGGGTGAGGGCTCCGGAACTGCCCAGGCACCGAGCAGGTCCTGCTGCGGAGGGGAGCAATGCTGCTGCTTGGGGTGCTCGCAGCCTCTGCCTCTCCTCTGCTCTGCTGCTGCCGCCGGCTCCGTCCCCTGGGTGCTGGGGTCCCAGTGGGAATATTCCAGCAGCGGGAGCATCCCAGCAGCGCATGTCGCCTCATTAACCAGGCCGCAGCAGCAGCAGCAGCAGCTTGGTTTTTCTTTGGTCTCTATTCCTTTTCTCCTTTTTTTTTTCTCTTCTTCTCTCCCCTAACTCCTCCAGCTCTGCCCAAAGCAAAAATCGAAGTGGAGTCCTACTCAGCCCACCCCGGTGACCTCCTCCAGCTGCGCTGCCGGCTGCGGGATGACGTCCAGAGCATCAACTGGGTGCGCGATGGCGTCCAGCTGGCTGAGAACAACCGGACGCGCATCACCGGGGAGGAGGTAGAGGTCAGGGACGTGGTGCCCGAGGACTCGGGGCTCTATGCCTGCATGACCAACAGCCCCTCGGGGAGCGAGACCACCTACTTCTCCGTGAACATCTCAGGTTCGTAGCAGCCCCGGCTGTGCGGGGAAGGGGCAGCCGCGGGGCCGGGCTGTGAAGCGAGGAGCAGGCTGCCTCTGCACGCCCCCACACGCTCGCCGGCCGCACGCGGTGAGTTTGGGGCCAACCCGCACCTTGTGGGTGCCCGGAGGAGTTTCCAGTGTGGTGCCGTGGCTTCCCGGCCGCTGCAGTGCGGGGAGAAGCGGCCAGAGGTCGTCTCACGTTGCTCTGAGGGGGCAGGGGGCTGCAGGGCTGGCCCAGGAGGGGCACGTGCTGGGTGGGAGCCGTGGTCTGCGCTGGTGTTGATGGAGTGTGAGGCTGGAGAGGGAGGAACGCTCGAGGTGGGGACACGTCCGCGCTCGCGGGGTCTTGGCTGCCAGCCCAGGGGTGTTGGTGGCACCGGGCATGGGGTGAGGAGCTCCGAAGTCACCTCTGACAGCAAATCTCTTCACGAAGCCCGTGGCTGCAGGCACCGGGATGGCGGGCTCTGCCGGCCCTGGCCGTGCCGGGCATTGTGCCGAGTGTTCCCCGGGATCTCCACGCTCCTGCCGGGCATCAGCACCGCCCTGCCCTCCCGCCTCACTGGGCACTGCCCCCGCCACCTCCCCACCATGCTCTGGTCCCCGTCAGCCCCGCACACACTCAGACACTCAGCGGGGCCGTCGCTTCTCTTACAGACGCTCTCCCCTCTGCGGAGGACGACGATGATGAAGATGATTCCTCGTCGGAGGAGAAGGAGGCGGATAACACCAAGCCGAACCGTACGTGCAAGCTGGGTTTGCCCACGGTGCTGCCCTGTGGCGAGGCAGGGGGAGGCTGGGCACACTCGAGCATTGCCCAGGGATGGGGCAGGCAGCCCAGGGCAGCCGGCGGTGGCGAGGGCACAGCGGGGACAGCGGGGACAGCGGGTCTGGGTGCAAGCAGCTGGGTCAGAGCAGGGGCTGTGCTAGCGTGGCTGCACTGGGGTCACCGCTGCTGGAGCCACATAAGCCGAGCATCCACCCCGCAAGGAAAGGGCTGCTGTGGCTCGTGGGTAATGCCCTGTGTCCCAGAGCTCCCTCCCTGCTTTAGGCAGGCTCGGCTGCTGTCTCAGCCCTGCCCCGGGCATCCTTGGGGTTACGCTGGGAGCGGGAGGCTGCTGAGTTTGGCCGTGCTGAGTCCTCCCTCTGCTCCCCAGAGGCCATCGCTCCGTACTGGACCTATCCCGAGAAGATGGAGAAGAAGCTCCACGCTGTCCCTGCTGCCAAAACAGTGAAATTCAAGTGTCCGTCGAGCGGGACGCCCAACCCCACCCTGCGCTGGCTGAAGAACGGCAAAGAGTTCAAGCCTGACCACCGCATCGGGGGGTACAAGGTACGGGGCGCTGGGGGAGCAGCCCCTGGCTCTGCACCCCTCGGGCTGGGGGGCTCGTGGGGAGGGGCAGGACTGGGAGGGGGCTCTGCGGCTTAAGAGGCACCAAGCCCCCCGTACGCCACCCCCCCACGCCGCCCCGGCAGGGGCAGATGGGCCCCTCTGACATTCCTGTTTGGGAGTGGCCCTACGGCAGTGACCTGCTTCTGGGTCATGTTTGTACCAGCTCAGCCCTGGGGGAGGGGGCTCATGCCGAGGAGCCAGCCCGGCTCGGCCACCTCCCCCTAATCCCCCGCCAAGGACAGGGGTCTGGGCAAGGAGAGGGGTCTGGGCATCCCCAGGGGCCCTGGGCTGGAGGAGCCCCTCCATGCCCAGCAGTGGTTGGTGTCCCCAGCAGTGCTCTGCCCGGCAGAGCCAATGAGACTCTCCCAGAGGGGATGCACCGGGTCAGCAGCACCCACAGAGTGTCCTGGGTGCCGGACACCAGGCCGCACCTGCCCACTGACCAGCACAGGGCCAGCTGGCCGTGGGGAGCAGTGGGGCTCTGAACCCCAGGGCCAGCCAGGGAAGCAGCTCTTGCAGCAGGAACAATGCTGGTCTGTTCCCTGCACACACGGGGGCCACCAGAGAGGGGTGTCCCCACACGCCAGGCGGGCCCATCGCGCTCGGCTCACAACATCTGCTTCTCGGCACAGTTGGCTCCGTGGCCAGGCTGTCCTGGGACAGCTGGGAGCAATTACGGCCCCTCTGTAGGGAAGGAGAAAGGTGACCTCAAAGGGAGATTTATGTCCTGCCCGTGCCGGGGGTTGAACCAGCCCCGGCCTGAGCAGGGCCCGGGGCTCGCGCGTGCTGCACGTAACCGGCTCTGTCCCCTCCCGCCCCCAGGTCCGCCAGGCCACCTGGAGCATCATCATGGACTCGGTGGTGCCGTCCGACAAGGGCAACTACACCTGCATCGTGGAGAACAAGTACGGGAGCATCAACCACACCTACCAGCTGGATGTCGTGGGTGAGAAGCGCGGGGCCGGGGGCTCACCTCACATCCTCGTCCCCCCCAAGCCTTCCCGAGCGGGAGCGGGTGCTGTGCCCCATGGAAACGGGTGGGTTGTGCTCCCAGGGGAGGGGCTCGCCCACCGTCCCTGCGGCCACCTCCCGTCCCTGCGGCCACCTCCCGCCCCGGTGTGCGCGTCCGCAGCACAGCGGGCAACGAGCCGGCCGGGCGGAAGGTTCACCCCACCCCGTTCTGGGGATTTTTAATTGTGGTGAAAATAATTTCATAGACCAGACAGAAACTTTTTCTAATCGCCTTATTAGCCATAATTCCCAGCTGGGAAGGCTGGTCTGAGCAGTTCCACATGTGGAGCTGCTCTAAATGCCAGTAAATGAACCATTAAAAATGTGATTTAATTTGATTACACTGAGCAAACTGAAGGGAACAGTCAGCGAGGTGAACAAAGGGGTTTGTTAATGCTGACTCACCACAGTGGCAGCCACTTTGTTAACGGCCGGGGCCCTCCATAGGTTTGTTTGACCTCTGACCCTGCCCAATAGGTGCCGATGTCCCTGTCCCCACCCCGGGGTTTCACCTGTCCCCCCACTGGGGTTTCACCTGTCCCCCATCCTGTATGCTCTCACCCCACTGCAGGCAGGCTCCCGGGGAAGGGGACACCAGTGCCGTGCTGGGTGCACTGGTGTTCACCTCAGCCAGGGCTCCTGGGCATAGGGGGTGCAGGGTGCACCCCAAACCCCGTTGTAAGGTGCCCCACTCCTGGTCCCGCAGAGCGGTCCCCACACCGGCCCATCCTGCAGGCGGGGCTGCCCGCCAACAAGACAGTGGCCCTGGGCAGCAACGTGGAGTTCGTCTGCAAGGTCTACAGCGACCCTCAGCCCCACATCCAGTGGCTGAAGCACATTGAGGTGAACGGCAGCAAGATCGGCCCCGACAACCTGCCCTACGTGCAGATCCTGAAGGTAAAGCCACGCACCACGGCCCCCGGCTTCCCTGTCCCTGGGGCAGGAGCAGGGCGGTGGCAGCCGCATGGATGGGCCAGAGGAGTCACCTGGGGCTGGGCACCACCGGCCTCGGGGCAGCTGGAGCCCCAGAGCCCTCACCAGCCTGCCGGGCAGGGAGCAGGGAGAGCTGTCCTGTGCCACGGCTGCGCTGGCCCTGCGGTCCCCTTGGAGCCCTAAGGGCACACACCAACCACAGGGCTGGGTGGGCTGTCCTGGGGAGCGAGCACTGCCCTGGGGCTGGGAGCTGAGCCCTGGATCGGCCCAGTGAGAGCAGCCCCCTCTGCACCCCAGCGGTGCCTCTCAGCGGGCAGGCTGGCCACCAGTCCGGCCGTGTCCCTGCTGTGGCAGGGGGTCACACCGGGCGGCCTTTAAAGGTCCCTTCCAGCCCGGTCTGTGATTCCATGCAGCCATCCCCTGTTCCCCCGCTGGGAAGCAGGGGGAGCAGGGTTACACCCCCATTCCTGCCTGTTCCTTCCTCCTGTGACCCCGCCGTGGGCAGCCCATCCCTCCCTCCTGCCCGGCTGCAGCTGTGGCTGCGGGGGGAGCAGCCCCTGCCCCGGCAGAGCCGCTGCCGACCCTGCGGGCGCTGCCGTGGCTGAGCACATCCGTGTGACTCCATGTTGTTGGTCTGTTCCAGCACTCGGGGATTAATAGCTCTGATGCGGAGGTGCTGACCCTGTATAATGTGACAGAGGCGGAGAGCGGGGAGTATGTTTGTAAGGTTTCCAATTATATTGGCGAGGCCAACCAGTCTGCGTGGCTCACTGTCACCAGGCCCCTGGCCACAGGTAATCGGAAGAATGCCTGGCGGTGGAAAACAAAACTCTGGGCTCTCTTGTTTCTGCTGTGTTTCTGGTGCAACAACCATGGAAAAATACCCAGCGGGGCCGGCTGGGCGCTGTGCTCCGCGTGTGTCCCGGTGTCCCTGCTGTGTGCTGATGTCTTCCTTGTGTCCCGCTGTCTCTCCTGTGGGCTGCTCTCCCCACCATGCAGACACCGGAGCTGCCCAGCTCCCTGCTGGGTCTGGCACCCGTGAACCCGCCCGGGTCTCTGAGGGTGCTGCCATCAGGCCAGTCCAGGCACCCCAGCCTGGCACGGTGCTGCATCCCCTGTCTGTGCTGCCCTCCCGTCTCCGTTCTCCCGTCTCCATCCTCTCGTCTCCATCCTCCCGTCTCCGTCCTGTCTCTGTCCTCCCGTCCCCATTCTCTCATCTCCATCCTTCCATCTCCATCCTCCCGTCCCCGTCCTTGTGCCTCCCCACGTCCCTCGAGCCAGCCGGCCGGCTCTGCCCGGGCTCATTTCTCCATGCAGCCCATCGCCAGCATGTTCGCATGGGCAGGACACTCAGTGTGGTGAAGGGTTTTAACCAGCGTCTCCGTAGGTCCGCCGGGATGAGTGGTCATCCCGAGGGTCTCTCTAGCAGGTCTGCAGTGGTCTCTGTCTGCTCCCCGGGGGTCTGGCAAATGAGACTGGGCTCTCCCTCCTCTCTGGCCTCCTCCCAGAAGTTCTCATGTCGTTTGCTTCTCCGTTTTTTGCTTCCATTTTCCTTCCAGACGGCTGGCGTTAACACGACAGACAAAGAAATGGAAGTCCTTCACTTAAGGAATGTCTCATTTGAGGATGCTGGGGAGTATACATGTTTGGCGGGTAATTCTATTGGGATCTCCCATCACTCTGCATGGTTGACAGTTCTCGAAGGTATATACTCCTCTTCCTCTCCCTTTCCTCCCTCCTTTCCAACGTATGCATTGTGGTCCGGGAGAGAGCCCTTCCCGGCCCCTGTCCCCTCGGAGCGGGTCAGCGTGGGTGCTGCGGGGCCGCTCTGCAGCTGGAGCAGGATGGGGCGGTGTCCCCCCGGCCCTGCGCCCCCCTTCACCCCAGTTGGGGTCTGCCCCCCGCTCTCTCCCTGGCCCAGGCAATGCATACCCGGGGAACTTAACCAGGGCTTGCTGCCCCGGAGCAGGACGGTCCCGCACCCCCGGGCCGGGCCAGGCCAGCGCTGCGGGCTCAGAGGGGCACCAGGGGAGGTTTGGGGTGCGGGCAAGCGCTGCCCTTCTGCCTGACAGGGCCTGGCCTTGCCCTGCGGCGCGGGGCCGTCCGGGGGCTGCGTGTGCCTGTGCTGTGGGGATGGCTGCCCCGTCCCCATTGATGCTGCTCTCGGTATCAATGCGTGGACCAAAGCCTGATAACAGCTGTGGGAAAGTCTTTGGGGCGCTGCTTTGGTGGTCACTGCTTTCCAGCCAAAACTTTCCCAGTTATCAGCCACTGCTTTGTCAGCCAGGCGTGCTCAGAGGTGGGACAGGAATCTCCAACTCCCTCTTACCCCTCTCTGGGGCTCTGCTCTTTGGGGGCGTCAGGCTGGGGGTGCAGAAGGTGCAGAAGGTGCAGTGGCAGCCCCATCCTGCCGAATTCACCACGGACCGTGGCACACGGCTGCGGGCTCTGAGCTGCTCGTGGCTTCAACACCAGCTCGGCCACCAAAGCAGGATCTGTGGGTCCCTTCTCCCTGCCATCCCAGGCTCCCACAGCAGGTCACTGCCCCTGGAGTGCTCTGTTTGAGCTCTCCCCAGTCATTACCAGTAAGGTCTGGACTCACAGCCCTGGACACTGCCAGACACCCCCTCCCATCCCACGTGTGCACAGAGTGACCCCAGATCCTGAGGGACCTGCAGCTCCCAAGCGTGGGCAGAGCAGCTGGGACAGAGACCCGTCCCTGGAGGTGCCCGTGGTGCCGTGTCCCTGTGGGGTGACTCAGGCCCTGCCCCCCCTGTCCCAGCTGACCCCATCCTGCCCTGGGCCGCCTGCAGATGTGGCGAAGGCATTGCTTGGCCATGGGGATGATGAGCTGGGGGCTGCTTGCACGCCTTCCCTGCCAGGGTGGGTGGGCAGCCCCCAGTCCCTGCTGCACCGACGTCCCCACTGAGCTTGGGGGGGAGCCAGGGGCTCCCCCAGTGCCACTCCCTGGGGCTGGCGGGTGCTAACGAACACCCTGTTCACGCCGAGCCAGCTATTGAGGACACCCCAGCCATGATGACGTCTCCCTTCTACCTGGAGATCATCATCTACTGCATCGGGGCCTTCCTCATCTCCTGCATGGTGGTGACCATCATCATCTACAAGCTGAAGAGCACCACCAAGAAGACGGACTTCAACAGCCAGCTGGCCGTGCACAAGCTGGCCAAGAGCATCCCCCTGCGCAGACAGGTAACAGAAAGTAGAGAGGGGGTTTGTTTGCACCTACTGCCCCTCCTGGAGCCCAGCCTTTCCCAGGGGATGTGGGGGAGGAGGGATGGGAAGACCCAGGACCGTCTTACCCTGCTGCACGTGCCACCCACTCCAGCCCGTGCCCACCAGTGGCGTGGGATGGGGACTGTCCGGGCTGTGCCTCCGATGGCAGCACAGTGAGCAGGGCAGGGGGGCTGCACAGCTCCCCCTCATCCCCCCTTGGCGGGGCTCACGAGGAGAAGCAGGAGGATTTAGCGCAGTTCAAGGTTTGAGCAGAGCGTGGTCCGTGCTGAGGGGATGGGAGAGCGCCCAGGCTGCGTGCTTTGGGCTGCAGCACGATGGAGACTCCCAGAAATGCCGCAGAGGGGAGCAGCGCTGACGGGCACACAGGCAGGGTGGGCAGGGGGCTGCGGGCGAGGGCGGCTGTGAAGGCTCCCATCACCACATCCCCCCCGGGGGGCAGCCAGGCGCGGGCCCGGGCACTGCGTGAAGGTAACCCACGGTCCCCCTGCAGGTGTCGGCCGACTCCAGCTCGTCCATGAACTCGGGCGTGATGCTGGTGCGGCCCTCGCGCCTCTCCTCCAGCGGCACCCCCATGCTGGCCGGCGTCTCCGAGTACGAGCTCCCCGAGGACCCGCGCTGGGAGCTGCCCCGGGACAGGTGAGGCCCAGCCCTGCCCCGGCGGGAGCTGCGTGAGGACGGTGGTGCTGGTGCTGGGACCAACCTGCTGCCCCTGCATCGGGGTCTTCTCCCACCAGGCTGATCCTGGGCAAGCCTCTGGGAGAAGGGTGCTTCGGGCAGGTGGTGCTGGCAGAAGCCATCGGCCTTGACAAGGACAAGCCCAACCGCGTGACCAAGGTGGCGGTGAAGATGCTCAAGTGTAAGTGACGGCGAGAAGGGTGGTCCTGGCACGGTGCCACAGCCCTGGCTGGGGCCCGGGGTCTGCAACCCAGCCTGGCACCCCCTAACTGCTGCCTTCTCCGCTTCAGCCGACGCCACGGAGAAGGACTTGTCTGACCTCATCTCCGAGATGGAGATGATGAAGATGATCGGCAAGCACAAGAACATCATCAACCTGCTGGGAGCCTGCACGCAGGATGGTGAGGGTGCACGAGCGGGGAGGAGGTGTCCCCTCTGCCGCCCCTGCAGCCGCTGGGAGGGGCTGGCCCGGCACCCCACTCCGTGCTCCAGCCTCTCGTCGCTCCGTCCCCCCAGGACCCCTCTACGTGATCGTGGAATACGCCAGCAAGGGCAACCTCCGGGAGTACCTGCAGGCGCGGCGGCCCCCGGGCATGGAGTACTGCTACAACCCCGCCCGCGTCCCCGAGGAGCAGCTCTCCTTCAAGGACCTGGTCTCCTGTGCCTACCAGGTGGCACGAGGCATGGAGTACCTGGCCTCCAAGAAGGTGAGGAGCCCCCAGGGGGCTGTGGTGGGATGGGGCAGCTGGGCCTGGGGGGATGCACCCTTCCCTCCCCGCCCGTCCCGTGGTGGAGAACCATCCAGTGGCTTGGGGGACCGGCTGACGGCCCCGTGCCCGGGCAGTGCATCCACAGGGACCTGGCGGCCAGGAACGTCCTGGTGACGGAGGACAACGTGATGAAGATCGCTGACTTCGGGCTGGCCCGTGACATCCACCACATCGATTACTACAAGAAGACGACAAATGTGAGCGGTGTGCGAGGGGTTTTGCGGGGCGGGGGTACCGGGGATGCTCCAGTCCGTGCTGGGAATGCCACACGTGTGCAGGGCTCGTCCCTGCCCCGGGCTCCCTCACAGCCAGGCAGCACGGAGCCAACGTGGGCTCTTGTGTCCCAGGGTCGCCTGCCAGTGAAGTGGATGGCCCCCGAGGCTCTCTTCGACCGAATCTACACCCACCAGAGTGACGTGTGAGTAGCGCCTGCTGGGGAATGCACGAGTGGGATGGGTCTGGATTTAATGAAATCACAATTGGTGTCGGCCCACCAAACATTCTGAATCCAAATTGTATTTGGGGCTGGGACTCGTTTATCCTGCAGAGTCAGTCCAAGCCGTGGATGGTTGTTCCTCCCAGCAAACCAACCTCTCACCGTACCCAAACTGGGGCCCAGCGGGGTGTCAGCCCCCCGGAGCTGGTGCCCCAGCATCCACCCTGTGTTCCCAGGTGGTCCTTCGGGGTGCTGCTGTGGGAGATTTTCACGCTGGGTGGGTCGCCCTACCCCGGTGTGCCCGTTGAGGAGCTCTTCAAGCTGCTGAAGGAAGGTCACAGGATGGACAAGCCCAGCAACTGCACCAACGAGCTGTGAGTGCAGTGCTAGGATGGGAAAGAGGAGTTTGAAGTCTCTTGAGTGCCATTGCCTGGCCCAGAACACGGGCTGGGGCATGGAGGGTGGCGGGCAGATGTTCAGAGTTACGGTCTCAGCAGTTCCCAGCCCTGCAAAACCATCAGTCCATCAGATTTGCAATAATCAGCATCTCCCTCCATTATCCCTTGACGGGAGGGAACCCCAGAGTGACCCCAGCACAGGGACCAGCCCAGACTGTGTCCATCCTCCTCCCCAAACAGCCCTAGGTCATGAGGGCAAGCGGGAGAGTGTCCCTTCCTTCCAGGCAGGGGATTGCCCTAAATCCCTGGAGCAGCACCTGCACTGGCCGTGGGTCCCAGCCTGAGCACAGGGGCACATTCCTGGTGCTCCTCTGCTCCCGTGGGTGGGGGTCCCCAGCCGCTTGCCCCGGGCTGAGCCCCTGCCTCCCCCTGCCCTGGCAGGTACATGATGATGCGGGATTGCTGGCACGCCGTCCCTTCCCAGAGACCCACCTTCAAGCAGCTGGTGGAGGACCTGGACAGGATCGTGGCCATGACCTCCAACCAGGTAGGAGAGGCAGCACTGCTGGCACCTGGGTGAGGCGCTCCCTGGGGGCTGCCCAGTCCCCTCCTGAGCCCATCCTCGGGGTCTGTCCCCCTCAGGAGTACCTGGACCTGTCCATGCCGCTGGACCAGTATTCTCCCGGCTTCCCGGACACCCGCAGCTCCACCTGCTCCTCGGGAGAGGACTCTGTTTTTTCCCACGACCCGCTCCCGGACGAGCCGTGCCTTCCCAAGTTCCCCCCTCAGCACAGCAACGGCGGACTGAAGCGACACTGAGGGTGGCACTGCCCGGGGTGCCGTGCCGTGCCGTGCCGTGCCGTGCCGTGCCGTGCCCGTGGACGCTGCCTGCACAGCCTGGTCGTGCTGAGCTGTTGCAGAAAGGGTTCAGAGACATCCGTAGCATCTCACGTAACCAAAACCACCCACGTCCTTCCAGCTTCTCCTGCCGCCTCGTGCCAGCTCTCCACAGCCCAAAGGGTTCGGCTCCGGTGTTTTTATGGCGTTTCCTCCTTTCGTTTTTAAACCTCTTTTTCCATGAATTCTGTGCTTGAGTATTCCCACTTGGTTGAGCTGAAATCCTCTCCCGTGGGCAGTGCACGGCCAAAGAGCCAGCCGGGCATCCCGGGGTGGCACATCCTGGTAGGGCCCAGAGAGCCGGGCTGGCCTGCCACTTGGACAGCTCGATCAGCCGGGAGCAGCACCCGGCTCCTGCGGCTGCACGAGGGGGAAACCTCGGTGTGCTGGGAGCCCTGGTGTGCCAGGAGCCTCACTGGTGTGCCAGGAGCTTCACTGGTGTGCCGGGAGCCTCACTGGTGTGGGGCTCCCCCTCTGCCCGGGCTGCTCCGGGGCTGGTCCCGCAGCCCCGTGGTGCCAGCGCCGGTGGGCTCTGCTGAGCCGTGCCCAGCACACCCGGGGCAGGAGCCACAGCGGGTGCCGTGCCCAGCCCTGCTCGGAGGCACCCGAACCCACCCGTGCTAAACCCAGAGTCCCGTGTACATAACGAAAAATATGTATAAATATGAATATATATTTACATGTCTTTTTAAAAAGGGTTGTTACCAGAGATATACCAGTTTGGTAGGAAGGTACTAGTGGCTGGTAGATATCAGTTGCTATAAAAAAAAAAAAAATTCATATATTTTGCTATTTTTGCTGTTTTTATTTTTTTAAATTATGTTCTAAACCTATTTCAGTTTAGGTCCCTCGATAAAAATTGCTGCTGCTGCTTCAGTTTTATATGGGGTTGTATTAAACAATAATAATAATGTGTCGATGCCTTTTGGGAATCCGTTGTCATTACGTGCCTGGCCTTGCCCTGGCCCCGCGTCCCCCCTGCTCCCTCCCGGGCGGGGCTGGGGCCGGCCGGTGCCTGTGACGGGGATGGGGACATCCCGTGCCCGTGGGGAGCAGCAGGGGGACGCCGCACGCCCCCAGCCCGGCTCGGTCCAGCCCCGCTCCCCGGGCGATGCCTGCCAGTGCCTTACCGGGGGAGCAGCCTCATCCCAGCTCTGCCCGTCCGTGCTCCCCGGGCTGTCCTCCGGCCGCACGGGGCATCCCCCCGGCCGGGGCAGCCCCTCACCGGGGCAGGGGCCACCTGTAACCCCCCCCTCCCTGCCGCTGGTGTCGAGACGCTGGAGCCAGGCCGCTGTTACTTGAAAAGTTTATTTTGCCTTTGTATGGAGAAATATTATTTGTTGTAAACTCTTCTGTAATGAATCTGGAATTCTTGTAATTATTAAAGACTTTAACCGCGACTTCGCCACCCACGGCCCGTCCCTGGAGGGGCGGTGGGGATGGGGCTGTCGGCGCTCTGGGTGCTGGAGCTCGTCCGAGCAGCACTTTGGGAAGGTGACGCTCGGGGAGCAGCCGGGATGGCAGCTGCTTCTGTGGGAATTCTGGTTTTCGGGGCTCCAGCGCTCCCCGTAAATACATCTTGGCACTCTGCACCCCACGGGGCCTGGGCGGTGGTGTGGGGGTGGCTGACCGTGCCTGGAGGGAGGGGGCTGAGAGGGGCTGGCTGACCGTGCCTGGAGGGAGGGGGGTGAGAGGGGCTGCCAGCCCCTCCGGAGCCCTCGAATGGTTACGCTGAGGCAGCTGAGGCAGCTGCAGCATCGCCGGCCTCCCCGGCCTTTTTAAATGCATCTGCTTGTTGCTATTTCCCGGTGTAAATTAAATCGATCAGCTGCACTCTGCCCACCCCCCACCCCCTTTAAATTAAGTAGAGCTTTTAATCAAGTGATTTATGTTGAATTTGCGGCCCTGGATTAAACTCGCAGCCCAGGCGGGGGGAGCGGGGCTGGGGGGCTCCATAAATCACCGCTCTCTCCGGGCCCGGCTTGGCGAGGCGCAGGGAGAGCTGGAGTTGGTGTTTACATCATCCCAAACTGCAGCTCTCACCGTCTCCTGCTCATTTCCTGGGGTTACCAGGAGGGCAATTAAATATGATAATAAGCAGAGCAGCTGCAGCAGAGCTGCTGGCGCTCGCTGCCGGGCTGGGGAAGGGGCACGTGCGGCCGGGTGCCCCCTGCCCTCCGTGGGGACGTGGGGACACGGGCACGGAGGGTCCCGGGGTGCTGCCCTGGCCGGCACCCAGCAGAAGCCACGGAGGCTGACGGGACAGGGCTGCCTGAATGTGGGACCCCAGCAGGAAAGTTCAGCTCCTCTCTGCTCTTCCCGGTAAGGCAGCCTCTCCCTGTGGGCAATCCGGGCCATGGGCATCCCCCAAAACTGGCCCCGCTCAGGGCTGTGGGGGACCCGCAGGACCAAAGCCCCCCCAGCTCAGGGGGTGCCTGCAGCCCCTCCTGCACTGCCCGGCACCAGGAGGGGGACGGGATAGGGTCCCTCGGGAAATGGCTCCAAAGCAATGGAGGGTCCGAAGGTGCTGCCCTCGGGAGCCCCCTGAGCGGGGGAGGCACGCTGGGCATCCGTGGCTGCCGAGTGCTTGGCCTGCACCGCGTTTGGCTCCCACAGCAACCTTTGTCTTCTCCGCTCCTCGCCTTCCTCGTTCTCTCCTTTTAAAGCCCTCGGACTGTGCAGGGCTGGGACAATCTCTTGGCCCCAGCCCAGGACGTGGCTGCCCTGCCAGCGCTGAGCTGGGCTTTGTCCCCCTGCCAGCCGTGGCAGGAACCTCCTGTGCCATTCCCCCTCGGCGCAGGGTCCCACGGCTCGGAGCACGGCTCAGCGGGTGCGTGGGGAGCGATCCCCCCCAGCCTGAGGGCCATGGCTGCCCCCAGCCCCCTCAGCCGCCCTCCATCCCCCATGTCCCACCCGGCTGTGGGGTCAGCAGGACCCCGGGGTCCAGCTCCGGCCCGCCCTGGCCACCCAGAGCTGAGCAGAGCCAGAGCCAGATGTGTGCAGCTGCAGCCAGGGCACGTGGCTCCCCCAAACCCTCGCGGGCACCGTGAGGAGCAGGATGGGCACCGGGACAGGACCATCCCTGGGGACACCTCGGGGACGTTGCCACCTGCACCCCATCCCGCTCCATGTGAGGTTTGACGGCGCAGCCCTTGTCCCACATCACTTTAGGCTGGGATACAGCTCCGTCTCCTTTGTTACACGTTTACAGCAGAGGCAGAAGGGCTGCAGGAATGTGGCGCTGGGATCCGGGAGCTGTAAATCCCAGCCTTTGTTGTGCTTGGGCCGCACTAAATCACCGCTTTTCCCTCTGAATACTAATCTCCTCCAAAAGTGCTGACCGGGGCATCTTTCCGCAGCAGCTTTCTGGGGAAGAGGCTGACGCAAGGCCGGGGCTGGGGCTGGGGCTGGCACGGACGGTCCCGAGCAGCATCCAGCAGAAATCCAGCAGCATCCAGCAGAAATCCCGGCTCCGGGCAAGGCGCTGCCCCGGCCCCGGCGCGGAGGGGACGGACACGGGCGCCACAACCCCCGGCTCCAGGCTGGAGCAGCGGCGGTGTGAGGGTGCCCGGGGGAAGGATAAACAGCCGAGGAGCTGGTTCTGCAGGCTGGGGGGAGACTGGAAGGTGTTTGGCATCAGCGTGGCTGGAAAAGCTCTCCCCACGCCAAAGCACACACGGCCTTGGAGCTCTGCAGCGTTTCATTCGCCCGACGCTGCAGAACAGAATCCCGGGATTTATGGGGCTCCGCGGGGGTCGTTTCCTCCCCTCGCTCGGCAGGTCACGGAGCAGGATTGCTGCTCCCCCTCCGTGTGCCTGCAGGGCACAGCGGCCCTGGGGAGGTGCCTGGGGTCCCGGGCAGAGGTGACATCTGGGCACGTCCCCCCGGCCAGCCCTGCAGCAGCCGTGACCTGTGGGGGCTGGGGGAGGAGGGGATTCTTGATCTGAAAATGGCTTTGTTCAGAGGTGTGTGAGCGGCCCGGGGCTGCCTCGGGTTCCTCGCCCTCTGCCCTGGGAGGAGGGAGGCTTTGCCACAGCCTGTGCCCACTTCAGGCTGGACACGGTGCTCACCGCGGGCAATCCAAGGAAAAGCGAGGCCCAGCTTCCAGATCTTTCTAAATTGAAAGCACAGGAGGCGAATGGACACGGCCTGAGCCCTCGCACACACGCCAGGGTGGTGTGGTCACGGTGGGGCACGGCTGGGGGACACCAGAGCCCACTCAGAGCTCGCCCACGGAAGGGCGGTGCCCAGGTGATGTCCAGGCTCCCCCCAGCCCCTCTCACTCTCCATCTGTGAAACCTCTCAGCAGAGGAATGTGCTGCTCCCCCGGCAGCCAGTACAGGCTGGCTCTGCCTTCATCCCGCCCAGGACACCCGCCAGCCTCCTCCTCGCCCTCCGCCGGCTTCGGGAGTGGGAGCAGCCACGGGCTGGAACACCAGGCAGGAGGAGACGCCTTCCCTCACGACCGCGCTGAGAGGCAGCAGTGACTCCACAGCAAGGGTGGCGTTATTTTATTGAAATAACGTTTGCTCCCATTTATTAAACACAGATCCGGCACTGCGGACGGGCTGGACGAACAAGGAGGGGTTCAGGTACAGAGCTGAGGACACAGGACGCCTGGCAGCTGGCTCTGAGGTGCTGCAGGTGCCTGAGGCCTCGGGTATAAAGTGCTGCTCACACCTGACCTTGGAGAACTGGCTTTCAGTCGGGTTGTTCTAAAGGCTGGCTGACTTGTGGAAGAGACATTTCATTCCTACTTAGCACCAAATCTAATTTTACAGTAAGTATAAATATACATATTTAAAATCCATAATGTGAGTAATTTCTGAGCATTTACATAGGACAGAGTAAAAAATTTAACAAATGCTAAAAACAGCTTTTCAGTATCCTCTGAGAGTCTGGCAAAAACTGAGTCATCGCTGGAGTGCGTGAGGAGAGCACTTGGTGTGTGTTCTGAGCCTGCTAAGGATTAACCAGATCTCCAGGCTCGGGAGAGGTGTGCAGGTCCCGGCTGCTCCCTCGAGTGACCCAGAGGGATCCTGAAAGTGCAAGTCTGGATCTGTCACAGTGAGTGGCACCTGCACAGCTCCCACCGGGGAGCAAACACACACAGGGGAGGCTGTTCTGTCACTGCTCTCTGCTCCCGTCCAGCAAGGTCTGAAGTCCTTCTGAGCAGTTCCACCACAGCACCGAGTGCTGCTCCCTCCTTCCTTCCCTGTGGGTTGCCCTCCTCAGTAAAACTGTGGCCACGTGGGTCGTTGTGGGCTGGTCACTGGTTAAACTCCCCTAATCGGGACCGAGAGCCTGAGCTGCGAGGCTCAGGACATGCTGCTGGCCCTGGGTGCGTGGGGATGTTCCTGCAGAGGATTTCATGCTGCAGAACAGGCTTTGCTGGACCCCCAGCCCAGCTCGTTCTGGGCACAGGCCATTCCGACATGAAAAGCTGCCTTGGCTAAGCACAAACACCGGCTCAGGAACAGCACAGACAGCAGCACCGTTATTAACATATTTACACCATAAGTTAAAAGTAGCAGGGCAAGGATCCAGTGCAAAAGAGAAGCTGGGGCCATCCAGACAGGAGTGGCCTGGTTGCTAAACAAGCTTGGGACAGAGAGAGAGAGGCCCCTGAGGGCTGCTGCCTTGTTGTGGAGAGCAGCCTCCTGGGAAACCCCTGTTCCCTTTGCAGGAGGTGTGGAGATGGAAGCCGCTCCCTCCCAGTGCTGGCTCCAGGTTAGGCTCCGTTGGCACCAGCCTTGCTGCCCTGGGACGCTTCCATTTTGGTCTAGGGGCAAGAGAAAAGGGCAGGTTTTAGGCAGTACAAATGATTCTTGATTCAGAAATCTTTTCTGAAGGTGTCTTTCCCACATCATGTGTGGTATTTCTGTACTGAACAGCCCTCAGTGCAGTTCCCATCCAGTTTCTCCAGCTGCTCCTTGAACTCAACGCTCACAGCGTCCTGCACCACAAACCTCCCCAGCTTGGCTGCGGGTTGTGTGAAGAACAATCTCTTTTGGGAAGCGTAAGAACTCTGACAAGCTCACCTCTTGTGGGGGAGGCTTCACCGGCGCTTCTGGGAATGGCAATTTCTCTGCTGGCTGGGACACAAATTCTTCATTCTTGAAGGAAAAAGCAGCTGTAAGTCACAGAACCCTCTCGGAAAGGGCAAAACCCCGCAGCCCCTTCTCCCTTCTGAGCAAGGCTGCTCCCTGCTCACTCTGTGAGAGCTGTGCTGGCATTCCCATTGTTTCCCCAGCACAATTTGACTATGTGGAAATATTTCTGGCAGTTGATGCAAAATTCTTTGATTCCTGCTGCTGCTTTTATCAGCTGGGACTAATCTAAGGAATTCACTGCAGCGTGATGCTGAGAACCATATGCTCTGGCTTTCCTACTCGAGATACTTTGGCTCATTTTGTCCTGGACAACTAAGCCCAAATTCAGTAGGAAGGCTAAAAACAAGTCCTCTTTAGCTGCCTCCTCTGAGCTAGATGTACCTGGGCTGAGCTCTGGAGCAATTCAGGCAGCGAGCCCTCCCTGGCTGGCAGCCAGTGCCGTGGCACTGAACCACCAGCTGCTCCCAGCAGCAGGGCCAGGGGTGCCACAGCAGATCCCTGCTCCCTTCCCTCGCCTCTTCAGCCAGAACATGCAGCTGTGAGGCTCTTGGGAGGAAACACCTACACAGCGCAAGAGCAGACACTGCTCGTGCTCTGTGCCACAGTGTCAAACACAGGTTTTGTCTGGCTTTGGAAAGGTTTGGTCACACTCAGTTCCCGAGGATTTCAGCACACGTTTTCCTGCTTGCAGACTGCCATTTCTAACCTTTCTTCCCTGTACAACAGGGGCAGGATCCAGGAGGGTCTCCTGACCTTCGAGCACGGATGTCATCGCTCCAGCAGCTTCACCTGTCTGCAGAAGAACACAGAGCCATAACTTCGGCCCACTGGCAGGGCCAAAAAACGAGATTCCTGTCACAGCCACTCATTTTTATAATGTATAATGGCTGAGCTATTAACCTAAAAGTTTTATTCAAACAACTCACCTTGTTCTGTGGAATGGGAACAGGTTGTGGCTTGATGTCTATTAAGTACAAGGCACGGGAAAGCAGGAGGAGAGAAGAAGGAACGTTCTCCTTTAAGTGCAGATCCAGCCACTGTTGGAAGGGAACAGAAGGGGAAGTTATTTCACACTGGCTCTATGTGGGTATTCATTAATACAACACTCTTTGTCCTTAAAGCAGTCTTGAGTTTGGCTGATACAGTTTTAAGTTACCACAATGAGAAGAAATGGGTCTGAGGAGTTAGGAATACACCCCACCAAACCTTGCTTCTAGCTGGCCCTGGTTCTGTTTGGTTTTCTCTTTGGCCTAGGACATAATCTGGACCCCTCATGCCTTAGAGCTCAGCTCTGCAGGTGAGGATCCAGCTTGAAACTCGTGCATGAATTCTCAGGAAGCCGTGCCTGCTGTACCTCACCCCTGCCTGGTACAGAACCCGGCCGGGGCACACTCACCTGCCCCAGCTGCTCCTTCAGCTGCTCCTCAGAGAGCCCCAGTGACCGCATCCCTCTGGCCCTGCAGGCGCTCTGCAGCTCCGACACGCTCAGGCCACCGACCCCTTCCTTGGCGATCATCTGGAACGAGCAGCAACGTTCCCGTCCAGGCACGGAGTGGCCGAGACCCCGTCACAACTGAAGGGACTTCTGGAGGTCCCCAGCCCGATCCCCTGCTCAAAACTGCTCAGCATTTTCCATCTGTGCTTTGAGCCTCTCTAGGGACGGGGATTTCACAGCCTCCAGACAACCTCTTCCACTGTTTACCCACTCGCTGGTTTTCATTTTCTTTCTTACCAAGCTGAAATTCCCCTTGCTGCAACTTGTGCCCGTTACCTGTTGTCCCTCCGCTCTGCACGTACAAGTCTGGTTCCCTTTTCCAAATAACCCCACTGCACCTTGAAACATCCCTTTTTGTGAGTCAGTGTGACTCCAGAACGAAACGTTCCAGTGCCAATATCTGCAGTGCTTCCTTTGTTACAGCTCCCCAAAGGCTGCAAGGGGGCAGGGAGCTGAACTCTGTTCTGTTTTCCTCTGTAGTCTCTCATGGGGAGGATCTGACCCGCACCAATGTTAAACCCCTGCCCTGTGGAGGGTTTGTGGGACACGAGCCTCAGGCAGAACCTGTGGGCAATTCCTCGGGGCCCTTCCAGGCTCACCTCGTCGTCGGCCTTGATGCTGCGCAGCCGCAGCAGCAGCTGGAAGCGGAGCAGGTTGTTGGTGCCGATGGGCTGCAGCTCCAGCAGCTTGCACAGAGCCACCAGCTGCGGCCGCTCCAGGTGCTCCAGGGTCAGCTCGTCCTCGAAGAGCTTGGAGAAGCGCACGATCTCCTGCGTGCTGGGCCGGTGGCCGCTGTGGCGGATCTGAACGGAGGCACGATGCAAACCTGAGCAGGATCCACCGCCTGGGAATCCCTTCCCCTTCCTCCCACTGGAATTCCCGTCTCCGATGGAAACAGGGCGGGACAGTTAAAAGCCAAACTGTCACTGAGCAGCTGCTGGAGTTTCACATTCCCTTCCAGGATGGGAATTGCTGTGGGCACAGCTCTGGCAGCGGGGCCAGCAGGGAGGAGCCGGGGAGCAGCACCCGACAGGGCAGCTCTGTGCTGTCCCACGTCTCCACGATCCCGGCACAGCCCCCGTGTTCCCTGCCCGAACCCAAACCAGCAGCACCATCCCCGGCACGGCCCCTCCTACCTCATGCAGGTACGAGGAGAATTGTTTCCCTTGCCCTGTGTCTGCTTTGTTCCTTTTGGCCATCTCTACGATGGTCTCCCGCAGGAACTTGGCCAACTCCAGCTTCGCATTCAACTTCTTCTTCTGCTTTTCTTCCTTCATTTAGGAAATACAAAATTGTAAGTTAGAAAATACAACGCAGGAAGGGGAATTGCTGTGCACATTCCTTCTGATCCCTGTCCACAGCACAACCTTCCAACCCTCCCACTCGGCTCGGGACCAAGCTGGGAATGTCTCACGCACTGGGGAGGCCGATTCCCCCTCCCAGCAGCAGGCAGGGAACAGCAGCTCTGCAGAGCTGCTCCGAGGAGCTGCGGACACTCCTCACAGAGGACATGAACCTTTTTTGACTCCGTCTCAAATGTCGAGGGCAGCATTTCAGGGAAGAGCTTGAGGAACACGGGTAGCAGGAACTCCATGAAGGGGACGATGACAAACACCAGGAAGGGAACCAGCCGGAAGAGATCCGCACAAGTTCTCAGCAACTGCACGGAGAAGAGCAGAGCAGAGATTACCCAGAGATTATCGCTCAGCCAGACACACAAAACCTGCCCAAAGAAGGGGTTAAGCCTCTTACTGCACCGCTTTATCCTGGTGCCGTGGCACTCACCCTTCGCCTCTCCCTCCTGGTGAGCACCTGTCCGTGGAGCAGCCTCCACACCATCCTGGCAGCCACCTTGGTGTCGATCCAGAGCAGGTGGAATCCATCGTAGTAATGCTTCAGCTCATCCACCACTTTTTGTCGCAAGGACCTTTTCCCTGCAGGAGCCTCTGGGATCTGTTTGGCCAGCGGTTTGGCTCCCTGGCTTCCAGCATTTCGGTGGGACGGGGACGCGCCCGGGGGCTGCTGCTGCTGCCGCGGGCAGGTGGAAGTGTGCAAGGTGTGGGCAGGCGAGCGGGGCAGGGCAGCGCCCAGGCAGGCCCGGCGCGGCCAGGGATGGGCTTTGGAGTCTCTGGGAGCCCAGGGTAACTGGGAATCCACCAGCTGGACCAGGGCAAGGGCCGGGGAGCACAGAGGGCTGGAGTGCGCCAGGAGATGGGAGCCTCTGAAACTGGAGAGTTGAGTCAGTGAGAGAGCAGCGCAGGGAGGCGCCGCACCCGGAGGGACGTTCCCAGCACCAAATCACCCCCTGGGATTGATTCTGTGGCTGAGACTCCGATCCTTCCGGGTGAAACACCGGGAACGCGTCCTGTGCTAGCAGCTCATCTCGTGGGGGGAACCGCCCGAGCCTCCGCAGCGCCTCTCGGAAGCGCTTTGACCGAGGAACGGGGCGAAAGGAGCCGGTTACGGACAAACCCCCGGGGGGACGCGGGGCTTACCTGGCCCTGGCCGCGGCCAGGAGCGCGCTGCAGCCGCAGGCAGCCATGGCTGGGCAGCGGGGGC
>VZTA01006282.1:38506-72919 GCA_013398855.1 Mohoua ochrocephala | reverse complement strand
GCTCCCCGCTCCGGCCCCGCGGCTCCCACCGGGGCCGAGCCCCGACCCGCTGCGGGCGAGAAACTCGGGGTTTCACCCAAGCGGAGCCGTCGGTGTCACCGTGCCGCGGCCTCCCCAGCTCGAGGAAAAGGCTTTTATTGCGCGCGGGAAGAGCTGCGGATCAGCGGAGGGTTTGTTGTTGCTCTGGTGTTATTTTTTTGCGGTGCTGTTGCGTTGTGCTGCACTTTGTTGTGGTCTCGCAGTGCTTTCATCTCGCTGTCAGTGCACTCCGTCGTTTCGGTGCAATTTGTCGTTGAAAGTCTTAATGATAACATAGTTCTGTAGACATTCAGTAGCCCAAAGGACGATATTAAGTAGCCAGTAGTTAAAGGAAGAATTGTAGCGTGTTTTGATGGCTGTTTGGGTCTCTCAGTGACCTTTTGCAGAGGTGCACAGTGAATGCTTTGGTAGTTAGGGTTTTTTTTTTTTCAATTAATTATTTTTACGAACTGCTTGAAAAGATTTTGCTCCAAGCCGTGAGCCCGTGCTTTATGGAGGGACAGGGTAGGAGCGGAGGACGGTGGTCACAGGCTGCGTGCTTTGATGAATACAAACGTGTTTTGCCTTTTCCAGTGTCGCGGCTTTGCCCGAGTTTGGGGCGGTTGGTGTGAGAGCCGTTGTGGTTCTTGCCCTGGCTGTGGGACGTGACTGCCTGTCACGGTGTCACAGCCTTTGGTGCTGCCAGAGACCTGGCTTCATGTCAGTACCACGACTTTTCCTGAACACCCAAAGATTTTGCTCCGTGTTTCCCCTTTGAATCCCGTGGCTCTCTAACCGAACGAATCCCTGAGCTCCTTTTTCAGGCAAACCCCTTTTCTCTGCTGTCCGAGTTGTTTCTTTCCACAGCACCGTGGGAAACTTCTTCCAGATGCCCTTATCAAACCCAGTTAGAGACGTGACTGTTTTTTCTGGCATTCAGAAACCAAACACAAAACACCTTTACAAAGGTGCACAGGGAAGCAGCCTCACTTCATGCTTTAAAGTTTGTCAAGAGGCCTGTGATTCACCACTGCTGTCTGCCAGGAGGAACAGCTCAGTCCAGCTGCAGTCAGGAGAAATCCACAGGCCAGGTTTCCTGGTAAAGGCTCACGTGCAGGTGAAAATTCGGAGTTGTCTTAACGTGTGCAAACAGGGCTTTGCCTGGGGGATTTTTTTTGTTAAGGACATGCAGGGAAGAATGGGACAAAGCAGATTGCGCAGACCGAGCGCAGGGATTAGTAGGAATAATTGTTGTATTGTATTTCTATCTGCAGTCCATACAATTCTGATCTACCTGGATGGTGTTCCAGGTGACAGAGGTGTCCCTCTGGGTCACGGTTAACGTGACTGGAAGCCATGGGTGTGCTCAGCTCTGGAGAGGAGTGAGGTGCAGGGGTGTGTGTGTGAACCGCAGGTTTAAGGTTTCGAGAGGTCAGGAGTGATTGCATCGCTTCAGACACCCGGCCTGTCCAGCCAGGCAGCTCTGTCTGTCTGTCTGTCAAACACCTGCAGCAGGGAACAGCTACTGAGAGCAGTTGCTGCGTTGGTCGGGTGCTTGAGGGGACCAGCACCAGGGCAGGTTGGGCACTTTGGAGCAAAACAGCACAGGAATGGCACTGAACATCTGTGGGGTGAGGAGGGGTTGGTAGGACGTGAGCAGAGGTTTGAATCTCTCTGATTTAGGTCTGTGCGGACAGGAACTGGGTTGGTGTTTGTACATAAAGATGTCCTGGAACTTGTGCTTCTGAGCCTGTTGATAGAAAGCCCAGCTCAGGGTGACGAGGCGGTGACACCGGTGTGAGCGCACACGGCTGACTCACAGCAGTGCTGCCAGCTCCCCTGGGGAGCCAGCAGGCCGGGTCCTGCCTCACAGCAAACACTTTCCATCCGTGAAACACCTCTGGCTGTGCTAGCCCCACGTGGGGATTGTGAGCAGAAAAGGGTGGAAAAGGTTTTGTGAAACCTCTGTTTGAAATAGATGTGTGCTGGACTTCTGTCAGTAGCTGCTGTGTCTCTCCCTGCCATGGCCACAGCCAGCCTCAGCCAGAGCTACAGAACTCCCTGGTTGGGAAGGAGAAAAGCTGTGATCACATGGGATTGGAATTGTGTGATAATCTGAGGTCAGTCGTTATTTAGTCTAATGCAGCATGGAAGCAAGGTTTGAGAACTTTCAGCCTTGTTTTCTGAGAGCAAAGTTGAAAAATACTCATGCTAGAACTGGCTTTGGATAAGTGCAGTTGTTGGTGAAGATGTGAAGCTGGAGGATCCATAATTGTGCAAAACCTTGCCCTCGCTGAGCGCTCACTCTTGGAGTGGAACTGATTTTTTTGAGTTATGCTCAGTTGAGCTGAGAAGCTTGGGATGGGAACTGAAACAGTGTTCACTAAGAAAGAGCTCTCCTAGGCTGACCTGCCTTATTCTGTACTGCTTATATGTTTTCATTTACCTTTTCCTCTGGTACTTTGAATTGTGACTCTCCCATGGACAACAGGAAAATATTTACTGAGGGTGGGTAGACTCTCAGTGGTTTTAAATGGCCCTGTGTCCCTGTCTACCCTGGGAAAGGACTGGAACAGAAGGGTGGACACTCGCCTTTAAAGAGGAAACTCTTTCTCTCATTAGGAAATTCACTTGCACTTTTGAAAATGTTGACTTCAAGTTGTTTGTAGCCTCTGAAGTGTCCATTTCCTATAAACCTTGAAATGATGAAACTGTTTCTTCTTCTGTTGATCTCCAGCGTTGTATCAGTGCAGGATCTGTTGTGGGTCACGTTTGGAAGCCAGATGTACAGCTCACGGCAGGCTGACACGGTGGGGTAATGGAGTAACCACTGGCATAGGGAGAAGAATTTATTCTGGAATACTTTTCTGCACGATCAGCTGGAAATCCTGGTGCCCCGTGGTTTGGGTGGTGCTGCTGTGAGGCAGGGACGGCTCTCCTTGCTGACAGGGGGGTGTTCTTTGCCTTAGTGCTTGGGAGGGATGTGCACAAAGCTGTCCTTCCTTAGGGTGTTGGGCTCCCTGTGTGCTCGGGGTTCCTCGTGTGTTCTGTTGTTGTGGGTCACCACAGAGCCTGTCCTCTCTCCGTAATCCTGCCCAGGTGCCGCTTCCCTGGGCAACGTGTGGGGACGGATCCACTGATGCAGAATTTTGGGCCAGAAGGAGGGTGGGAAGGTCTGGGTGTGTGAACAGCGATGACAGCGAGAGACTGGGCAGGAAGGAGCTGGCAGTGATGTCAGTGCTGTGGGAGGACAGAACAGCCTCGGTGCTTTGGGGCCGCTGAGAGCAGTTCCCCGGAGCCCTGACCCTGGTGCTCAGCCCGCACGGAGTCACTGAGGCACGGATTTGGGATGGGGTGTCCCAGCTGCGCAGCACAGGCTGGCACCCAGGCTGAGCGACACAGGCGAGCTCCAGAACTAAGTAAAAAGAAAGAAGTCATAACTGTTCTTTAACTGGTAGCTCCTAAATGCAGCGCTTCAAAGTTCATTAATCCACACTTCTGCCATGTAACAAAACAAAGCACAGTGGCAGCCACCTCTGCAGAGCCTGGGGGAGCTGCACTGGCAGCTGGGACTGTGCCCTTCCAGCTGTGGATGTTCCTGAAGTGCTGCAACAGCTTCCCAAGAGTTCTTTTTAAGTATTCAGAAGAAAAAGAAGGTTGAACCTGGTTTTAGTAAAAAATAAAGCCTGGCCTAGTGAGAGAATCCGCTGTTTGCTCTTTGGTTTGGCCGATGCAAAGTAACAATTTGGTGGTAAATAGTGCAAACAGTCCCACTTCCTCTTCCCAGAACAGGAGTGGTTTGGGGTTTTTGACCTTGCTGTGCAATCCCACGTGCCGCTCCTCAGATCTGTGCCAGTGACAGGGACGGTTGTGTCGGTCTGCTGGCTGATGTGCAGAGCTCTGGAGGAAGGGGTGGTTTCATGGCCCCGAGGTTTAAAAGTTCCTGCAATGAGGAAATTCTGCTGCAGAGCCTTGTGCTGTTACTGCCCTGAATTGCTTAATTACGGTGACAAACGTGCCCGAGTCACTCTCACGGGGCAGCGAAGATAAGACAAACATCAGTTTAGTCTGAGTGTGAGGATCATCCCAAAGCATCACCCCGAAACATCCAGCACAAATCTGATCAAGTTCTTGTTCCTCTTGGAACTTTGGTTACTTTTTTCGGTCTTGGAGGAGGGAAGTTCTCAGTGTTAGGAAAGCTCTTAGCTAAGGTATTGAGGTGAGGAGGGTGAGAATTTCATGTGGGCAGGGTTTAATGGAGGTTCCCATTAGAAGAAGTCTGTGGGATGCATTAATGTCATTTCAAACCCAGACCAAAAGGGCACAGTAACCCTCCCGTGTGCCCACACAGGCAGAACAAATACCATGGGGCCGTGTTTGCTTTGGAAGGGCTGAACTAACCTTGTGGGAAGCAAACTGGTGTTTCTTACCTGCAGGTCAGGTCACTGTGAGTTGCTTCTTGTTGAACATTGAGCTGCTTACGTGAATGCCAAAGCCTTCCCAGAGCCTGCTGTTGAGTTTTGGAAGTCTAACTCTGGTTTAGTCTGTTTTTGGTGTTTTGATGTGCCCTGGAAAGTTGAAGGTGTGTGTGGCAGTGCTCAGCTGGAATCTCATTCAGTGAGTAACCCCAGGGTTTGGGCTCTGTTGATGCTGAGGCTCAGAACCACGCAGTGCTTAATGTTAAAATCAGGGGCAGGAGAATGACCCTCCTCACTCAGCTGCTGAGAGCCAGTGCATGCAAACCGTTCTCTGCTGCTCTGGGGAGGGAAGAGGTTGGGAAGCCCCATCTGAGGCTGCTGCTGGGCGCTGGTTTCCCAGTGGCCAAGGTGGAATGGCCCACTTGCTTTCATGGTGCTGTTGTTCAGAGCATCCCGTGGCTCAGGGCCCTGCCCGCCTAAGGGCTGCTCATGTCTCGAATTTTGGCAAGGAGGTGGGGAGGGAGGTGGAGGAAGAGGAGAGGTTTCTCTGTCGTTTGTCTTTCTGTGGTGTTCCTGGCTCGTGCAGTTTGCAGGGACTGTGTCAGGAGAGCCTGGTATCTCCTACGTGCTGCAAGGTGAAATGCTGTCCAGCTTCGGGTTGGAATAACCCTTCCTCTACTGCCTGACTGGGAAAGCTGTAGAGAGTGCTGGGGATTTTGGCACCATTATTCTGACTTTGTAGTACTTGGGCTTATAGCTCTTAGGCACTCGTAGGTGCTTCCGATATTCTTTGAGATGTCTCGGAAAGGAAGAAGTTGACCATGTGAAAGACACTTCAGTAGCCCTTTGTAAGGGCTCGGTGACACCAGTCCTCTCCAAATCCGTGCGAGGGTGGCTGCTGAATGGAGAGGGGGAAATTGGTCTTGAGATCCCTTTTTTCCTCAATTGCTTAATGTGCTTAATTACTGTTTTTTAATTTACACTGACTTCTTATTTCCCTTCCCCTGCCTCTAGGCCCTATGAGAAAAAGGGAAAGCTAAGGATGCTGGAGCAGAACAATGGATTTCTCTTTCTCTTTCATGCAAGGGATCATGGGAAACACAATTCAGCAACCACCTCAACTCATTGACTCCGCCAACATCCGCCAAGAGGAGGCCTTCGATGGCAGCAGTGACATTGCCGAGGATGGGGGCCGGACGCCGTACGAGGCCGCGCTGCAGCAAGGCTTCCAGTACCCCACGCCCACGGCGGAGGAGCTGCCCCCCCTCACCAACGGGTACCCCCCGGCCATCAGCATGTACGAGCCCCAAGCCAAATACCAGGCGTACGCTCAGTACCCCAACGGCTCGGCCAACGGCTTCGGCACGGTCAGGAACTTCAGCCCCCCGGAGTATTACCAAATGGAGAACTCCAACGCGCGGCCGCACGAGGCTCTGGAGAAACCTTCCCCTCCCCAGCCGCCGCCTCCGCCGCCGCCTTCGGCTCCGCAAGTGGGGATTCCAAAGAAGACTGGCTCACCAGAGATCAAACTCAAAATAACCAAAACTATCCAGAACGGCAGGGAATTGTTTGAGTCCTCCCTGTGCGGGGACCTGTTGAATGAAGTCCAAGCGAGGGAGTACGCTAAGGCAAAACATGAAGGGAGGAAAGAGAAAAGGAAAAAAAGTAGCAAGCATGACTCTTCCCGATCGGAAGAGCGCAAGTCGCACAAAATTCCAAAATTAGAAGCAGAGGAGCAAAATGTAAGTGGAATGGTAATTTCAGCCATCTGTACACCTGGTATTGTTGATGGAGAGCGTGTCCGGCAGGGCTTGTCCTTGTTCTGGCTGCGTGCACGCTGAGTCACCAGGCTTTAGTTACTCGTCACAGCCTCAGGATGAGGTTGCCAGGAGCCGTGTCTGTAGGACAACACAATGGTGGTTAAAAGGCTCGTATGAAAAACAAATTTTAGAAAAGGTTGTATTTCTAGATTGTTTTTTAAATATTATTTCGTGTTAGAGCGTGTTTAGAGTTTGCTCTACTCTGACCAGTGTTGAAGATGGAACTTCTGGACAAAAGCTCACACATTCCTAAAATTGCCTCTCGAAATAGTGCTGGATTGTCGAGTGGAAAGTCAGGCTACTTGGGGTATTCAGCAGTGAAACGTTTAATTAATCTGTGAAAGATACTGAAAATGTTGTGATTTACAAAACCCAGGAGCTGTGTAGCATAGGTAGAATGAGTAAAAATGAGTATTTTAAACCAGCAGGGGAATGAGAAGTACCAGCTGACACAGCACATTTTGGGGAGATTTAGCGTTGCTGTCTGTTGCCATTTATGTCAGATTTTGTACAATATTGTCCATATCCAGAGGATGTGCATCAGGTGGCGTTCACTGAGATTCCGGGAAGCAAAGACCTGGGTTACGTTGGTGCCCCCTCATTCTTTTCCTTTCGGTTTCATAAGCCACTCCAGTACTTCTGTTTCCTTTTCTCGTGCTTGTTCCTGCCACCTCTGTGGTTCTGGTTTCTGCCCCTCCCCGTTGAGGGAATGGGTGGCAGAGAGGCTGGTAAGTGCCAGGAATGGGGAAGTTGCTGTATCTGGCCAGGACAGAAATTGCCCCGTGCAGGCTGTGCTGGGCTGTTTCAGAATGTAGCTGAGTTTCTTGTAAAGTCTGTGGAAGCCCTGGGTGCTGTCAGGGAGAAGATGCTGTGCTGCAGGGGTCAGCTCTGATCTGGCAGAGTGGTTTCTGTGCCCCATGGAGGTGCTGTTGGAGCCCCTGTGAGGTGGCTGTGGGAGCTGCTGTGTCCTGCTGGCGCTCCCTGAGCAGCATCTCCCTTGCACTGTAACAACTTTCTGGCCTCTTCTCCGGGCTCCATCACCCCCACATCAGGCTGTCAGTTTGTTTCCCCTCTTACCAGTGATTCCTGTTCTGCTCCTGGAGCTTCAGCTCTGCCTGTCCCTCTGGCTCTGTTACCTGCTTACCACGAGACTGGAATCTTCTGTCTCTCTCAGACTGAACTAAAACCTTGCATCTTGAATTCCAAGTTTCTAGTCGTGTGTGTCATCCAGGGTTCACCAGAAATCTTGGTCTTGCTATTGTCCTCCTCGTTGCTTCCATTTCCCTTTCTAAAGGTGGTGTTGCAATAAATGTTTTGTCTTACCCAGCCCTGTTTCAGACACAGCTTGCTCTGACAGGAACAGGAATTTGTGCTGGTGGTTTTCAGTGTGAGTTTGCCAGGGCAGTCCCAGGTCCATGCTCCCATCACTTTGCCTTCCACTGCACAGTTTCATCTTCATGAAATTGTCATCTTCACTTTGGTCATCTTCAGTGTTAACGGTGTGAGACTTGTGACTTGGGATCATCTTCATAGGAACAAACAACTTTTTGTACCACTATGGTTGTTTTACAGTTTTACGCTCAACAGGGCTGCGCAAGTCAGGTGATCCAGCAGTTGTTCCTTGTTCTGACACTGTAATCTCAGTGGAGATCCACTGACTGTGAGGGTGTGCCCACACTGGAGAGGCTGATTTGAGGTTGAAATGTTATGAAAACACGGGTGAACGTCAAGCTCTGAATCCTTAAGAATCAGCCTCTCTGCTCGGTAGTTGTGTTCTGTGAGGAGCAGGGGGTTTGCAGTGTGTGACTCTCCTGGCAGAGGGGAGGTTTCAGAAACTCCTTGGAGTGAAGGAAAGGCAGGAATCAGTGCTGTGCTTCCTGCTGTACAGGGAAGAGGATTTCTGCCCAGCAAATGGCAATGTGATCAGTCTTAAATGGTGGTTGTGTACAGAAAGCTCCAAACGAGACACTGGGCTGTGCCACCCCCGACCCGAGCTGCTCTGTCCCTTTCCTCGTGTCCCCGGCTCTCTGGAGCACGCAGCAGGGACTGATGTGGGCTCTGTGCTCGGAGTGGTCTGGGAATAATGGGGGATATCTGCGTTAGTTTCTCACTGCTGGTGTCTGATGACTCCTTTCGCTGCTCTTTGAGTCCTTTGACTTCCGACTTCTCTGCTGCAGGAAGAGCAAGCGTGTGGCATCTGTCTCCTGAGATAGTTCCCAGCCCACCCTTATCTCGGCCCCCGTCCCCTCACACCCGCTGCCGTGGCCACCCCACGGCAGTGTCAGCTTCTGGTTGGGGCTGATTCTGCTCTGTGTTCCAGACTTTTGATCCTCCAAATATATATGTCAACTCTATGCAATTTAACATTGATTTTACAATGATCATGTTGTATATTTAACTTATAATTTATGTACTGCACTTCTTACAAATAACTGGTGTACAGTGAGACTCACCACATTGCTGTGGATGTCCTCACGTGGGGTTCTCTGGTTTTTGGAAACGGTATTATTTTAGGTGGAAAGTTATTTGGATTTGCTGTTTCTGAATGTATGTTCTTCTGTCACCTCTCACAGGAGAGCACAGTTATATTCAGGTGTGATCATAATGTAAATAGCGTAGGGGAAACCAGGTATTTCTTTACTGTGATGTTACTGTGTTAACTGGGTACAAGGAATAGTCCTATTCCTGTTTTCTGGGTTCGTGGTTGCCTTTCTCTGTGAATTATTTTTTTCTGCCTGGTTTCACTATTATCTTCTGTTGTTTTACTGTCCCCTTACCTTGTTTGTGTTTGTTTTCCTTTCTTCTCTTCGTTGTTACCCATTTCCTAGAGACCAAACGAGAGGCTTAGCACACTCTCTGAGAGACCAAGAGAAGATGCAGTGCTGGAGGAAGCCCCGGTTAGTACATACACCAGTTAACACTTTTGGAACATACAGAATGTTACTGTTTTTGGGCTGTTTCTTCCATTGATTCTTTAATTTGTCTGACAGATCAGTTGTCATTTCCTTTAAACTCTTATTACTGCATCGATGCATCTCTTATTGTACTGGATTTATTGCTTTATTTTATCCTAAAAGCATTATTTCTAATCAACTTAGGAAGCAGAACCGTTTTTGGGGGGTGGCAGTTGCTCCTTTGTGTCCCGGTTTGTCAGGGATGTTGTTACGTAAATCCCACCTGTGTGCAGCTCCTTTCTGTCACGTTTCTAAGAAATGTTTTTCTCATCTTGGATTATCAAACCTCGGGGATATCTGAGAGAACAACAACAACAACAACAAGTCCCTGCGGATGGCGTGTGTGTCTCCAAGTGCTCTAAATCCTCTCCTGTGGATTAATCTGGTGTTTCCTTTGCAGGTCCAGCAGCTCTTGCCGTCCCTTCCAACGCAGGTCACCCACGACGTCAAGTTCCAGGTCGGGGACCTGGTTTGGTCCAAGGTGGGGACGTACCCGTGGTGGCCTTGCATGGTGTCGTGTGATCCGCAGCTTGACGTGCATACCAAAATTAACACAAGAGGTAAGGGAGGAGGCTCTTTGCCAGAGTGCCAGGTGTCTGTAGCTGTTCCTTTATTAGAAATGTCTTAATTCTGAACTGCCTTTGTGGGGCGAACTCTGCTCTGTGTGTGTGCTGAACAGGACAGTCCTGACACGCACAGAACCGGTACCTGGTACGTGGCCTCTGCAGGTGGGACTGTGGGGATGGGCTTGTGCACAGGTGTTTCTGCTCTTCTCGAGTCAGTGTGAGAGTGTTCAGGGTGGGCAGGGTGTTCAGGGCAGGGCAGAGCAGTGTTGATACAACTGCTGAGTGGTGTTTTCCCTTTCAGGTGCCCGGGAATACCACGTCCAGTTCTTCAGCAACCAGCCGGAGCGGGCCTGGGTGCACGAGAAGCGCGTCCGGGAGTACCAAGGGCACAAGCAGTACGAGCAGTTACTGGCTGAGGCAGCCAAGCAAGCCAGCAACCACTCTGAAAAACAGAAGGTACAGGGGGCAGAAGGTAGAGGGGGCAGCGGGGGGATCGTCTCTGTAAGGGAGATGCTCTGGGGCAGGTCTGGAACTCTGCAGTGCTTTACCCTGAGAAGGACTGGCAGGGAATTCAGTGTCCACATTCAGTGTCAGAAATGGAGAGCAGACTTCAATCTGCTGCCTGAGAGATGTAGAGACCCTCAGGATTGTGTTTTAAGTGCTGTAGTGGCAAAATCTTGGGTGTCACCAACTGCTCGTCTTTGTCCCTTAAGATTCGCAAGCCGCGGCCGCAGAGGGAGCGAGCGCAGTGGGACATTGGCATTGCCCACGCCGAGAAGGCGCTGAAAATGACCCGGGAAGAGAGGATAGAGCAGTACACCTTCATTTACGTAGACCAAGAGCCAGAGGAGGCTTTGACCAAAGCCAAAAAGACTGCTGCTTCCAAATCGGAGGCCAAGAAGAACCGCCGGCCGAAGCCAGCGCCGAACGCGCAGCCGGAGCACGCCAACGCGGTGGCAGGGTCGTCACCTTCCAGCGCCGAGGCACGGCGGCAGGGCCAGCGGAGGCAGTCCAGCGTGGAGGAGGAGGAGGCACCACCTGTGAAAATCGCCTGGAAAACAGCTGCAGCTAGGAAGTCCCTGCCAGCTTCGATAACCATGCACAACTTGGATCTGCAAAAGTGTAACATGTCTCCAGTTGTTAAAATTGAACAGGTTTTTGCCCTTCAGAATGCTGCTGGGGATGGAAAACTCATCGATCAGTTTGTTTATTCCACCAAGGTACGTGCTTGGTGCGGTGACCGCTCTTTTGCTCTCGAGTTATCCCGAGCCTGCCTTGCTGGGGAGCTCGAACTGTGTCCACCGAGCTTTCACCATCCATGTTCCCTTCATTGGAGAGATTGACAGACAGATGTGACAGCAGAACCTTTCAGTGCACTGATCCCCACTTCCAGTGCAGCTCTGGCAGCAGCTGTTTTGCTGGTGGCAGAGCAGCTCCCTGTAGATGGCCACATTTTTGTTCGTAACACATTCAAAATATCAAGGCTGTTTTAACTTCAGCTTCCTAGTTGAAATGATCCAAAATTTCTTGATAAAGTCAGTGGTTTTGTGAGAAACAGATGACAAAATTGTTAATAATGTACTAAAAAGTTATAACTACATTTTGTGTAACAGACTTTTAAATGGAGTTCTGCCTCTGAGCTTCCTTCAGGTGCACAGCAGCTTCCCACAGTCAGTGTAAGGAAAAGGCTTAGGACTATTTCTCTGCCTCCTCCTTCTGCCTCTCTACCTGGAGAGTGTTTATTTCATCCTAAGCCCTATAGAGAAGGTAATGTTTAGAAAAGTCACTGGAATTGTTTTTTCCTTGCGTGTAAGGGGAGATCGAGAGGGGTGGAAAGTTCTTCAGGGAAGCAGCTCCGTAGCAGATTAATCCTGTTTATGTGTTGGGTTGGAGAGCATTGATTGTGTCTGTTCTGAGATTCAGGGGCAGCAACACACCCTTCTAACAGGGGAAGACAATCTTTTCCTTTTTTCTTTTTAAGGGAGTTGGTAACAAAACAGAAATAAGCGTCAAAGGACAAGAGAAACTTAATTCTTCGTCAGCTCAGAGAAGTGAAAAAGCAGTGGTGCAAAACGTGTCCTCTCCTGAGACAACTTCTGGGGCAGCAGGTAGGGAAACTGCAGTCCTGGTCTGAACCTGAGCCCTCGGCATGAAAGTTCAAATATCCAACCCAGCGTTTTCTCGTTACTTAAAAATTATTATTAACCTCTTTCTGTTTACACAATAATTATAACGAGCGTGGCTGACGTTACACGTGCAGAGCCACCACACACAGCGTGGCCGTGGGGTGGGGTCGGTGGTTTGGCCTCTGAACTTTGTGTCTGCAGCTTTCAGCCCGAGCCGACACGCGCCGGGGGCGAGGTCCCGTGCAGAGCCGACGGCCAGCTGCTTTAGAAGACACCACAGTGGATGTGTGTTAGCAGGGCATTGCCACGGCTTTTGGGCTCAAATGTAAAATGCAGGAGCTGTCATGAGAGGAAAGGAGTCGGGAAGTGGCACGTTTCAGTAGGGAATGTCTGATTCAGGGTGGCTTTGTCGTTGAGTTCTTGCATGGGCTGTGAAAGAACAGGGATTTTTAAAACGCTGCTTCAGCTGACTTCATCCACCAAACGAGGCAGTGCCTTCTGAAGCCGTCTCGGGGGCCGCATCGTAAAGCAGTGAGTTTGGAAGTGTCAGGTCTGAGGGAGAAGAACTGCTGAAGCAAATAATGGAACTTGGGCCTGAAATGGGAAAACCTTGAATGAGCTATTTGAGTCTCATAATGTTGCCAGGTGTCACTTCTGCTTTAACTATCCATCTGTTTGATTATTTCTCCCTTTCCAAACATGAAATAAATGAGAACCAGAGTCAGCAATCTCAGTGGTCAGCATCCGTGAGTCCTCTGCAAACGCACTTCAGGTTCTGTCTGTGTGGTTTTTAGGCAGGGTTATTTGATTTGCTGGTTCATGGAGCGTGTTTGGGACTGCAGCACACAGGCCGGGTGCTCCAGATTTGATTTCCTGGTGTGAACGAGGTTTCCCCTGCTGTTGACAGCGGTGGTTCTTTCCAGCTGTGGTTGCTGTGGATACTCGAATTGCCTTGCAGCAGGAGAGGCCGTCGCCATTCCGCTTCTCTCACCTGGGATCTAAAGGCTTCAGCTTCCCTGTGGCTCCTCAGACGTAGGGGGTGAAAATTCTGAGCCTCTCTTTTTTCGTTTTCTTAGGCTTTTTGGATACGTAACACTCCACCTGCTATCACCCTGTCAGTGCCTGAGCTTTCCTGCAGTGCACACTCCCAACAGTCACTCTCAAAGCCATTTCCAAAGTCCAGTTGTTGGTCCCCTCTTGTGGTACATAACTGCCAAGTCCTTGTTTCAAACGTAAGGTCACCGGGACTCCAGAATCCCTTTACGGTAAAGTATTCCCAGGCTGACTCTGGGGGTCCTTACTGACAGCCTGCAGTTAGAGACACAGAATTCAGTCATGCCGGGAAGATCACTCCGTTAGTTGAAATCTGCTGCTGCAAGAGCAGCCCTGAGAGTCCCTGGTGCCTCTGGTCTGCAGACACTGAACTAGGATTTGTCTCCGGCAAGGTGGAGGGCTGGTCCAACATCTGTCCTGAAACTTTGGATGAAAATACGCCTGAAGATAGGATAGGAGCACTGTGAAGGTGATCCTGGATCCTTGGAGAGCGGGAAGAGGACAAAGTGCCCGTTGCAGTGGTCAGTGTTGCTGTCAGCCAACATTAGACACTCTGGTTCTGGAGTTCTCTGATCCAGGGCTCGATCTTATTTCCTTGGCTTCAGCGGGGCAGCACAGGGAGAAAACCCGTTCTTGGTTAAAGTAACTGCTGGTCACATCTGCTCAAATTTACCTGAAGCCGCTGCAGGGGATTTTGGTCACACAGCAAAGTGACAAAAGATGTTCCCCAGCTCTGGGTGGAGACCCACTGCAGCTGTGGGAGTCTCTCAAGGGATGGGGCCTTTTGGAGCCAGAAGTTACACGTGGATGGACACGATGACCTGAGTCATTAACTTCTAAATTATTAATAACTAACTGCTATTATTCATTAATTAATATGCTATGAAAGTTTTTTTTCCCTTGAAGAACAACAATTTTTTCCCCTCAGAGATCCAATTATTGTAACATGATAACTTTTCCAGCTGGATAGTTTAGTTACTGAGACACTCCCGAGCCATGCAGCCATGGGAAAAAGGCTCATCCAATGGATCAAGAGGAATTTTAATTTTTTTTCTCCAAAGTCCTTTTGCAAAGCTGCCTTTCAGTCTGGCTCAAGCCCGTGTGTGTCTCTAGATACTCGATCTCCTGACAAGACCAGGCAGGTTTGCAGCTCCCAGCAGTACATCCGGCCGGCACAGTCAGCTCCCAGGCGTTTGCAGTTTTGCTTGGAAGAAAACAAAGTATTTCACGGCTGTGTCTTCTTTAGGTGAAACCTCCCAGACTGAAAGCCCAGAACAATGCTTCCCAGCAGGTCTTTGTCAGTCCTCAGGTGCCAGTTTCCTGTCAGCTCTGAGTGTGTGCTCGTTCCAGCAGCTGCCCGTGGCGTTGAGTGCCGTGTCCGTGGTTCTCGATGTGCCTGTTTGGGAGGTGCTGGAGCACAGAAAGGTCTTTTGATTTTGCCAGCCTTAGTTGCCAAGAACCCGGTAGCTCCCTCTTCATCTGTTGAAATGTCACGATATCCTTCATTAATCTGAGTTTGTTTTCTGTGGTAATACTTTAAAACCTTGTTTTTCACATTCATTAATGGCGATAACACGTCGTGGTCGATGCTTCTGTTTGTGCTGAGTTTTTCTTCACCTGGAAACCTTCAGGTGAGCGCTGAGGTCTGGTGTGGCTGCAGGTGGTGCAGCGGGGGGCTGGCTGTAGCTGTGTGACAGAGGCCGTCACCCCACACAGGGGGGCACAGAACTGGCGTTTTGGGGGACATCCTGAAGCTGTGCTTTGCATCTGAAATTTCTAGTTTGTTTTTGTTCAAGGCGTTGGTTGTGGCTACCTTCCCAAAACACCCAAGACGGACTGTTTGGTTCAAAATTAACCAAGTGAAGACTGTGCCTGAGAGGTGTATTATGGATTATGGAAATCTGTTTGCCCTAAGCTGAATTCCAGCCTTTTGTTCCACTCTGTTCCTGGTGTCTGTTTTCTGAAGCTGATCTGTCTCTGGAATCAGAATGTGTGTCTGCAGCCACAGCACCAGCTGGTCAATAGCTTGGAACTGAATTTAAAAATAAAACATTCAAAAGAGGACAAAGTCTTGGTTTCGTTCCTTTACCCGTTGGTTTGGTGTTGCACATCTTGGTGTACCTCAGAAATACAAGGAATCATATAATGGAAACCTTTTTCCTTCTTCAGGTTCTGTAGAAAAGAAGCAACAGAGAAGATCGATTCGAACCCGCTCCGAGTCTGAGAAATCCACCGAAGTTGTGCCAAAGAAGAAGATCAAAAAGGAGCAGGTTGGCTTCCTCCATGTAGAGAGTTAAAATATATCGTATTCATAAATGTTGTGGCTTATATTGGTGCCTTTTTATTTTTCTCCATTTTTCCCCATCGGGTTTCGGTTTGGACTATCCTCCATGAAATCCCCCTGTCAATGCCATTGCTGTGACTCTGCTACTGGCATCTTCTCAGTATCAGTCAGGCTATGGAAGTGGGAACGCAGTGATGGATGACTCCTAATGAACCTGCCATGTTTCCTTTGAGATTTCTGTTCTGAGCGCAATGGGTTTGTTTCAGTGATTTCTCTTGGATGGAATTGCCACCAGGTTCCTTCCTTTGGCTCTTGGTTTAGCTGCTGGTTTGTGTTGAGGTTTTGTTTTTCAAATGAAGTTAGAGTGATTAATTTGACCACTTCTGAAAATGGACTTCAAGAATGATTTCACTTAAGGATGAATAGTCAGACTTTCATGTTGGCAGACATCAGCAAAACAGTTCTGGGATATACCATTTTTTCCTGAAATAGTTCTAACGTGTACAGGGCATTCCTTTAATCTGGATGTCAGATAGACAAATGTTGTTGCTTTAAAAAAAAATTTAATGATAAAAAATTTTCTGCGTGGAAACGAGTAGGAGAGTGCAGTGGATGGACAGAAATATTAAAACCTGCATACACTTTTAACAAGTTTGTCAAAGTTGTTGGTTCTTCTCCTTGCATGGTTGATTTTTCTTTCAAGGGCCTCCGTCTGAAAGCTGAGAATTTTATATAAATGTTTCATAGTTTAGCTTTTCCCAGTGAGGATTTTTAAAGAGGGACAGTCAGGATGAAGATTTATATGGGAAGGGGAAAAAATATTTTTATCTCTTTAATTTATTCTTTGCCCTTTGCGCTTTGTTTTGCACTTCCTTCACTTCAGAGACTGAAAGTGAACCCGGTTGCTTTTTTTGGGTGTTTTTTCCTTATTGTTCCTTTGACGCTGCAGCATTTCTGCACTGCTGTGCAGCAGGGGAGTGCTCCAGCTGGAGGCAGTTTCTCGCTGAAACTTTAAAGCAGTTTAAATGTTGGGTGTGTGACACCCGACGGGGTCCGTGGAGCCTCTCGGCACGAGGCGTCGCAGCCTCCCCCTTCCAAAAGAGTTATTTTGTGTTTGTAAAGGTTTCTTAATTTAACAAAGGTATAAGAACCAACAAGGTGAACTTCATGGATGCCAGGTAGCTTCCTGTGCTTCTCTCACCTGGCTGACTCAGTCTGTGGACGTTAATTAAAGTGCTTTTCTCAGGAGAAGTATCTGACGAAAGCGAAACCCAGGGGCACTGTAATGCGCAAAACCTTGAATGTATTAAGTTATATTTAAAAAAAGAAAAAAAATCTTACTAACTTCTTACAATTATGCAACAATATTTGTTACCCAAAGTCAAGTTTTCTTGATTCCCCAGTTAGTCTGCAACAACTTGGTATAAAATTATAACTGGAACGAGTACAATTAATGGGAAAAACAAAATGTTGATGCTACTGTTACAGTGACTAGTGGAGAAATAAAAGTGATTGTTTAGATTTTATATTTGTATTACAAAATGTATCCTATACAAATCCTTCTACTGTATGTTTTTACCTATTGTACAACAAAATAAAATATTTTTTAAAAAAATTATAGAATAATCCTTAAATATTTACTAAATGTGTTTCTCCATGCATATGTAACCACATTGCAAAGAAATAACTTGTAATTCTTAACCTTAAAAACAGGATTTTAGGCAACAGCTTTCTTCTGTAAATATTATCCAGTCACCAAATTCCCACATCTTCCATGTATGTTGGCAGAACAGTTCCTAAGCTTCTCCGTAGGGCCAAGGACTGGAAGTGCTTTTGCAAGATTGTAAACTTGTGCATTTGTCTGCTGAAGTGCCTGTGCCCTCGAGTTCCAGCTGTGTAGAGCCCTGCACCGCGGCACCCGGGTGGGCCCGTGCAGAGCTCTAGACGGGGAGGAAGGGCTCCAGGAGCTCCAGGGAGCGCTGCTGGGAGCCCCCGAGTGGCCCCGCGTTGTGTCTCGCTAGCCCAGCGCCGCCCCTGCCCGGGGGAACGTGTGCTCACACGGGTGTGGGGTTTGCACAGCGCCAGGGGCGGCTGCCCAAAGGCCCCCGCTCCTGCCTGCTGGACACGGACACAGCGCTGCCGTCACCTTCGTGCCCGCAGGGAGAGAGCGGAAGGACCTGGCTGGTGGCCCGTGGCTGCCACGGCTCCGGGCACCAGCCTAGGCAGGAGTGAACCCAGCGGGACGCGGAGGCTCGGGCTGAGGAGGGGATGGCAGCTCCCACCCGAATTCTAACCCCTTGAACTGACCTGTTTGCTTTTTGGTACTAGGGAGAAACTTTCCTCTGGTGTTAACTGTGGATTTTCCTTTCAAACAGGTTGAAACGGTCCCGCTGGCAGCAGTGAAGACGGGGTTGCAGAAAGGTGAGTGACAGGTGAAAATAAATCGATTGAACTTGGTGGCTCGTGGCCCTCGGGCAGCAGCTTTGTCCCGTGTGAGCCACGGTGTTGGCTCTGACTTCTCTGGGGACGGGCTGCGTTTGGGGTTCTGATCCTTGGGCATTGCTGGGGCAAGAATGGTGTTTGTTCGTGTGCTGTAAGCACCTCAGGCCTTCTGGGTGTTTCTCAAAGTCTCTGCTTAGCCAAAGTTAAAGATGGATGGTGAAGAGGAAATCTCCTAAGGATTCATCCTCCCTTAGAGACAATTTATTACCTTCCTCCACTGTGTCACCATATTAAGAAGTTTGTCAAAAGCTCTCCCTAAGCTGGTTTTCAGTTAATGAGCTTTTCAGGGAGAATTCAACGAGTAACAAAATTGCAAACTGAAAATTGAGGCAGATAATGTAATGCAGGCTCTCATCTTTCTTTCCTTTATTGATTTTAAGCAAAAAGTTGAGAAGAAATATTAAAACTAATTTTAGCGTGTTGTGTTAAGGTGCCAGTGAGATTTCAGACTCCTGTAAACCCTTAAAGAAGAGAAGTCGTGCCTCCACGGACATGGAACTGACCAGCTCAGCCTACAGGGACACGTCTGACTCTGACTCCAGAGGACTCAATGATTTGCAGGTAAAGGTGTGTTGGTTCTCACAGGGACCTGATCCAGCTGTCACTGTACAGGAGGCTTTTCAGTTGATCCTTGCTAAATATGTGAACACTTTTCTACACATTTTGAGTCTTTTATTGTCTGAAAACATAAAGTCTAGTCTGTTTCCTCCTAATCCCCTCCATTGGTTTGTTATGAAAATACAACGTTCACTTACAAATTTTCCTGCTACTTTGTCTGGCAAAGCATTGGTTTAGATCCTGATTTTCTCCGTGGAGGGTTTGAAATTCTTGGGGAATTGGGAAATGCTGCTGTGTCTGGTGTAACTCCAAGGAGTGTCTGGACAAGTGAGAGAGCTCTTTATGGTGCTTGGCTTGTACAGGTGAAATATATCAAGAAGGCAGCACTTGTGTCATCTCAGTGAAGTTCAGCACCTTTCCAGGAGGACCTTTGTGTCTCTTGACCTACCAAATGGTCTTTTGATCAGCAGTGACAGAAATGCTTTTCCCAGTGCGGTTGTCCTTTGGAATTGTGTGGTTTGAGTGCCGTGGGTTTTTCCTGTTTGCAGGGCAGCTTTGGGAAGCGGTCAGACAGCCCCTCAGCCACCGCTGACGCCGACGCCTCGGACGTGCAGTCGGTGGACTCCAGCTTATCCAGGAGAGGAACTGGAACGAGCAAAAAGGACACTGTTTGTCAGGTAACTGGTGGTACTGGGATGTGAAGGGTACTAAATATTTATCCCCTGTTTCTGTTAGTTCTCTTAATTCGACCTCTCACATAAAATATCCAGGTTTTTAGGAGTTTTTATGCTCTGGAAATGATTCCTATTAAATTATTCCTAAGCCCTCCTGAAGGCCAGGAAGCTCAGCAGCTGGAAAATGGTGTCTAATCCATACCTGCCAGCATCAGTAGAAAAAGTAGATGCCATTTTCTGCTCCATTTGAAGATTCCAGATGATTGGTCAGGATAGGACAGAGAATTTTTCAGTATTTTGAAAAAAAAAATCCTGGAATCTTCTGGCCAGTTTCCTGGTCAGTAGTAAAGGACCTGAAGAGCAAGAGCAGCTTGTTCCCTGAGAAGTGGAGGAGTGCAGGTGGACGCTGTGGTGCCTCTCCTGGCTCTGTCCTGGCTCGCCCTGTTACCCCAGAGCAAGGTGCAGGGAGTGCTGGGGGTGTCCTCAGCCCGGAGACTCGCCAGGTTCGGTTCTCCTGCCTTCTCCTGATTCTGAAGCAATTCCAGGCAGTTCCTGCTGTTACACCTGGCAGTCACGGGCATTTTGGGGTACCCTGTTCCCCGTTGCAGATCTGCGAGAGCACCGGCGAGTCGCTGCTGGCCTGCGAGGGCGAGTGCTGCAGCGTGTTCCACCTGGAGTGTCTCGGCCTGAAGGCCATGCCCGAGGAGAAGTTCATCTGCACCGAGTGTAAGAACGGTGAGTGTGCTCCTGTGCCTGGAAAGCTGGGAGGGATTTCCCCCTTTGCTCAGGAGCCACGTTCTGGTCAGAGCAAACCAAGATGGTGCTTTCCAAGGGTTTGTGAGTAAGTTTGGGTTATTCCACTACTTTTTTAACCTCTGAGACCAGGTTCTCATTTTCCATTTAGCAAGTGCCTCGTAAGAAAAAAAAGTAATGAACTGCTCAGGGTTTTACTTGGAATAAGAGATTTTTATGTGAGCAGCAACTCCAGTGTTACTGTGGATCCCAGTAACCAACGTGCCTGTTGGACGGGAAGGGTCCTGCATTGCTCACAGGCTGTTGGCTTCAGAATTTGTTTGGACAATGTCTGTACCTCAGAGCTGGCTTTTACAATCGGGATTCCTTGTTCCTTCTTTTACCAGGAGAGCACACGTGCTTTTCCTGCAAGCTCCCCGGCAAAGACGTGAAGCGCTGCTCCGTCAGCACCTGCGGGAAGTTCTACCACGAGGCCTGTGTGCGCAAGTTTGCCACGGCCCTGTTCGAGTCCCGGGGCTTCCGCTGCCCGCAGCACTGCTGCACCGCCTGCTCCATGGACAAGGACATGCACAAAGCCAGCAAAGGTGAGGGAGCTGCTCTGAGCGGGGAGGAGGCTCAGCTGCATCACCGCAGTAACAATTCGCCCAGTCCCGCTCTCTGTAACGCAGCGTGCAGCAAGGAACGAGGGTTTCCTCCTCAGCGAGGCCATCAGCTGAAATATCTCATGGGTGGGAAGCAGCTGGCAGCCTGACACTGTGGAGTGTACCTGGATCCACACAGCTGGTCAGCTCTTGGTGCTGGGTTTAATGGAAGCCAAGGGTTCATAGCACGAGGCCGGGGAATGTTGATTTTTAAAGACAGTTTGTAGTGGCCTTGTGAACAATTATTTTTCAAGGAAAAGGATCCTTTTAGAGATGAACCGATATGTTTAAACCAAACAAATAGACTCTAGAATGATGGAAGTTTTTCTTAACAATTTTAAAGTGAAAGTTAAGGGGCAATTGTGAAACTTTCTTTAGAAAAGAGATGTAGCTGTTTCTTTCCTTAACCCAGTACTGCCGCTGGAATAGACCCAGCCTTGCCTTTGCCTCTGAGGAATTCTACCCTATCCTGACCTGAGCCCTGGTTGTCCTCGATGGTCCTGGAGGTCTTTTCCGACCCGAAGGACGCCGTGCCCCCGGTGACCCGTGCCTTTCCCTGTGCTCTGTCCTGCAGGTCGCATGGCGAGGTGTCTGCGCTGCCCCGTTGCCTATCACTCGGGAGACGGCTGCATCGCTGCGGGGAGCTTGTTTGTGTCATCCCACATCCTCATCTGTAGTAACCATTCCAAAAGGACTCACTCCTCATCAGCTGTAAATGTAGGCTTTTGTTTCGTTTGTGCAAGAGGTGAGACACTTGGATTTCCCTGTTTTATAGTTCTGTTGTCACTTGTGCAGTTTAGTGATAAAAACAGTGTTTCATGAGGAACTCCTCCCTTAGGGCTTGCTGGGGTTAAATGTTGCCTGGGATTTTTATTTTATTTATTTTATTATCAAATTTTATTTTATTTTATTTTATTTCGGTCAGCAGTCCTCGTGAGATTCCACTCGCTGTGTTGGTCCATAACATTTGATAGCCAGAAGCAGCAATAGGCACTCGGGCTGACTTGTTCTGCCAGTAGGGAAAAGCAGATCCCAATCCCCCAATTCCAGCCTTTGCATGCTGAGAATGGCTGCTGTGTTATTAATCACTGCATTAAGCAGAAGGGGATTCTTTTCACTACTACAAACTTAAAACTGTTGAAGTTTTAAGGCTAAAAGGTGGGATTTACTCATGAACTAGAAAAAACTCAATTTATAACTGCCATCACATTTGAGAACTTTGAAAGAAAACCTTTAGCAGGACTGTATGAGCAGGTTTCATGCTGGGCTTTTCCATATGTCAAAGTTCTCTTTTTTTTTCCTTTTCTTTTTAACTTTTTTTTTCCCCCTACTTGTTACTTTTATGGCTCTTCAGTCACCAGGGTTCTGCCAGAGAGCAGCTTAAAAACATTTTGGTGCAGCAGTTGCCTTGGTCTCGAGATTCAAAAGTACCATTATTCCTAGGTGTTGGAATAACATTAACATTAATATGTACCTTCTACAGAATCCCAGCAGTTTATGCTGGAAGTGTTCTCTTCAGTTTTGAGAGTCACTAATAGGGAAATGAAAGCGAACTGGATCCTGAAGTTTTGTTTTCACTTGTGTTCATCCAGGTGGAAGTTTAGTTTGCCTTGACTTGGCAAGAGCAGAGTCATAATTACAGGTCTCAGAATGGCAAGAAATGCAGAAGGAAATTTTCATGCTTTTTTTTTTTTTTTTCCATTTTCCATTTCTTTAGTAATTCTCTTTATACCTGAATCTGGCTCCATCAGAGCTGAAACTGCACAAGTCTGTGTTTTCTCCTGGCAATCTAAATAACCTCTTGAGCCCTGGCAGATGGAATTCCCTGTCCTGTGCATTCCCCCAGATCTTAATTAGGAGAACTTGGAACAGTTACAAACCACTGCCCGAATCCTCTGTGTCTTAGAACAACTCTGGACTTGTTCATCTAGAACATTCTTGGGGGGTTTGTTTCCACCAGGCCTGGCTGGAATCAGGAGCCAGAGTGCTGAGGATGGGACCTGGGGCAGGAGCACTGAGCACCTGCTCAGAAAGAAGTGGGGAACTGAACACTTCAGAAATACTTGGGCATCTCTGAGAATGGTGATTTAATTCGTGTTAGCCACTATCAGAAGCAGAGACTTTGTGTTTAGGTGCAGTTACTGAAGTGAGAAACGTAGATGAGGGACAATCTGTAAAATAGACAAACTTGCTTATGGTGAGGTGCTTGAAATACGAGATATTTAGAGGCTTCTTGTTCACCAGCCTGTGATACCCTCTGATCACCCTGTCACAGTTCACCCGATTCCATGTGCAGGTTCCCTTGTTCCAGGAGTCCTCCCAAGGATGTGTGTCCAGATGGGCTGGCCCCAGTCTTCTTACAGCGGTGTTGTAGCACCATCCAAGAGCTTCTCTGCAGCCCTCAGCTGTGTCCCTCAGGGAATGAACCGGGGGCTCTCTTGGTAGCTCATCTTTCCTGTTTCTTTGGGGCTCAGCTGTTCTGCTCTTCCCGTGGGTTACCGGCCAAGCGCTTCTGCTCCTCAGCTCTGGGCTCTCGCCTGGGCCGCCTGGCTCTTTGGAGTAACGAGGGAAAACTCTTCTTGGTGCAGGACAGAGAACTGCAAAGGCCTGGTTTGGAATGGAGTTACATAGGGAACAAAGTGCTGGACTGTTCCGGAGCAGCCCTGGGAGGGCTGGGTGGGGGAGCTTCACCACCACGGCCCAGGGCAGAGCCTCCGTCTGTGCCTCGCCCTTGGTGCCCTGCAGAGCCCTGAGCCCTCCTTGCTCTCCAGCACAACTAGAGAGGCAAAACACTTCTGTAGGCACGATCTCAGGGGCAGATTTGTCGCGAGTGGGGGCAGTGAGTTCTCATTCCCAGCGTCTGTTCCATCTGTAGTCCCAGCTCAGAGCGTGACCCCGCTGCGGTGACCGTCACCCCGGGTCTGCAGAGGAGCTTCCTTTTGCCCTGTGGGAAGGAGAGGGGATCCCACGGATTCAAACCTTGTTGCTTTTCTTGTGCTTGTCTATAAATGCACAAATGAAGGGTAAAAAACCAGTTGAAATTCCACTTGCAAGCAGCTTATTTCATTGCAAGATTTTCTAGATAAGTTTGAGTCTCTCCAGCACAACCTCTTTGTTAGTGCAGAAACTTTGTCAGACTTTCCTTTTTCTTCATTTTATCCTTTTTTCATTCCCACATAACGCATTAGAGGTGTTCATTGGGTTTATTTGATTTTTCCTTCCCGGAATCATGGGTAGTTTCATTGCAACTCATCTCTTTCTGTTTGTTTCGTATAGGGCTGGTAGTGCAGGACCATTCAGACCCCCTGTTCAGTTCCTATGCCTATAAGTCCCACTACCTACTGAATGAGTCAAATCGTGCTGAGTTGATGAAATTACCTATGATTCCTCCTCCTTCGTCAGCTTCCAAAAAGAAATGTGAGAAAGGTAACCAAAATAGTTTCTTTCTCTTTAATTTACTTTCGCTTTTTCTATTTTTTCTCTCTAAATCAACGGAGAAATGTCTGCTTGTCCCCACACTGACTGCTTTCAGTGACCTTCACTCATGGTTATTGTGAGCCTGTGTTCATGTTGTTGGCAACTTTTAATTTTTTTTTTTTTTAATTATAAAAGGGCTTAAAATAATTGCTGTCACTAAATTCTCCTTGGAAGAGATTTGGTCACTCTCTACCTGGCCTGGACTGTTCCAGGTCCAGGGAGCTGTTTGCACAGCAATGTGAAGAGGAGGCAGATGGATCTCGATATTGTTGCAGTTCAGTATTTACCTGGATGATGTAAAACCACTTCTTAAACTGATTGGAAGCAGAGGGGGACGCGCTGCTTCGGAGCTTGTGCAGATCCTGAGAGGAGAGAGGGCGTTTGGGGCTGGGCGAGGGTGGGTGCTGTGTCCTTCTGGAGGGTGCCAGAGGGGGAAGGCAGCGAGGTTCAGCCTGTGTGTGTCCCCACCAGTCCCTGGGCCTCGTGTCCCACCTCCAGCCCCGAGACAGCAGTGCCCCATCCCCGTCCCCTCCCGTCGGGATGGGTCCTTGCCCCGGCCGGGCTCTGACCCCGCAGGGACCCCGCAGCTCCGGACAGGGGTCCCTCCTGCTGCTGAGGGGGGCCGAGCCTCTCTGGATCCCTCCCGGGGCACTCCCTGCTGTCTGTGTGCAATGCTCAGATGTAACATTTCATTCCCCACAGAAATTTGGTTCCCCAGGAGCGTTCAGAGCCGGTGCCCCATTACCCAGCCCAAGTTAGGTCGCTTTGAGCGTTGTGAGATCGATGGCTTGCAGTAGTCCTGTAATTCCTGAAAACAAGAATTATTTTGAGCCCTGTGCTTAGCTTGAGCCATATCTGCCTAATGCATCCCGAGAGCAATGTTGGGTTTTTTCTTGCTTAGCATTGACAGTTTTGTGTTTGATTTTGTTTGATTTTTGCATCTCTTGGCATTTTCTCATCTTGGATAATGTTTCAGTAATTTGTCTGTATTTCCTCTGAAATTACATTCGCAAAAAATACTTTAAAAATTTCGTTCTGGGTTTGGGGAGCTCTGGAGGATCCACATGACTGCGTTTTACTGGTTTTAGCAGAGGAAATACAGTGTTGGTCATGCAACTGGATTGTTTGAGGAATGCTCATTGTAACATGCAACGATCAATTAATGCAATGATATTCTGGGAAGTCTATAGGTGGACAAGATTTTCTGATAAAGGTTTGAAAGTGACTATTCACACTTCTTTTGATACTGTGATTGAAAATTGGTTTGAATACTCTCAAATCTCTCCCAGATTTTCCATCTGGGACACAAAATCTTGTTAATTTTTAAATATGTATATACATATAAGAACGTGTATATATATATTTTATATACCTACATGTATAAAATATTACAGTGTGTGTAATTTATCGAGTCATCTTATGTGAGCTGCTTTGCTGAGCGTGGCTTAGAGCTGTGCCGTGGCTCTCCACGTGTAACTCATCGTCCAAAATGTGAGCCAACCAAAATAACTTTTGCCCAAATAAGCGTAAACTTTAGAGATGCATGTGAACCCCAGCGCTGAGGTTCCCTCTGTGCACCAGGAGTGTTTGGGATGGGGACAGCTCGTGTGTCTCATTCTGCTTTGTGCGCTGGGCTCATCCTGGTAAACTTTCTGTGGAATAAACACACTACAATTCTTTTTCCTGTCCTTGCAGCAGAAAAGTATTGATCAACCTATAGGCTGTGGGGTTGGTGCTCGCTAATGATTGCTGGGGATTCGGTCAGAGCAATGTTGATTGAAAAGGGATTCTTTAAAAACGTGGAGTTTTGTGGCTGCTTTGGCCATCACCAAAGAGCTAAAAGTGGCAGCACTGTTCCGGCTGCAATGCTTCCCTTGGGAGCGGTGCTCCTCCTGCCAGCTCACCTCGTGTTTTAAGTCCTCAGCTGCTTTTTTGTCTGGTGCAGTTAAGAGTCCCAGCTTAGATTAAGCACAGTCCTTTTGAACCAACATTGTCAAGTTTGACTCGATCCCTTTCTTTTTGCCGTTTTTCTGTGGGGCAGCGGGAATCTAGAGTGGACGATTTAAAATCAATGTCGATTGCTGTGCACGGGGCGAGCAAATCCTGACTTCTACAAACCAAGCGGGGCTTCTTTGTTTCAAGGTGGCAAACTGTTGTGCTGTGAGTCCTGCCCAGCTTCCTTCCACCCCGAGTGTCTCAGCATAGAAATGCCTGAGGGATGCTGGAATTGCAATGACTGTAAAGCTGGCAAGAAGCTGCGGTACAAGCAGATCGTTTGGGTCAAGCTTGGGAATTACAGGCAAGTGCACCTTCCGGGGGTTTTAACGCTTTGGATGTTTTAATGTACTCTGGAATTGCAGGAGGATAAAGCAGCTCAACCATCGTGAACAAGAGTTAGAAATGCAGTAATTCCTCTGCTTGGTGTGAGACACGGATGTCACCCTTGAAGTGCGATGCGATGGGCTCTGGATTGCAGAGCGTGATCCCGGTGTGGGAAAGCAGGGGCTGGCTCAGAGCCCAGCTGCCCTGGCTGGTGTTTGCTTTAGTCAGCTGCAGCAGCACAGGTGATCCTAGAAATCCACTCTCAGGCCACGGATATTCTTAGGAGGCTTCTCCAAAATTTGGAGCGAGGACTTTGCTTGTGTTTTGCACGGAGCTTCCCAGGCATTGCCAGCGGGAGCCTTGGCTGCGTGAGAAAGGGATTCGTTTCCTCAAGAAAGGAAAACTGGCTTTTATTTCTCAATCCCATTAGGGAAACTGGGAAGCTCTGGTTCGGGGAACTTATATTCTTCTTTTTTCTCCTCCTCTGCAGGTGGTGGCCAGCAGAGATCTGCAATCCCAGGTCTGTGCCTCTCAACATACAGGGCCTCAAACATGATATCGGGGACTTCCCAGTATTTTTCTTTGGTTCACATGACTACTATTGGGTACACCAGGGCAGAGTTTTCCCTTATGTTGAAGGAGATAAAAGCTTTGCTGAGGGGCAAACTAGTATTAACAAGACCTTCAAGAAAGGTAAAATCAAACAAAGTTTATAGTGGTTTATGACAAAAATTCCACGTGTTTGTGTCTCCATCACCACTTAACCTGCATGGGAATATTATGTGACTAGTGTTCTGTGTTCACGTGAAATCCAAGCATTGTGTTGATCCCTTGACTGCAGATAAAAATGTGTTTAAGTGCCTACTCATTGTGTGTTGTTGTGGGCCAGTTCAGTGCTTCCACAAACGGGGAAATGTTAAGATTGGGCTCTGCTGCATGGGATCGTTGTTCAGTATCTTGGTACCTGCTGAAAGTACCTGATGATAAATTCATGATAATTGCAGTAACTAATTTTTAGCTTGTCTTTTTGTTAATAGAGTTCTGTTCCTAGCATTAAAAGAAAAAATAAATTACATAGATACATGTACATGTTTGATTAGCAGCAGCTGGGGCTGATTGCTTTCTGTTCTGAATTCCCTGCACAGCACTTGAAGAAGCAGCAAAGCGTTTCCAGGAACTGAAAGCACAAAGAGAAAGCAAAGAGGCATTGGAAATTGAAAGGAATTCAAGGAAACCTCCACCCTATAAACACATTAAAGTGAGTTGGCCTCTTCCTTTATAATTTTCATTCTGTGTATGAGGAAGTTGCCCTTTGCATGAGTAAGGATGCCTACACAAGGTGTGGCTGCCCAGTCCCTGGCAGTGTTCAAGGATGGGTTGGATGGTTCTAGTGGAAGGTGTCCCTGCCTGTGGTGGGGGTTTCCAACCCAAACTGTTCTGTGATGGTAAGTTATGTGCTTCCACCAAGGTTTTCAACAACGGAAGCCTAAAGAAATTCATGTAAATCATTTTGCTGTTCTTCTCACGAATCTCTTGTTCTGTTGTACAGTACCGTGAAACACAGGATAAAACAACTTTTTCTTTTTGCCTTTTCACGTCAGTTGTTGACTCTGTGTTCCCAGTGCATCGTCTTCATGCTTTGCTCTCCCCCCTTGTTCCCCAGTCCAACAAGGTGATCGGGAAGGTTCAGATCCAGGTGGCCGACCTGTCGGAGATCCCCCGGTGTAACTGCAAGCCGTCGGACGAGAACCCGTGCGGGCTGGAGTCAGAGTGCCTCAACAGGATGCTGCAGTACGAGTGCCACCCCCAGGTGTGCCCGGCCGGGGAGCGCTGCCAGAACCAGTGCTTCACCAAGAGGCTCTACCCCGACGCCGAGATCATCAAAACCGAGCGCCGCGGGTGGGGCCTCAGGACCAAAAGGAGCATTAAAAAGGTAGAGTGACCCAGGACAAGGCTGTGACAGCCAGCAGGGTGGGTCTAGGTGAAAGCATTGCACTCTGTACCTGCAGTGAATGTACTGTGTTTTAACCCCTCAGCAGCTGCCTGGCTGCTCAGAGCAATGCCCAGTGAACGCCTCGGTGACTCCTCGTATCGAGGTGTCGGTCACGTCCCAGCTCTTCTGATTTTCCTTAGAAAACACCATTGGCCCGGAGGGCTACTTTTAAACATGGGGTTTAGCCATTAATTTCATTAAATTCACAATTGTCACATTGTCCTCTTTGAGAGAAAGCGGGGAAGTTGAAAGGGTGTTACAGACCTGAGAGCTGTCTGGTGCACTGAATGCAGGAGCAGGGCTGCCTCCTGTTCTGCGTGGGTTTAGTGCTTGGACAGCAAGTACCTGGTGCATGTGTTCACACTGTGCCTATGGACCAGTCAAGTGGAACGCTTTTTGTGATGATTAGAGTCTTTTTCATAGGAAATGCTTTTTTCTGTGCTGCTTCCCTTTATCATCGTGATTAGGATGCACAGATTTCTGACGCTCGTTCTCCTTTCCTTTGCAGGGTGAATTTGTGAATGAATACGTTGGGGAGCTGATTGACGAGGAGGAGTGCCGGCTGCGGATCAAACGTGCTCACGAGAACAGTGTCACCAATTTTTATATGCTAACTGTAACCAAGGTGAATATTATGTCTCGTTTGATAGCAAATGTCACTCATCAGCAGGAAACCTCTTTGCTTTGTAAGTACTAAACACATCTTTGTCTTTTTCCTTGAAGGACCGAATAATAGATGCTGGCCCAAAGGGGAACTACTCTCGTTTTATGAACCATAGTTGTAACCCAAACTGTGAAACGCAGAAGTGGACAGTGAATGGTGACATTAGAGTTGGACTGTTTGCTCTTTGTGACATTCCTGCAGGTAAAAGGATGGCACTGTTTGATATGTTTGCTTTTGTCTTGCAATGGCCAAGTTCCTCACTTGGGATCATGGGGATTTTTTTTTCTTTGAAGTTATTAATACCAGTGAAGTGTTCAGGACCTTTGTCATTCATTGGAGTGGAGATGATACTTAAGGTTCCAGTTTTAGAAGGGGTCTTACGGTGACAAATGCTAATGAAGTGTCGTTGTCACAGGCCTGTCTTCCCTCAGTGTCCGTCTGGTGAGTTGTTTTTCATTAAATTTCAGGAATGGAGCTAACGTTCAATTACAACCTGGATTGCCTGGGCAATGGCAGGACCGAGTGTCACTGCGGAGCAGAGAACTGCAGCGGCTTCCTGGGAGTGCGTCCCAAGGTACGTGGATGAGGCTGAACCTTCTCCTCCCAAATCCGGGAATTCTGTAGGGCAAAGAGGGTTTTGATTTATTTCCCTCTTCAGCCTATCTAATACCTTCTACCCTTGGAAGTCTCTAAAGATTCGATAGTGTGCCCTGCCGTGCTGTCGTGTCTGGTGGGAAGTTAACTGAGAAAAATCTGAATGAGCACTTCTGGCTTTTAGAGCTTAAAAACTATTTTAAATGGGTCTCATTTAAGAAGAGTTCATGCAAATAATAAGCCAAAGTTGACTTTGATGCCGGGGGTTTATAAGTGACTCTGTGTTGTGATTTTCTCCTTCTTAGACAGCATTTGCAACGGCAAATGAAGAGAAGGTGAAAAATGCAAAACTAAAGCAGAAGAAACGGAAAATAAAAACAGAACAGAAGCAGATGCATGAAGATAACTGTTTCCAGTGTGGAGATGGGGGAGAGCTGGTCATGTGTGATAAGAAGGACTGTCCCAAAGCATACCACCTCCTATGCCTTAACCTGACTCAACCACCTTTTGGTAAGAGCAGCCACGTGGCTCGTCCTGCTCAGCTTTTCCTTCCTGCTGCAAGACAGCCTTGGAGCTGAGATGCAGCATTCATGTACATAGAATACAGTGTTCGTTTACATCAAATGCATTAAATGCAGTGTTCATTTGTACCAAGTGCACCAAATTTGCTTTTGCAAATTACATCAGGTGACTGCTCCTAAATAGAATCGGTGGGCAGAGGCTTTGTCATGCTTTTTAATGTCGTTCTTGTTCCTCTCCTTGAATCAAACTTCCTCTTTATTTTGATTGAAACATAAGCATCATCTTGGTGTCCTAGCACAAGTCAAATGACAGTTCAAACTGACAGAGCCAGCAGAATGTGTAGGGCTGACCTGAAGCTTCCTTTGGAGGCACCCTCTGAGCAGCCCAGTGTCCAGGGCAATGTGAGATGCTCACAAATCAGGAAAATGTACAAAACAAACTCTGTCTTGCAAGGACATTCAGTGCCTTGATGCCCAAGGGGGTAGATCTGACCATTTTAAGCTCTGCTTGTGCATGGAGTAATGTTCTGGGCCAAGAGAGGCCTAAAAAAATGCAAAATAGAGCTGCGTTCAGTCAGATTCTTGTACCTGAGAAGCAGAAGCAGCGGCCGAATTTTCTGAACTTCCTTTGAAATTCCAGCACGGAGTGAGGGTCGAGGGCCGGTGCTGTCTCCAAAGTGCATTAATTCCAGCTTCCTTTCTCTCTCTCCTCCCATCCTCAGGAAAGTGGGAATGTCCGTGGCACCAGTGCGACATCTGTAGCAATCCTGCCGTTTCCTTCTGTGAGTTTTGCCCCCATTCCTTCTGTAAGGATCACGAGAAGGGAGCCCTGGTGCCGTCGGCGCTGGACGGCCGCCTCTGCTGCTCCGCACACGACCCCAAATCTCCTGTGGCACCCGAGTACTGGAGCAAGATCAAGTGCAAATTGGAAGCACAGAATGCTGTGGAAGAGGCAAAGGAGTGAATTTGGTTAAAAACAGGCGCGGGAGGGGAGAGAAGAGGGGCAGCAGGCGATGAACTCGGAGAGATTGCGATGCCACACTCGGCTCTGTCCTCGGAGCTGTCGCGTGTGAGCTGGAACGGGACCATTGACCTGAGCGAGAAGGACCAGGCAGTGGTGTTTGGTTTTTATTGTTTGGTCTTTCTTTTACCCTTGAATGTGCTACAGCAGCTCTTACTGTTGGAAACCAGGAACGTCTTGGCCTTTGAAGAAAACCGTAAACCTTTTGACAGTGAAAAGAATATTCTGTTTAAAATAATGTTCTTTGAGTGTAGAAAGCAAAGCATAGCCACATATTTATTTATTTAATTTTGAAAGGGTGTTGAAGATCTGGCTTTGATCAGTCAACGTGTCTTTAAAAACAAAACAGCGAAGCCAACGTAACTTTTGTGTCTAGTTTATGGAAAGAGCAAAGCCTCTCCCCTCTGTAACACTGAGATGCCAAACAGACAGGTGTGGGTGTCAGACCAGGTGACTCTGAAATGCCTCTGTTCCAGTACTTATTGTTAAAGGCATTGGAGAAGGTAGGTTGTCTCTCATGTTTACTTACGAATATTTTTGTGAAGCTTTTCCTGTGAGAAATCAGGTGTGTGGCTTCTGGGGAGCGCTCAGAACGCAAGGTCTGGCAGTGGGGAAGGAATGGTGGTTCCTTGCTCCAGAGCTGCCTTGGGTGTTTGCAGACAGATGGAAATTCAGAGTTCAGTCGCACAGTGGGCATTTCTTTGTCCCACCTGTTTTGGAAACCCTTCCCAGGCAGGCGAGGCTCCCGGCCTCAGTCAGAGCTGAAGTCAGTCCTGCCCCTGGGTTCATCATCTGCCCCATCTGCACTGGTTTGGTGGCCGTTACCGAGTGTGATTCCTCAGTTCTGCCTTCTCAGGCTCCCCTTGGCTTCAGGGAGACTTGGGCACGCGAGGGACCCGACCCATGTGCGTGTTGGTTTTGATGGAATGTTGAGATTTTTTTGTTGAGAGAGATCTTCTAACTTTAATCTTCATTGTTAATGGAGCTGAGGAACATCTCAGCACTTCCTCAATGAACAGGGTATTTTGTGTCTGGGTGAGGGGCCGTGTCCCAGCAGCCAGCTGAAGCCTCAGGAGATGGTTCTCTCTTGGATTTCCTCTGTTAATCAGAGAGACAGACTCCTCCAGTGAGGCTTCCAAAGTGGCTCAGGTTGGCTCTTGCTCCAGACTTTCTTTAGAAAACCTATCTTCCTCCATTTTTCTGTGCAAGGAGCCATGGGGCACTGGTGTCCCCAGGCTGGAGCTAGTTGTGGTGACTCTTCCCCCCCAGCCCACGATCTCACCAAGCACTGTGTGTCCCCCCGCCCTGGTACAGCGAGTGCTTCTGGCTCGAGTGCTGATAACAGCTGCTCCCTGCCAGCCTTTGCTCGTGGCTACTGAAAAGAATCGAGTGTTGCTGGCACCTGGCTGAATTGAGCCTTGGGATTCAGAACCTTGTCTCTGTAAAACTCACACAAACCTACGGGAGCACGGAGACTTCTCAGATCAAGGAAATAGGCTGGAAAAGTCTGTGTGGAGTTTAGAACGTGTCTTGCCTCTGCCTGGTGTCCTTCTCGCGCTCAGATTTATGTACGGGGAGAGGTTTTTTGTGTGTGCAATGATAGAGTGATGGATACACTACAGTCCCCGAGCAGCTGCTGTGCCATGGACTCGGCCCAGAGCACCTGCCCACACCTCCCTGGGGTGGCAGAGCCCGCAGGTGTCCGGGGCGGTCCTGGGGCAGCAGCTCTTGGGGTCCCTGAAGCACTTCCTGCTGTGGGCCACACTCCAGTGAGGGTCCGACACTACCCCTGCTGGAAAGCAGCGCTGGATTTTGGTATTTTTAAAGAAAAAAAAAAATTACGAAAAGGATTTTATTTTTCTTAAGGTTTTGTGTGAGAAATGTCTCTTTTTAAGCTCTTATTGAGGATGTTTAACCTTCTCACAGCTCTTGCTACCACACCTGTAGGGCCTGAGGTGTTCACTTTATATTATTTATTAGGCTGGATAATATTCAGTGATTTTCTCTTGGGAAGTCAGAGCATTCTGATATTGCAGATACCAGCTGATATATTTTATATACATATATCAGATGGGTTGTTGATGTCGTGCTGCTGTGAGAGTGCACCGACCTGCTCCGTTCGTTCCGTGTCCCTGGTGAGCTGCTGGGCAGAGGGACGTGGTGTGGCAGCACCAGGACACCTTGGGGACGTTGGGCGGGAGCCACGGACTGTCGGTGGCCACCTGGGCCATGCCACGGTGCTGTGCCAGGGCACAGGACACAGGGAGGGCACAGAAGGCTTCAAACTTCTCAAATGCTGTGATGGAGGCTGCTGCTCCTCCTGTGCCACTCGGTGTCTTGGTTCACTTTGTGTTCAGGCTTCTTAGAGATGCTTTTTTTCCACCAAAAAATGATTCATAGCAGCCAACAGCTGGGCTTGGGCTCAGAAGGGAAAACAGGAGGTGGTTTGTGAGGTTGTTCAGTTTGTGAACAAAACTCTGAACCGAAGAGAAGGTGAATCTTTCAAAAAGCTTTAACGTGGTTAGATGAGAAGAGGCCAGGTCAGAGGATCTTGGTGGCTGGAGGGGCTGTTCTGAGTGCCAGACTCGGATGTTAAAATGCACATTTTAATCATGTCTTTGTAAACTGAGCAACCAGAATGTAGTTCCTTAGTGCAGTTCCTCTGTAAGGGAAAGATTGCACAGCTGTTCTGATGGATTGGCTTCAGCAGAGTGGGAGGCAGCTGCTGAATTAATTTGTGTGGGCTCCAAAACAAGGAATCTTGGATAGTTTGGTCATTTTGTGCTGAGACCTAGAGGAAATCCACAGAACTGGTGATTTTGGTGGAGAACTGCAGTGTGCTGTCCCAGCACATTGTTGTTCCTTCGTGGGAGCGCACCAGCACATTTTTCCCTTGCTTTTGTGTTAAATTTTTGGGGTGGCCCCACACTTCTGGTGACCTCCTGCCTCCAGCTCTGGCACCTGGGCAGTGCCTGAGCTGCCCTGCCCAGGGAACAGGGTTTGTGGTTCACTGGAGCTTTTCCTCTGCAGCTGCACCCGAGCACAGTGCAGGCATCCTGCAGCCAGATGATTCCAGAAGCAAGAATTCCATGGTTCTGTGGTCCCAGTGGTTCCACCATTCCCGAACGCGTGGTGCAAGCGTTAGCTGCTGTAGCTGTCAGATTATTGTATAGACTTGTCCTGTCCATAGACTGTTGAAGGCGTTTGCAGCTCAGGAAGGAAATTTTGTGGGCAAATCACCTTCTCTGGTCACCACATGGTCTTGGAGAATCAGTTCAAATGGAGTATAATAGGGCTGGAATGTGGATTTTTGGCCTTTCTTCTAAAAAAACCCTTCTTTTATCTTAATTTCAGGATAGAACGGGGAAAGACACAATTACTAAACATAATTATCAATGAGCATAAAATCTGTATATATTGAAACTTTACAGAATTATGTGGGCGGGGAGGGGGG
>VZTA01006282.1:26216-36626 GCA_013398855.1 Mohoua ochrocephala | reverse complement strand
GGTGGGTGCGGGACCCCCGCCCGCCGCCTCCCCGCGCCCGCCCCGCCGCTCACTGCCTTGTCTTGTTCCAGGATCATGGAGTTCGTGCCGCCCTTCCAGCGCGTGGTGCAGCCCGAGGAGATGTGGCTCTACAAAAACCCCTTCGTCGAGGCGGACCATGTTCCCACAGTCCTCATGTTTGTAAGTTCGGTGGGTTCGTGGAGTGGTTTGGGTCGCAAGGGACCTTAAAAGATCGTTTCGTCCCTCCCGCTGTGGGGGATGCCCCTCTCCCACCAGACCAAGCCCTACGCAGCCTGGCGTGAACAGTTCCAGGGATGGGGCACCCGCAGCTTCTCTGGGCAGCCTGTGCCCGTGTTTCCTGCATTTACTTTGATTTATTCTCGAATTACAAGCTCTGCTTTTAAAGCAAAGCTGCAGGCTGAAGGCTCGTACTGCAATACCTGCAGCTCCCAGCTGCTGAAAGGGCAGGAGGAGATCGGATCCGTGTGGATAAATGGCTGAAGGGAGGGGAGGGTCTGCGAGGAGGGAGCCAGGCTCCGCTCAGTGGGGCAAGAGGCTGGAACATGGGGATTTCCACCTCAGCACGAGGAAGAGCTCTCCTGTGCGGGTGATGGAGCACTGACACAGGCTGCCCAGGCAGTGGGAGTCTCCTTACCTGGAGATACTCAAAATCCATCCGGACACAATCCTGGGTGCTGTGCTCTGAGGACCCTGAGCAGAGGGGCTGGACTTGATGGTCCCCAGTGGTCCCTTTGTACCCATCCTGTGAGATTAGTACCAACTAGGCCGAACTTGCAGTGGTTTTTGTCATATTTTGAGGCTTTACCATGCAGGGTTGCCTTTGGGATTTGAAGTTCATACACCAGTGGGGACTTTGCACTGTTGTCCGTAATCCAGTCCACGTCTGAATTACCGGGCGCGTGGCAGATAGCATAGCTGTCGCTATCAGGGAATGTTTTCCTTGCAAGCAGCTATTTTTAGCAGAGATAAATTATCATTTTATTGTCAGATGTTTTGCCAAGGGTTCCAGGCTTGGTTAGAAGGGTTTGACTAACTCTGTGTTGGATTTCCAGGAGACAGCAGTGTGCCAGAGGGATCGGCTCCCTCTGTCACAGGCGTGAGGTGAGGGGCTGTGGCTCTCGAGTTGGCAAACGGCAGGTGGGATTTTCTGCAAGAGGTGGCCACTAAAGATTAAGGACAAAACCTGGGGATAGCATTTGGAACAGGCAGTGTAAAGCAGTGTAAAGCACCTGCCAGAGTTCAGGTGGGAACAGACTCCGCGGGAGCCTGGCAGCCATGGCCTGGATGTCCCAGGGTGAAATCCCCCAGGGCTGAGATGGGGATGGTGATAACTGGTTGCTCTGAATCAGCAGCTCCTGTGGTTTTGCTGACAGAGCACGGGTGCTGCTGACAGAGTGCTAATGCTGGGGCTTGCAGGGAGGCGAGAGCTGAGGTGCTGTGGCTGGGGACACCCCCATGAAGCAGCCAGAGCAGCACTCTGTGCCACAAGAGCTGCCTGAGAACCGAAGGATGTGCTGGGCTGATCAGGGCCTGCTTCAAATCCAGCTGGTGGGGATTGTGTTCTGATGGAACCGCAGTGGCTGGAGAGGACAGATTGCTGCTTGGCTTTGGGGAAGGGAAGTGTACTTAGAGTCTTCTCAAGTAACTGCTGCTGTGTTCTGCTGAGAGCCTAAACCTGCTTCACTGGCGCCTAAAACTCTCCCTGTTTTGCGCAGTTCATCGCATTCCTGTCTCCCCTGCTGCTCATCGTCCTGGCGAGGCTGTTCATGAGCGCCGACCGCGAGGACACGCGGGAAGCCTGCCTTGGTGAGCTCCTCCTCGTCCCACAGAACGGCAGCTCGGGCCCTGCCCGTGCCTGAATGTGCTGCACTTTCTGGTGGGGACGGTGCTGACGTGACCCTTTTGCTCTCTCCCAGCTGCCAGCCTTGCTCTTGCCCTGAACGGGGTTTTTACGAATGCCCTGAAGCTCGTTGTGGGGAGGTGAGGACTGGCTGGTTCCCAGCCGTGCGCGCGGGGAGGGCAGGGGAGGCAGCTCTGCAGCAGCTAGGGCAGGGCCGGGAGCTGAACTGGGACGTGCTCAGCCTGGAAAGAATGTGGTTTTTTCTAGCTGTAAAGACAATTCAGAATTAGAAAAAACACTGGGGAGCTGCTGTCTCTGGCCATCATTGAGATGGGCTCGTTTAGGCCCGCGCCGTGGAGGATCGCGTTGGCACGGGCGGCTCCGGGCTGCTCCGCGGGTGCTGGGAGTGCCCGAGGGCCCTGAGCTTCCCTTCCCCGTCCCAGGCCACGGCCAGACTTCTTCTACCGCTGCTTCCCGGACGGCCGAGCCAACGCGGAGCTGGTGTGCACGGGGGACGCCCGCAGGGTGACCGAGGGGCGGAAAAGCTTCCCCAGCGGACACGCGTCCTGTGAGTTCTCCACGTCTCCTTCCTGCTGCGGCCCTGGGCAGCGAGCCGTGGGGAGCAGGACCCGTGGGGAGGGAGGGCAGCTTGGGTTTGCTTTCCTGCACCCCGCAGCTTTGGCTGCCTTCGTGGAGCTGGTCAGGGGACTCGGGTTTCCCTCTGCAAAGCAACGGGGTGAGAAATGAGGTCCAAAGCTGTGTGTGACCCCAGGAGGAGGGATGTGTGCCAGGTACCAGCTCCTAGGATCCATCACTCCCAGCCGGCGCTTCCCTTGGCTCACAGGGACAGGGCAGACGCCTCTCACAGCCCTTCCACTGCAGCAGCAGAGGGTGAGGGCCTGGCGGCGAAGCCTGGAGCTGTTCTGAACCGACGTTGTTCTGTTCTCTTCCAGTTGCCTTCGCTGGTCTTGCCTTCTCAGCCTTCTACCTGGCGGGGAAGCTGCACAGCTTCGTCCCGGGCCGGGGGGGCCGGGCCCTGCGCTTCTGTGCCTTCCTCCTGCCGCTCTTCCTGGCCACCCTCATCGCCGTGTCCCGCACCTGCGACTACAAGCACCACTGGGAAGGTGGGTCAGCGTCTGCCAGCGCACCTGGACAGGGCTCAGCAGGTGCCCGGGGCACTCCAGGCACAGGGGGCTGTGGTGCCACAGAGGTGTTCAGAGCCCCCAACAGCAACTTGGGTTGGTTTTTTTTTAACTCCTCCAGTGGCAATTTTGGTGCCACCTGCAGGGAACTGCTGCTTTTCTCTGTGTTTCTGAAATATTTACCAATCTTAGGTTTACAGCCAAGTCAGGTTATGGATCCAGCAGAAAAGCTGCTGCTGGGGAACTCCATCAGGAGGCTTGGGAGGGTGCAGGGCCATTAACTTTCCTCTGGTCTCGCCCACAGATGTGTTGGTTGGCTCAGCCATGGGCTTGGTGCTTGCCCACCTGTGCTACAGGCAGTACTACCCTCCCCTGACAGACCCCGCGTGCCACAAACCATCTCTGTCCCAGCCCAAACCGCTGCCGGCGCACGAGGAGAAGCCTCCAGCTCCCAGCTTCCACCTGAACATATAGTGATGGGCTCTGTCCCGCCCGGCCCTGGGTGCCAGGGCAGGGCAAGGCTTGGGGAGGCTGCTCGGGAGAAGTGGCTCCAGAGAGGATGAACCCCCGGGCCCTGGGCATTCCCTGCAGAGCCGGTGAGTTTCCTGCCCAGGCCCTTGTGTTGCTTCCTTTACCTGGATTTTGTAGCCACCCCCTCCTCGGGCCCCCTGTGCAGCGAGGGAGCACAAAGACAGTTGGGGGACAAAAGTCCTGAACCTGAACTGGGAAATGTGACACCCCAGCGTGCCCAGTCTGGTGGGAATTCTTGTGTCCAGTCCAGGAAGCACCATTGGTCACCTCCCTGCAATGCAGCCGAGCTGTCCCAGCCCTTCTCCTGAGAAATGAAGTGCAGGCTCTACCAGCTTTGAGTTTTTTCTAATTTCCCAAATAAAGAAGTTTAATTTTTGTAATGAGCTGTGGTACTAAAACTTTACTTCGAGGCTTGGGTTGTTGCTTTATAAGCCATTTCAAATCTCTGGTGTCCGCAGGGGGTTCTGGTGGGTGGTTTTTGGCATCTTTCCTTGCAGCTTCAGTACAGTTTTAAAAGGAGATGAGAGTGGAAAATGAAATGGTGTCTGAGAGCATCCTGCACAGGTGCTCGTTTCCCTGCCCCTGCTCTGTCTCTCAGCCGAGGGAGGGCAGAGGGGGAGGGCAGAGTGCTGCCGAGCTCCAGGGCTGGCAGCAGCTCTGTGAGCTTTGTTTGGCGCTGGTCCCTTCACAGCCAGGAGGAGTTTCATCAGCTGTGGGCACGTGCAAACAGCGCAGGGGAGGCTGCAGCCGAGCAAGGCAGGGGGGTCAGCAGGGACACATCACCCCCTCTCCTGCATTCAGGCCCTCGAGGGCTCTGCAGCTTCAACAGAATTACAGAAACAGCTTCGCTTTCCCCTAAAACTGCACACGTGAATTCTCCAGCCCTTCCCTCTCCCCCCAGACGTGCACACACCACCGTCATCTACTTATTTATTTTGGCTTTTACTGGAAAAGACATTAAATAACATTTAAAATGTATTTAACTTCTTTTTTTTTTTTTTTTTACAAAGTGCATAACTTAAAAAGCTGATCATTAGTGTCCCATGTTAAGACTGTTCCTTTTCCTGCTCCCGTAGGAGACTTTAGCCAGCAGCAGTTCAGGTGAGCAGCTTGGCTGTTCCTGCAGTCGGGTAAAGAACAGCTCCTGTTCCTTGGGAGGGGAGGAGGGATGGAGGCTGCAAACAAAACCCTTCCAGTAGTGCAAATAACAGACAGTGGAGGAAAAACAAACCAACAGGCTGTGGGGAAAAAAGGCTCCTTACCCCATGCAGGGCGAAAGTCAGCGGGAAGGAAAAGTGGTTTGGCTCTTCCAAAGGCCGCACAGCAACAGCTCACACAGCCCTGGAGCCCCAGCCCAGGCACCGAGCCAGCCCGGGGGCTTTGGGGGGCCAGGGAAGGGTCACAGGGGCTCTCCAGCCCTGTCCCCCGCAGAACAGAGCTCCAAGGCAGCTGCAGGCCGAGCTGCCTACAGAGCTGGTGTCATTCCTGCAGCGTCCAGACCCTGCTGGATCTGGGCTCCACCTTTGCTGGCTGCATTTTGTATATTTAAAGCTAAAAACGAGGACTGGAGCGTGGCGGGCGCGAGATCTCCGTCCCCAGCCGGCAGCCCCACGTCCCTGCAGGGCACAGGGGGCTCACGCTGCCCCAGCACTGCCAGGAGCAGCTGCTGCTCCCCAGGCTGGCTGGAGTGGGAGGTGAGGCTTCCCTCGGAGCAGGTACAGCTGGACACTGGCTTGGTCAGTGGCGTGGGGAGGCCCCTGGTTTGCCAGCGAGGGCTGGGTGAGGGTGCTGAGACGTCACTACGGACACACCACGGCGGGGAGGAGCATGAGCATGCCGCTCTCACGAGGTGTTTCACCCCTGCCCAGGGGTGCACAAACATGCAGCAGCAGTGCAGGGACACGAGGGTGGCTGGTGCACAGACCCTGCTGGCTCAGCAGCAGCCCGTGCCCCGGGCTTCGCCTCCCGGGCCCGCAGCGCTGGCGTGGGCGTTTGTGTCAGCAGTCAGCGACCTCCCTTGCTCCGAGGCTGCTGTAGCTCTTGTTACACTGTGTGTTTAAGGCTTTTTCTCCTCAAGGTCCCGGGCTGTGAGTGTCCCCACCGAGCCAGGCGCAGGGGCAGGACCTCGGTGGGCTCTGAGCCCGGGCAGCTCGTCTGCTGCAGTGCTGGAGGAGCTGGGGTGGGGGCTCACAGGATGGAGGGTTAAAAGTACACGTTGCCACAGGGAGTCACTGTACAGGTGCTGTGTGTGTTGGAGCAGAAGTGTTTTTCCCTTGACAGTTTTCCCCCTACCCCTACCCAAAATGGAGAAAAGTCCATCCTCATCTCCAGGTAGCAGCAAGTACTTGGGAAGCAGCATGCAGGACACGGCAGCAGAGGAGAGAGGAAGGCAGAGAAGAGATCTGGACTTTCCTGGTGAGTACTCAGTGGAATTGGATCTAAGAAAGCAAAAGGAGAACACGGGAACAGCTGCAGTGAGGCAGCCAGGATCCACCCAGCACAGCCCCCTGCACCCTCCCTGGTTCTCTCCTCATGCCTGATCGTGCTCCTGTGCAGGGAAAACCAAAGGTGCTGACAGGCCAAAGAAGGGTGACAAAAGCTCCCTGCCTTAGATAATGGATATTACTCCCTCAAACAATCCAGATCTCCTCTGAGGTGTCCCAGGAAATCCAGAAGGGGTTCAGGCAAAGGTGACTTACGGCCAGAAGAGCACAGGTTGGTCACTGGCTTCCTGGTAAAGGTTGATCCAGTGTGATGCCTTGTGTCTGGTAGATCTCCTTCAGAACCAGCAGAACAGTGTCTTCTGACTCCCTGGGGGAGGAGGGCATGGGAATCAGAGGGGAATGCTTCCCTGCAGTCTGACAGCACATCTGTGATGGCCGGGGTAGCTGCAGTGCTCTGCAGGTGCAGGCAGCTCAAGGCAAGGAGAACCACGAGTGTCCTTCCCGTGTCCCTGCCCACCCTCTGTGTGTCACAGACAGATCTTGTTCCCTTGACCAGGCTTTTCTTGCTACACTGGCTTTGAAACCGATGCCATTCTGCTTCCGCCACGGGTGAGTTTGAAGCCCCGAGCATGACAGGCACTCACCAATAGCAGAGATGCCCCTGGAGTGCAAACAAGTATTCGTTGAAGCTCTCTATTGGCTTCTCCTGCAGCACGTAGTCGATGCGGTTCCCTCCGTTCAGCCTCCCCACGTTGATGAGGGGGGTCTCCTCCTTCACTGCTGCGGGGGGCTCCTCGGGCTTTGTGTCTGGAGGAAGGAAGAGCAGCGTGGCTCAGCCACAGGGCACCAGCAGCCATGACAATACAAGGGCAGGGCCCTGCCCTCCCTGCACCCCTCTGCAGCTCACACAGGGGAGAGGCAGCCTCGGAAACAGCAGCGCAAGGAAGAGCCAGAGGAGGGGAACGGGCTTAAAACGTGGTGTGGTGTGCCGAGACCCCCCAGAAAACCCCTTCATCAGGTGCTAAAAGGCCACAGCATTAGGGGAGAGCCAGGAGCACCCACAGCCCTTTGCTGGGCACAGATGATGGGCAGCGTGGCTGCAGGAGCCCAGGCACTGGACTGCTTCACGGGCAGCTCCCGAGGCTGCACCCCTGGCTCCCCCCTGCCCCCCACCACTGACCTGGCTGCTTCTCCGTGCCGGCCTCGGCCTCTGCTTCGGCCTCGGTGCTCGCCGCCTCCAGGGCCGGCACCGGGGCGCGGGTGAAGGACTGCCAGGCCACGCGCAGGGACCCCAGCAGGTTGTTCTTCAGGTCCACGCTCATGCGCGTCAGCCCCTCCTTCAGCTCTGCAAGGCAGGAGGGGGGTGGGCGCGGGGCCGGGGGCTGCAGCAGCGGCCCCGGGCCGGGGGACAGGGGCTGCCTGTGCCCTACCGAGGTGCATCCTCTTCCTGCCCTTGTGGTGGGGCAGCAGCATCGGCTCGAACTCCAGGTCCGGGACGATCATGGGCTCGATCCGATACGCCACGGGGTCAAACTGCACAGAGGAGGGGGACAGTGGCCAGGGCTGGTGCTCCACGTGTCTCACGCAGGGCAGCTCTGGTTCTTATACCTACGGGGTGGAAGATGTTGAAGAAGCCTTTGCAGGTGGGCAGGCTGTAGTTTGGGTCGATGCGCTTCACTCCCCGCACTGTGAGAAACATCCCAATGGGAGAGCCAAAGGCGAAGAAGATGGTGGGCTTGTAGTTCAGCTGGGGGTAGTTTGCCGAGACCTGGGAGAGGGGGACGCTCAGATTTGTTCCTGTGCTGGTGTTATGAGGGCTTTGTGGGTGCAGCCAGAGCTTGGCTGTTACCTGTCCTAAGCCAACGTCCCGGTACTGGCAATTCCTGCCATCCTCGGGGCCGTCCCCGTGCCGGGACGGGGACCCCGGCTCGGCTCCGCGGTCACCATGCCCGGGAGCTGCTGAGCTCTGATCCTGCAGCAGCACAAAGGGGTCCTTGTGTCAGAGGGATGGGATGGGATGGGAGGCGATGGGATGAGCACAAGCCATGCAGAAAACAAACCTTCATCTCTGTCTTGGAGCTGAGGTAATGGAGTATTTTCATTCTCGGCCCTAAGGGAATTCCCATTTCTTTAAGGTTCGTCTCCGTGCACAAGGACTGGAAAATAAGCGAGGCTGGTGTTAGTCCAGGAGCAGAGGTGTGGTGACGTGTCTGTTCTACGGGACCGTGCTCCTCCTCAGAGATGTTTCACGTGTCACTCAGTACCAGAAGATGTGCACTGGCGGGATGATGGGGAAGAAAAGCAAAGAGCCACGAGAGCCAGGGGAAACTTCTCACCAGTGCTTGCCTGTCCATTTTCTCCTTCTCAAAAACATCACAATACTCAGACAGCTCCAGCTTCTTCAGGATTTCTTTTACTTCCTCAATACCCCCGGTGCTTGAGGCTGTCCCGGACCCCTGTGAACAGATGCAGAAGGGATTGTGCTTTCTGCTCACCAGTTTGCTCCTGTGCACGTTGGGCTCTCTCCCCCATCCCCACGCGGCCGCAGGGGTGAGGGGTCAGTGGCCTCCCATACCTGCGCACGGTGCTCGTCCTCCTCGGGATCAGCCTTCTGGTTCGTCAGGAGATCGAACAAGATGAGTGACCCTAGAACCAGGCACGGGCAGAGCATCAGCATCTGGAGGGGAAGAGCCCGAGCCACCTCCTTTTTGGGATGGAAGAGCTGCACCTCGGACTTTTTCACAGGCAAGGACAGGACAAGGGACAACGCTTTAAACTGACAGAGGGCAGGCTGGATCAGACGTCAGGAAGAAATTATTTACTCAGTGCTGAAGCAGGGGCACGGGTTGCCCAGAGAAGCTGTGGCTGCCACACCCCTGGAAGTTGGGACGGGGCTTGGAGCAACCTGGTTTGGTGGAAGGTGTCCCTTCCAACCCAAAGCATCCCGCGGCCGTTCCCTCCCCGCTGCCGCTCCCGGAGCCGCGGGTGAGCCCTCACCCAGGCTGTGCCCCGCGATGGACACCCCGCCCTTGAACTGCGGGTTCCTCTGCAGGAAGAGCTGGTGCAGGCGGTTCATCTCCGAGGCCACCGTGTCCACGATGGTCTGGCAATAGGTGGAGCTGTTGTAGAAGAACACGTCCAGGATGGTGTCGTTGATGAAGTGACGCAGGCGGTTGATGCTGGGCAGCGTGATCCGCTCCAGGTCACTGCGGGGGAGAGGGGAGAGGGGGTTGCAGCTGAGGAAGCCACGGAACCCCACCACGTTTGTAGAGCAAAATACGAAGTTCAGAGCAGGATTGAGACTGTCCCCAAGGATCTACGTTGTAATCCAGACCCTCGGCTTATGCCCAGACCGAAGGCAAAGCACAGCCTGTGCTCCTACACTCCAAGAATAAAGAGCCTGCCCTTTCTTCCCCAGGAGCCTGGCCTGCTTCCCGCCCTTCCCAGGGCACTGCAGAGCAACGCTGCAGTGCAGGAGCTGGGCACTCAGTTCCCAGAGGCCTTCAGCAAGGTGTGGGTGTCCACGGTCCCTCCCCAGATCAGCCGTGGAAAGGCAGAAGCCTCTGCTCTCCGGATGCTGATCAGAGCAGGCACCTGCTGGGTGCTGCAGAATGGCAGCGGGGAGGTGCTCTGGGGGTCCCTGTCTGTCCTGCTCACCCCTACCCTAAAAACTCACAGCTTTCCCTTTGCTTTTCCAACAGAAAAAGCGGCGTTTCCAGGGGAGGAGGCTGCCTGTCCCCCCGGCCCCGGGGGAGGTGGCTGTCGGACACTTACACGTCCACGCCAGTGGAGTGGAGGGAGCTGTGCCAGTTCACGGGCAGGAACTCCACCCGGCCAACCTGCTGCTGCTCCTGGGCCTTCTTGAAGTGTGCTTGCAGCATGCTTAGGGAGACATTCCTGAAATCGTTCACTGGAAAAGAGAAGAACTCTTATGGAGATCCACCAGGCTCTGGGGCCAGCCCGTGGCACCAACAACACTCAGTACGGTGAAAGATCATTCAGGGAAATCCCACCGGGGTCTTTAACCTGCTGCTGCTGCTCCCCTAAGTCCCTGGATCTTTAACTACAGATCAGGGGAGGCTCCAAGTTCTGCCACGTGCATTTACTGGATTTCACCGCCCCATCCGTACCTCCTTCACACGGGCAGGGCTTTAGTCTGGCAGCCAGGATAAGGAACATTTAGGAATTTACAAAAAGTAACTCTGCTGTGAAGCCAAATGGATGAGCAGCAGTTGCCTGGACCTTTTCAGAAGGTGGGATTTGGAGGGGTAGTGAGCACTCTGTTCACGCTCCCCGCGGTCAGCAGGTTTGGCCAGCTCTGGGGGCGGCTCGATGCAGCCAGAGCGCGTTTCCCCCTGCCCGGGATGAGGCTCCTCCCGCCCGGCCGCAGCCCCCGGGGCTCCCGGCTCCCCCCGGCTCCCCACCGGCTCCC
>VZTA01006282.1:930-15999 GCA_013398855.1 Mohoua ochrocephala | reverse complement strand
GCCGTGGGGTCTGACTCCCGCTCCTCCCGGGTCCTGCCCCGCGGTTCCCCGTGGGGCGCCCGGACCCCTCTCCCCGTAGGGATCCGCCCCCCGGGGGCTCCGGCCCCCCGCGCTGCTGCCCCGGGTGGGGGTCGCGGAGCCCCCGCGGGCCGTGCCCGACCCCCGCTCTCCTCTCCCCGCAGAGAAGCACCTGGTGCTGCTGCGGGACGGCCGGACGCTCATCGGGTACCTGCGCAGCATCGACCAGTTCGGTACGGCCGGGCCGGGGGCTGCGGGCAGCTGGGCAGGGGGTGAGGAGGAGGAGGAGGGACCCGCGGTGCGGTTTTGGAGTGTGTTTGTTCTGTGGGTTAAGCATCCGCCTCTGTGTCCCATCCCCCTGGACTTGGTGCTTCACGGAGGTTTCCCCCAGACTTGGGAGCTTCCCCTCCCGCGGCTGCGTCCGGCGCTGATGCTCTGGCATCGCTTTTTGAGCAGAAGCAGCCGGGTGATGTTCATCCTCCTTGTCCGGCGGGAGCTGAGGGCAGGAGCTGCTGAGGTGGAGAGAGCTGGGGACAGCGTCGGTGCCTTCAGTGACCCGGCTCGGAGCGCCCACCGAGCGACGGGACAGAACCAGCGCCGTGCCCGCTCTGGGGCTCTGCCTGGTGGGACGGGATGCTCTTCAGCCGCAATTCACTCGCTGGTTTTCTGTCTCTCTCGTTGCTGCAGCGAACTTGGTGCTGCACCAGACTGTGGAGCGCATCCACGTGGGCAAGAAGTATGGGGACATCCCTCGGGGCATCTTCGTCGTGAGGGGCGAGAATGTGGTGCTGCTGGGGGAAATTGTGAGTGCACAGCTCCTCTGCCTGAGGGGGGTGTGTGGTTTGTCTGCCGTGACGGGCGCCCTGCGCTCCAGGGATGCTCTGCAAAGCTGAACGGGTCGTTTCCCCTGCAGGACCTGGAGAAGGAGAGCGACACGCCTCTGCAGCAGGTGTCCATCGAGGAGATCCTGGAGGAGCAGCGGGTGGAGCAGCAGGCCAAGCAGGAGTCGGAGAAGCTGAAGGTGCAGGCGCTGAAGGAGCGGGGCCTCTCCGTGCCGCGGGCGGACACGCTAGACGAGTACTGAGGCTGCTGCCCCTTTGCTGCACGGAGCCAGGGCTGCTCCGTGGTCCGCCTGGGCAGGGACACCTTTCCTTGGAAAGGCGGGTTTCATTTTCAGATTGTATTTTCCGTGGTGCTGGTAACTGTACACAAATCATGCCTTTGGTCTCCTTGTGGAGAAGGAGACGAGGAGGGCCCCGGTGCACTGGGAGCGCGAGTGTTTGTGTTTGGGAGGCAAATCACTGCTCCTTGGGTTTGTTTGCTTTTTCTTCCTCACATGACTCCGGGTGAGAGTTTTCCTTGACATGTAAATAAATCCTTGATCCTGACATCGATGGTTTTCCGGTATTCTGGTCCTGGCAGGTCCCCCTCTCTCGGGACGAGCACCCCTCAGGCCACCTCTTGTCCCCTCCGTGTGCTGCGCAGGGAGAGACAGGACCCTTGGTCCTGCCACGGGCTGGGCTCGCTCCAAGGGAACGCTGGAGCCTGTGGCAAGATCCTTCTCTCTGGGCTGGGGAGCAGAACCCGGGTACCCCCTGCACCCCAACAAAGACTGCCCGCACCCCCCAGCCAGGCTGTGCCACTCCCCTGCACCTCAGCCCACTAATGACCAGCCGAACCCGCTAATTACCTGCTGACGAGGAGCTGCTGCCCCTGGGGCTCCACAGAGCCTGCACCTCCCGCCCCTCCTCACCTCGGTGCTGGGGGAGCCGGTGCAGCTGTGTCGGGGTGGAGAGTCCTTTGCCCCCGCTGTGTCCCGGCGCTTCCGCAGGGAGGAGAGTCCTTGGCCTCGGGGCCGGCTTTGGGCAGCTGCCAGGCTCCGGGAGCCTCCTGGCTGTGGGCAGGGAAGGGCAAACCTCGGCAGGGACAACCCTGCGGAGCCTCAGGCCGCTCTCCTGGGAGTGCTGTGGGGAAGAGCCTGTGCTGGGGGGACAGAGGACAAGCCCAGCTCTGCTTGCCGGGGCTGAGCACGGCTGTCCTGGAGAGCTGGCAGCTGTTGTGGCCAGCGCTGGCCCCCTCCCGCTGGCCCAGGGACCACTCGCTTCGGGGGGGAAATGTTTCTGCCCCGTTGGGTTTGAGTGGGTGTTGTGGGTCTGGGGGTAGCAAAGGTTTAAACAAGGAAATGCAGTTTCTTGTTCGAACAAAATTTAATAAAAAACGTTTCTGGAGCTGGCTCCCGTGGCTGAAAAATCTCTGGCAGGAGGAGATGGCTCTTCGGGGGGATTTTTGCTGTCCCCATTTGTTTGGGGGATCCAGAGCAGCGATGCCCGTGGTGACTGAGGGGAGGCAAGGGCTGCCCAGCCCCGGTGGTGGGGTCCCAGCCCTCCAGCCCGGGGCTTTGAGGGGTGCAAGGAGCTGGTGGGGGTCAAGGCAGGGACCTGTTCTCGCTGCACCCGAGCCCTTTATCTTATCACGGCGTCGGGGTGTGACCTCTGCGGGCACCGGGGGCTGTGGTTCGTCTGCGCTCTCCAAACAGCACCACGGGCAGCCTTGGGATGGGGGGACAACCCCCCGGCCGTGGGACGGGGTCACCCCGACAGAGCCTCCCCTGCTCCAGCCACCGCAGAGGGGAACGGGCTGGAACAGGGGAATGTTCTCGAAGGTGTCTTGGCAGGGTGAGGGGCTCAGGGCAGCCCCGGGATTCTTGGGTCCCTCAGCCTTGAGGCCGGGGGGACTCTCCAGTGCCTTTGCTTGGCACCGTTTAGGTTTTGTACGTTTGTGCACGTTGGTGCTTCAGGCCCTGTTGTTTTTAAGTGAAAAGCTGCAAATGAAGCTGTGCGGGGACTCTGTGCAGGGGCCTGGGGGGTGTCTCAGGGGGGCTGGGGTGTCCCAGTTAACCAGATCCCCCTGAGGGTTCTGGGTGCCTTTTTGGGGTCTGTGTCCTACTCTGGTCACCTGGAACATCTCCTCGTGCTGTGGCACAGCGTGACTGTGCCTGTGTCCCCTCCTCAGGGGCACAGAGGGGGCCGTGCCCCTCAGCCTTCCCAGCCTGGAGCCGGAGGGGCGGCTCTGCTCGGGTTGTTTTGGCTCTTCTCACAAACAACTGCGTGTCCTTGTGCCGAGGCCTTGTGCCGGGAGCGGCTGCTCCAGCTGGGATAACGGCAAAGCACCCGGGGGCTCTCCGGTCCCCGGTGCTGTGTCCCCCTCGCTGTCAGGGCAGGGGGCTGGGGGGGCTGGGGGCAGTGCACAACGTTGGGGTGTCTCTGCTGTCCCCCCAGACCTGTCAGTGCTCCGTGTGTGCTCGGCCAGAGCTCTGGGCTCGGGGATTTCAGACCCTCCCGGGTTTCCCTCCCCACCTGCAGGGAGCGGGGAGCGGGTGGGTGAAGCCCAGAGATGGGGAGAGCTGTGGCATGACCTGGGAATGGCACGGGAGGGAGCACGGCTGCAAAGAGGATTTCCCGGTGAACTTTCCCAGTTTTGGAAAGGGACAGTGCAGCTTCTGGCTTCCTCCCGGTGCCTGCAGCACCTCCATCCAGTCCCCCATCGCTGACCCGAGCAGGAGGGGTTTCCTGGCACACGATGGACGATGGCAGCCCTGGAGATGGAGAGGAACATCCTGGGGAGCAGCAGGACCGTTCTGGATGGCGGGCGGGACCCAAATCATCCCGGGAAAGCCAGGGACAGGCAAGGGGAGACAAAGGGCTCCCCGGGGCCTGCTGCTGGTGCGGTGAGGGGGTGACCTCCCCCTGGGCCAAGTTGTTGAAATAGGGGGGAGGAAGGTCAGGCTCCCTGCAGGAGGGTGCAGGGGCTGACGTCAAAGGAAGCAGCTGTAATTCACGGGTTCCTGGGAGTGCTGGGCTCCGGGCCGTAATTCATCCCAGAAATGTCATTTCAGCCTTGAGCGTTATCGCTGCTCCGCTGTGTCCCGCTGCTCCCAGCCCTGGGGCGGGTAACAGGGCCTGGGGAATGGGGGGCTGCCTGGGGCTGCCCTCACTTCCAGTGCCAGGCTCAGCAGCTCCATGTATTTAATATTCAGCTCTCTGTGGGCTGTCCCGGTTCTCGTGCAGTGTTCGCAGAGGCTCGGCCTGGCTCGCTGTTCCACGATGGTTGTGCTGTGAGATGGTGTCATCCATCGTTATCCCTTGTTATCCCTTGTTATCCACTGTTATCCATCGTTACCCGTCAAAGTTTGGACCTGATGGCCTTGGACACCTTTTCCACCCTCGGTGGTTGCGTGACTCCGTGATTATCTGTTTTCTGTCACAGCTGATGATCCACGCCATGGACCCCAGGCCCGTGTGCTGCGGGGCCTGTCCCTGGCGAGGCACGGCAGGAGCTGGTCAGGGGAGCTCTGCCTCCCTCCAGCCCCTCGGGGCCGCAGGTGGCCGGAGCGTGGCCGGGCCGTGGGCGCTGCCCTGTCCCAGCACGCTCCCGGCCCCGTGCGCACGGCGCTGACCCGCGGCCCCAGCAGATGCGTGGGGAGCCGGCGCTGGCCTTGGCCCGCGGGGCCCAGCCCGGAGTGACGGCTCTTATCTCCCGGCTGACGGAGCAGAATCCTTCAGCCCCGCGTACTTAAGGCCGTGCACAGCGGGGCCGGGGCAGAGCAGCGCTCGGCGCAGACGGACGGACACCGCGGCCACCAGCGCGGCCACCAGCGCGGCCACCAGCGCAGCCACCACTGCAGCCACCACCGCAGCCACCACCGCAGCCACCACTGCAGCCACCACTGCAGCCACCAGAGCGGCCACCAGTGCAGCCACCAGCGCAGCCACCACCGCCCAGCCCACGGCTCCCACCCCGCACGGAGATGCTGCCAGCCACGTCCAAGCTCTGCGCCGCCATCTCCTACCGCCACCTGCGCAACATGACCGGTGAGTCTGGCTCCGGGCCGGGGCAGCCCCTGTCCGGCTGGGGCTGGGGGATTCTCTCCCCACTCTGTAGCACGTTGGGTTTTGTGATTTACTGTCCCTGCAACCCTTTTTGCCACCGGACCTGTCGCTGGGGCCTGAGGGGCTGGCTCGTGTCCCTGTGACCGGCTCTGGGTCACGCTCCCTCTGGCTGTGAGGGCTTTGTACCTCTGTGCTCCGTGTCCGTGCTCTTTCCTGGGCAATTGCACGATGCTCCTCAGTATTTTTGCTGCTGCGTGGCTCGGAGCTGGAGCCAAGCCCAGGATTGTTTAGGACAATCTCTGCCAGGGCAGTGCGATGGCAAGCAGCTGCTCCTTGTCCGTGTAGGGACTCCGAGAGGGTGACAAGAAGGGACTTTTCCATGGTGTGTGTTTAAACTGGGGAAAGCCCACGGCAAGGCCCCGGCAGTGACGCGCTCTCCTCTCTCCCCCAGGCCTGAGGAGACAAGCTGCCGTGGCCATCAGCCAGGAGCTGAGCAGACTCGCCTGCCGCAGCCCGGGGCCCAGCGCCTGGATCCACCAGGTGCGCAGGAGGAGCTCCTTGCTCAGTAAGTGACACCCGAGGGGGGCTGTTCCTTCCCGCCGTGGGGAGACCGTCACAGGCTGGGGCTCCAGAGAGCGGCTGGGGAAAAACCTGCTCGAGGGCGGGCTGTGCTGCTGCTGAACCAAAGGCAGAGTGGGAGCTGGGTTTAATCCCCATCCCCTGGGCACAGAGAAGGGCGTTTGGTGTAGGTAAAGCTCATCTGGCACATGGCGCTGTTCCCTGCACTCAGCCCTGCCTTTGTCTGGTGCTGGCAGGCTCCAGGCTGGAGGAGAAACCCTTCAGCGAGATGGAAATGTCTTACATCAAGCAAGGAGAGGAGGCCCTGCAGAAATCCCTCAGAATCCTCGAGGACCAGGACGACTGGAAGACGGAGACGGTGGCGGTGGGTGCTCTGCCCTGCGGTGCTGCCTCGCAGCCCCCCTGTGAGCAGCTCTGGTGGTAATTCTGCCATCCTCTCTCCAGGGTAACGGGGATAAAGTGCTGAGCAAGGTGCTGCCGGACGTGGGGAAGGTGTTCCGGCTGGAGGTGGTGGTGGACCAGCCTCTGGACACGGTGTACGGAGAGCTGGTGGACAACATGGAGCAGATGGGAGACTGGAACCCCAACGTCAAAGAAGTCAGGGTAGGAAATGTGTGTCAGACCTGTCCCAGTCAGCCTGGGTTTTGTCCACTTTCCTGCTGCAGATGTAGAGGGGTTTTTGCAGCATCTGTGTTGCTGCTGCTGCAGCAGAGGCGAGTCTGGAGCAGCTTCTGAGAGACCAGTTCTGCAGGAAAGGCACTTTCCTGCAAGGAGCAGCCAGTTCTGCTGTAAATTGGGAGAAGAAATAGCCCAAAGGCACGAGGAGTCAGAGAAGCAGTGAGGGAATAGCTTTTTCACTCAGGAACTGGAAACAGCTCTGCCCCTGGGGGCGAGCAAGTGTGGAATTATTGTCACTGCAAACACCGAGTTTTTGTCAGACCCCGAGTCCGAGCACCCGGTAACCAACGGCAGCTTCGGCTGTGCTTGCAATGAACACTTGGAATGAAAGTTTTAATTCTGAACTGCAGATTCTGGAGAAGATCGGGAAGGACACGGTGATCACCCACGAGAAGGCAGCCGCGACCCCCGGGAACATTGTTGGGCCCCGGGACTTCGTGAGCGTCCGGTGCTCCAAGAGACGCGGCTCCACCTGCGTCCTGGCCGGGATGTCCACGACCTACGGGGCGATGCCCGAGCAGGAGGGGTTCATCAGGTAACTCCTGCTCGGTCCGTTCAGGGGCGCCCAGGGAGGGTGATCCCCGCAGGGCAGAAGGGTTTTACCGTGGGCTCAGAGTCGCTGAGTTCGTATGGGAAGCAGGAGCTGCTGCGGGAACCCCAAATCCCAAAGGCTGGGTCTGAGCCGGGCCTCTCCCCCCTCCCAGGGCTGAGAACGGCCCCACCTGCATGGTCCTGCGCCCGCTGCCCGGCAGCCCCTCCCAGACCAGGCTCACCTGGCTGCTCAGCATCGACCTCAAGGTACCCGGGGCTGGGAGGGGTCTGGGGGGAGCCAGGGGCTGGGGGGGAGGCAGATTCTGCTCACAGGCTGTGTCTGCTCCACTCCAGGGATGGCTGCCCAAGAGCATCATCAACCAGGTCCTGTCCCAGACACAGGTGGACTTCGCCAAACACCTCCGGCAGCGCCTGGCCCGGCCGGTGCCTGTGACCTGCTGACCACGACCTGCTGACCACCAGTGCAGGGCTTTGTTCAGGGGCAAAGGAGGGAATCTTGTCACTTCAACCAGCCAAGGCCTTTAACAGCAGACTCCACTAATTAATGCATAGTTACGATCAATAAATAGAAAGGTTTATTTATTGAAGCTCATTGTGTAAGTGCAGGACCAAACATTTAATTCCTGCAGTTGCTTAACTGAGCTTAACAGTCAGCCAACTCCACCCTCCCTAATTACTTTCAATGAATAAATAAAGCTTTAATTAGTGCTGTCTACAGTTAAAGGTCTGGGCTAATTAGTTATTAAGGAGACAGATGACTGGGAAGATACATCCTCAGTGAGGCAAACACGGGCCTGACTGAACGTCAAATTTTACTCTCCCAAAACTCAAACACACCACTTACTTAACCAACAATTTCGTTTCCTCTCCCCCTCAGAGCAGTTCTAATTTATTTTTTCCTGTACCAACACATAAGAAGTGTCAAATTATTTATTCACCCAAAGCTCTGCAAGGATGATTATTAGCAGGAGACCCCAAGTACCTCCTGTGCACAGATCTTCAGCTCGAAAGACCTCCAAGTGTAGCTACTTTAAATGTCACTTGTAACAATTTACAAGACAAGAATAAAAAGAAGAGTTAAAGCCTTTATTTTCAAACTGGTTTCCAGTCTGTGGGGAAAAAAAATACAGTTTGGACAGAAGCCCAAATTTCAGTCTGACATGCAGCCGTCTCGTTCCAACAGAGCCGTCCTGGCTGGGAGCTGTTGGTCACCATCAGCCAAACACCCCCGAGCTCAGGGGCCACTGTACCCACACCTGGCAGGTCCAGCTGCACCCTGACCTGTCACAGCCCAGGAGAAGGTTCCTCAACGCCCCCTTCTCCAGCGAGTGACACTCTAATGCTACCGGGGGCTCCAAGAGAGGCCCCAAACTAGCACAAACCACCCCAGAACTGCCTCGCAGTGGCAGGGGAGAGGGGTGTGAGCACACACACAACACCTGCCAGCCAGGGCTGCATCTGCCTCAGCCTGTTGGGTCCTTGGCTGATCAGAGAGAGAGAGAAGGATGGATGTTCCTCTGCAGTAGCTCCACGGAGTCGGGGGTTTATGGCTCCCAGGGCGGGCTCCTCCTGCCATCCACCTCCGTCTCCACGTGGTACAGGACGTCGGCCAGCGTGTGCTCCACCACGGCCCCCCAGCCCATGTCGCTCATCTGCAGAGGGAAGCACACTCAGCTCCAGTCCTGCACAAAGAGTGACCACTCATTCCAGGGCTGTTCCCCTCCTCAAAACAGTAGTGGGAGAGGGGGAAATTCCAAGTGTTTCCTTAAACAACATTTCAGCCCCCTCACTGACAAATGAGGCCCACACAGGCAACAGTCTGTCAAGAGGAACGAGGTAACAGCACCTATTATTTAATTAAAATTTAATGATTTACTGAGCTATCTGTCCTTACATCTTTTTAAACACAATCCCTTTGGCTACACTATCCAGGTTCTGAGGCTGAAGCACAGGTACAGGTGTGGTATGAATCACACCAAAACATCTTTGATTTAAACAATGAGGTTCTCAAATGGTGGGGGGGAAGCTTCAGTTTTACTTACAGGGTGGTAAGTGATGTCTCTCGGTGGATACTTGAAATATGGCCCAAAGTTTATAGAAACCTGTGGAACGTACATTTTCATTAAATCTAAAAACCCAGGAAAAGTTCTTTAGTCCCCTGTCCTCGTCCCTTCCTGCTCCTGAGCCTACCCACACCCTGTGCAGGCCCACAGGAACAAACGTTGCTGATGCTCCTTCAGCAATTTGATAATCCTGTTGTGTGAACAGCAACATTGCTCCAGAGCCACCAAAACAATTCCCACCTTTCCTTTTCACTTGGCACACTCCCGGAGTGCCCACACTTTGTGCATTACTGAGACTGATGGATTTAGGAGTTCTCTTTCAAAGACCCCTCGCTTACCGTGCAGCCTTTGTACAAAGAAATGGCAGGAAAATAAACCCCCTCAAAGATGTCCTTGAAGGCAACTCCTTGGCTGACACCATTCTTGAAGAATATGATCTGAAAAACGAAGGGTTTTCCCACTGATGGTGGCTGTGAGGACACAGCAGCCCTGACAAGATCCATCTCTGCTCCCTTTCACTCAAGCCAGGCACGTGCTGAAGTGACAGCAACAACTCACCTGGCTTCCAGGGGCTTGCTTTAGGCTCTTCTCCGCTTTGTCCACAAAATCCTTCTCTTCAAAGTACAAGTAGCTTTTGAATTTGATCAAAGCCTGAAATAGCAGCAAACAACCTCAGAAACAAGCCCAAAAAACTGTTACCTGTCACCTGCCCTGCTCAGGGACAGGCGTGCCTGGTGTCAGAGTACCTGTGAGGAGTGATTCCTACAGCTCACAGGTTAGAGAGCCAGGAGGGGAAGGTGAAAGGAGATGTGGGCAATCCCATCCAGGAGGATTTTGCTTTCTTGAGATCAACGCTTTGGACCTCTCCCTTATGAACCACGGAGGTGCCCAGAGGCAGGGTGGGAAGGATGCACGGACAGGGGCGCGAGTGAGGCCGCAGCAACTTGTTTTCCAGGGCTCCACCTGCCAATGCTTAATCCAACAGTGAACTCGCACCTCACCTTGTCTTTGTAGGTGTCAGGCAGGGATTTGGCCGTCTCAGTATCCTCTGGAAGGCTGATGTAAAATCCCAGGACGTCGCCCTGTCCGTAGCCGGAGGAATAGTGTTTCCCTATGGACTGGTGAAACTTGGTTCCCTTTTTGCTGCGCCAGGAGTAACTGAACTTGTCATACCCCAGAGGGGCCTGGAGGTTCCCTGCGGAAACAAACCCAAACAAACCCTTCCTGGTGAACACACCGAGCGTAGCGGGAGCACCTACTAAGAAATATTTTGTAACATTACTTACCCAAGGGCTGTGACCAGCCCAGTCTGGCAGCCGTGTCTGGAGGCATCTCGTCCATGGAGATCTCGAAGTACCAGGCTCCTTTCCGCACGCCGTGCGAGGCCCGCACCATGGAATAGCCCTTCTCGCCGACCACGGTCAGCCTGTCGTCAGAGATCTTCAGCTGCGGAGCTGCAGGGGAGCACACCAGCACTCACTTGTGGTTTCTGACGTGGTGATGTCAAAAAGCAAGTGAACACAGAGGGGGATTTAACCCCTGCACCTCTGAGAGCAGCGACAGCTGAAACGTCGCTGACCGGTAACGAGAGGTGACCCAGACGCCTCTGTAAGGAAACCCAGCCTGGACAGATTGACGAGCGCTGTACCTCGGTCGTGCAGGGCCAGCAGGACTCGTTCATACAGGCAGGCTCTGTACAGATCCCCAGGAATGGGTTTTCCTGCCCAACAGTCCAGCTCCAGCTTCTCCGGGTCGGGCGCGTGGGGGTCAGGCTCGGCCAGGATGTAGCGATAGCCGTCCTTGTTGAAGGGGTGCTCCAGGGGGTACCCGTGGGGGGGCAGGCGCTGAGCCGAAAACAACGGGTCACTGAAACACACAAACTGCACTGAAACACACAAACTGCACTGAAACACACAAACTGCACGCTGGCATCTCCCAGGTGCCACCACAGGTCACCCCGGGACAGCCCCTGCAGAGCTGGCCCTGTGCTCAGGGGCTGCACGCCCGTGCCCCTGTGTGAAACGAGCACACACTCACCTACACAGCGAGCACACTCTCATCTACTGCCAATCATTTACAGCCTGGACTCATCAGTGACACCACAGGGCTCTGGAGTGACCCCACACACCCACCCAGGGCAGAGACAGCTGGCAGGCAGCTTAAGGCATCACAGGTGCCACCGTCCCTGACTGCTGCCCATCCCTGTGCCCATCCCTGTGCCCTCCCTGCTCTCACCTCCGGGTTTTCTTGGCCGTTCCCGTGGTGCCTCCGTCCTGCTGCTTGCGCTTGGCTCCTCGGCCCTTGCCGCTGCCCCCGGCGGCCATTCCCCCTGGACACACAAACGGGCACGGTGAGGAGCCGCTCAGGGAGTGCCACACACACACGGAATCTCCAGGGAGCGAGGGGCAGAGCGGCCACACCAAAACCAGCTCGTGGGCTCAGGTGCCTCTGGCCACGGTTAACGTGAACCAGACTTTGCTGCCAACGAGCGCGGCAAAATCCACAACTTTCATTTGCCAGCTGGCTTCTGGTCAGCTTTTGAGGTGTCTAAATTTGGAGCAGAAGCTAAAGGGGATTGAGCAGCAAAACAAGCTCAACCAGAGCTTTTCAGGTGAGAATTAAGAATCTTTTCTGTCATCAGAAGATTTACAGGCAGCAGCGCTGGGATCCATCTCAGGGGCATTATTATTATCATTATTATTATTATTATCATTATCATTATTTTTCATGGAGATTCCAATCACAGCTCAAATCCATTTCTGCAGAAGCAGCAGAAACCCATCCTACAGCACAGCCACCAACCCAGTGACCCTGTGCTGGAGGAACACTGACACCGACCAGCAAGAAGCACTTAACGTTCAATTTCCATCTACAAAACAAAAGACACCTAAGTTGAGGAAAAATGAAAAGCAAGAGGTGTTTCTCTTCAGTACTACTGAAGTCAGCTCTGTGACTGAACAGAAAATCAGTTTGAATTCAGCACTCAGTTATAAAACTGCAGTACGGGAAAAGCTACGTGTCAAATTTAATCAAACTGGTATCAGCATGTTTAAATAAATTAAATCATATGTGCATTTTATCATCCTGCTATTTCCAAAGACATGGCTGCTGATTTATAAGGAAAAGGATGGAAATTTCGTGTACTGTAGATAAACACCTTCACGAACCACATTCGTGTGGTAACTAAAAACCCAGTCAGCTCTTCCATTTCCAGCATTCCCTTACAGGGTAAGGGATCCAAACCATCCAGGAACACCATATTCTGCACAAACATGGCCTGGCCCAGCTGCACCCGCTGATTTCAGTGCACACAAACATTCAGGCTCTCCAGTTTGTCAATGATCACTTGCCCAAACCATTGCAATGTAAATTTCAGACCCATTTTTTAACATTGGGTCAATAAATACAGAATAAAAATAAGTGTAAAATAAATAAATAAACAAAACCTTTAAACCAGTCAAGTAGGGCAGAATATGGCAATTAAAAGCTTCTAACTACTGAAGATTAAAGAATGGAATTGCTGGTTTGCATTAAAGTCCAACTGCAATCACATCAGGGCACGCTTTCGGTTTTGATTGACTTTGGCTTCTAAGAGAATCGAGCAAAAAAAGCTTTGCAAACAGCAATACTTAAGTTTTAGAAGCTGAAAGGTAAATATTCACCTCCCAGAGAGGCTCCACCTGCAAGAACAGAAGTGGCACCACATGTTTGTCAGTCTCCCAGAAGTTAAATAAAAAACAACCAGTGCACGACACGGAAACAACACCCCTGAGATATCTGCTTTGAAAAGCCCCAAATACCTCCTGTCTGCACTACTGGCATGTGCTTAATACACAAATACATTTACACTTTCTCCAGCTACTTTCAGCTCTCAGAGAGAGAGAAACAAGAAATCTGAACAACTCAAGGAGATAAATTAAAACCATTCTAGGAGCAAAGTGACGAGCTCAGCTCTCAGCGAGCATCTCGATTTATCTGGTCACCGCAGAGAAACGGCTGAACCTTCCCAAGAAGTAAAGTTAATCTTTCTATAAAAAGGCACAGCGAGACTGTTCTGAGCATAAGCACAAGCTCAGTTCACACGACAGTTTAACTGCACAGACACCCAGAGGACTGGGAAATGCAGCCAGCCCCAAACACCCAAACCTCTCCCGAGTAAAGAACTTGCCATTTAAGCTTCCGCTCGTGGACACGGCGTTGTTCTGTTTCTGGTTGTCATAGGCTGGACCAATATTGGCAAGATCCTGCAGGAGATCAAACAATCTGCTGTCCCTTGGTCAAAGGGACCGCTCTGAGCCTGGGCAGGGCACTCCAGGTGCTGGAGCTCCCACCTGCTGCTGGCACAGCACAGGCTTGCAGCAGAGATCTGCCCCGTGACTGAGCAGAAAGGTGCCAGGACCCCCCACCCCTCAGCTCCCCACCTTCCTCCCGTCTCTCATCACATACCTGGTCTAGAAGCCCAAATTTGGGGTAATCTTCCTCTGGGTCTTTACTGCCCGGGTCTGGATGCTCTTTCACCAGGAACACGTCTCTTTCTTTACACTAAAACAGAGCAGTTTTAGTTACACTGGGTAAGAATGTAACAAATTCATTCACAAGTGTTTAAATCCCAGTTTTTATCAACATGCATTAGGTACATCAGCTGCCTAAGAAGCACCAGCATCTTCACCCCGCAGCTCCGAGCCCAGCCCTCAGCACACACCAATGCCAGAAACCCAAAATCTGCGGGAATTCACCCTCGATCCTTACCATGGTTTTGACAATGTTATTGGGCCAAGTCATTTTTCCAGGCCTCTGCCGCGTTGTCATACACTCCCAGTACTTATCAATAAACGGGATGATATCCTGTAAGGACAGAACACGTTTGTGTGGGCAGCTCCTCGCTGACACCATCGCTGCCATGAGCCTGCGGCGGGTCCGCAAGGGCCGAACCTTGTCCTTGGAGAACATCGTTTTGGGGTGCTCGTCCTGCGTCCTCGACTGCCACGTGAGGTTGGCCAGAGCGCTAAGGCACATTTCCTTGAGGTCTGAGAAGCAAAACACCCCAGGGTCCAACTTGGTGGGAAGATCAGACACCGATGCACACGGTGATCACCCCGAGCAACTGCAAAACCTCCCCGATTCTGTCCTGGCCCAGCCCTCGCTGCACTGTTCACATCACCTTCACAAATCAGCAGCAAAACATTTTCAGAAGAAGCCACACGTGGTTGTTAATATGGGATTTTTGGGTCATTTTCCAAAAGCCTCAGCAGAGCCCACCCACCGACCTCAGACAAAACCCAAACCTCCGGGATGATCTTGCACAAAACATCCCCCAAGGTGCTCTTCCCAAACTCACTCGCTTGTTTCCTCAGGAAGTAGGTGTTCCCGCTGTGGTGGCACACGTTGCAGTGGAAGCTGTAGTTGGTCATGAAGGGCAGACAAGACCTGGAAAAAACCAGCTTTGTTAAGAAACGAATTATTCCAGGTTAAAACCCAATTATTCCTTCCCTTCCTAAAGCCACAAACATCTCACAGGGGTGCTTTCACCACAGACAGAACTTTATTTACACAACACACCACTTCCCAAGTGTCCAAGGACATGGACAGGGCCTTGGTCCTTGGGAACTCAGACTCCAAACACTCCACTTCTGCCACCAAAGCCCCGTGCCGGCCCTGCCAGCGCTCACATACGTGGTGTCGATGCCGAAGGTGTCAGCTGTGAACCACTTGGTGCAGATCCCACACTGCAGCTCGATCTCGCCCAGCTGCCGCGCGTTCTCCTCGTCCCCCGAGCCCCCCTGGACATCCATGGCTTCGGCGCCGTCCCCGGCAGCATCCTGGAACCGGAGCAGAGCCGGGAATCAAACGGTGCCCGAGCAGAGCCGGGAATCAAACAGCGCCCGGGGCACGCAGCACAGGGGCTTTGGGCAGGAATCTGCCACGACAGGCGTTTAGAGGGAATAAATCCCTTCCCCTAATCCACGGCCGCGCCTCGAGCAGGCTGGAGCTGCTCTGTACACTCAGTTCGTGAGGATGAGCCACACGGGGGAAGATTTAACTTCCAAAACAATCCTTTAAAGAGCCAACGCTGGCGCTAAGGGATGCTCCCCTTCGGGCTGAAGCAACCCCCTCCCTGCCCACAGCACCTACCAGGGGCTCCTTCCCGTTGGCCGACTCGGTCTCCAGGGCCGCGGTGACATCGACCATGGCGGCGTCCCCCCTGCCGGGGCAGAGCGGTCAGAGCGGAGCCCCCGGCCCGGACCCCGCGCACCGGGGGCGCAGCCCGGACCGGACCCGGGGCCTGGCGC
>VZTA01006280.1:29614-98498 GCA_013398855.1 Mohoua ochrocephala | reverse complement strand
TGTGCCAGTCCATATGTTTTCACGGAGCACCATGGTGTGTTACTGGCCCTGAAATGATGGTGAGGGGTGAGAAACAGCCATGAGCTCTCTGCAAGAAGACAGCAGCCGCATCCAAGGGTTTTTAGCAGCTCACTGTGTCCTCCTGTCCAGGCAGATCCTTTCCCTGGCCTCTAGCAGGGACTGTGCTTTCATGTTCCAAGATACTGTTCAGTTGGGATGTTTTTCTTCCCCCCCCTCTTCTGCAAAGCAGAGGGCCGTTCCCAAGAGGGTGAGCACATCTGAGAGTGTCCCCCACTCTGCAGTTAAACAGTGACATATTGGGACAGGGCTGGGGGAAATGGTTAAGAGGCTGAGAGAAACAGAAGCTATTGTTGTTGCAAAAGTTCAAGTTTCCAGCTTCCTCTTCCTCCACCTGTCAGGAGGGAGTGCTGGGCATGCTCCCGGCACTGAGCACAAACTCAAACATGCCCTCTGGGCTCAGCAGTGTCACTGAGTCAGTCACCCAGAACCCCAGTGGCGGGGTGAATAGAAGGCACATCTGTCCGGGGGCAGTGGGGGGAGAAGGCTCATCGCTGCCGATGTGGGCTCTTTATCTCTTCTGCGGGGATCAAAGTGCTGAAGCGTTGGGAGCTGCTGTCTCGAGGTAAAATAGGGCATAGGCACAAAGAGGTGGGTGCTGCTCTGCCCAGATTCCTCCAGCGAATTCCAGAGCAGACAGTGACATTCTCAGAATCAGGGAGTCACAGAGTGGTTTGGGTTGGAAAGGAGCTTAAAGCTCATCCAGTTCCAACCTTCTGCCATGGACAGCAACACCTTCCACTGGACCAGGTTGCTTCAAGCCCCATCCAACCTGGCCTTGAACGCTTCCAGGCATGAGGCAGACACAGCTTCTCTGGGGAGCCTGTGCCAGGGCCTCACCACCCTTGCAGGGAAAAAATTCTCCCTAATATTCAATCTAACTCTGCCTTCTGTCAGCTTTCTGCCCTAAAACCATTAAAAAAAAAAAAAGGTTTAACTGAAATCCCTTAAATATGAGTACTTCCCCAATCAGAAACAGCACCAACTCTGACTCGAGGTTCTTCTCCTGACTGGGTCTTGAACCACAGAATCCCAGAAGAGTTAGGGTTGGAAGAGACCTTTAAAGGTCATCTAGTCCAACCCCTGCCATGGGCAGGGACATCTTGGTGGCACTGCTGCAGTCAAGGAACAGTTTGTCATTTGAGAAGCACTGGAAATGGCGCTAATAGAGCTGTATCCATGTGAGAAACTCCTTAGGAGGTGAGTATTCTGGATCTTACTTGGTTAAAATGTGGATAAACATCCTAAACATTGATCAGAGGATTTTATTTAATTAAAATAAAATACTCCTGCTGGTAAATACATTTGGCTGTCTGGGATCTGAGCAGTGGTCGTGGCTTTATCGATTGTCATATCATTAAATCAGGCGGAGAAAAAATAAATGATGGGCCTGAAGACCCTGAACATAAAGTTCAGTTGTCTGAAAATCTGTTAAGTTGCTGAGCATCTTGCAATGATACAACAACAACAACAAAAAAAAGGAATCCAGCTCCTAAATGAAATGTCAATGCATATTATGGTAGATGATGTGATACGAGTAATTCTCTCACTGGGCTCGGTGATGTGGCATTCCAGATGCTTATGATGACCTAGATTCCTGAACGGAAAACTACTTAATACCTAATACCTTTGCTCCAAGCTTGTAATCTAATCCCACAGGAGAGGCTCCAGCATCCTTCCTGTTGGATGCACAATGGTTAAACAGGTTTGACTGCTGGACTAGGATCTTTTTCTTTTCTTTTTTTTTGAATTAAGATAATTCATTATTCAGTATGTCCTTCCAGTGTGTCTGTAGAGAAAAAAGCCTTTCAGTGAGTTCACAGGTGTTTTTCAGTGGCTCCAAAGTGCCTTGAGAATTCTAAAATCACAGGATGACAGAATGGCTTTGGTTGGAAGAGACCTTAAAGATCATCTAGTCTCAACCCCTCTGCCATGGACCAGGACACCTCCCACTAGACCAGGTTGCTGCAAGCCCTTTCCAAGCTGGTCTTGGACACTTCTAGGGATGGGGCAGCCACAGCTTCTCTGGGCAACCTGTGCCAGGGCCTCGCCAACCCCACAGGGAAGGACTTCTTCCCTAAGTCTAATGTAAATCTCTCATCTTTTATCTTAAAACATCATCTTTTGATTTTAAATAAAGGCTGATGTCCTGTCCTTTGTCTCATAGAGAGATGCTCAAGAGTTTCACTGCAGGTCCCATTTATGAGAAAACAAATGTAGCAGGAGAAGGGGGACTTCACACTGACACAATGCAGGGTTAGATTGTATATTGGGAAGAAATATCCATCTCTGTGGCTGTCCCATCCCTGGAAGTGTTCAAGGACAGGTTGGATGGGGCTTGGAGCAACCTGGTCCAGTGGAAGGTGTCCCTGGCCATGGCAGCGGGGTTGGAACTGGATGATCTTCAAGGTCACTTCCAGTCCAAACCCTCCCATGAAATGTTAAAACTCATGGCAGATGACCCTTTGCAGCAGAGCGACCCAGTGGCTGGCAGAAGGTGACCAGGATGGTCTCTCTGCCCCTTTAATGTAAAATCATATAAATACCATGGCCAAGTGCAAATGGGGCTGATACTTTGCAAAATTACGTTAATTAAACCCTGCTGAGGATGTTAATCAGTGGTTGATGTTGGGCTTTAAGGCTTTTTATTGCCGGGCAAAAGTTCCCAGCCTGAAGGGGTTTGTGTGCCTCCATCCTGGCTTAGCTGATCCCTTCTTACCCGCAGAGTTTTGGTGTTGGGGTTGCCTTGCCCCTTCTGGTTCCTCTTTCAGGCTCCCTCTCCCTTGTCATCAAGATGCCTTTATTTCCCGGATTTTCTGTGGCTATAGGCTGTCACACTGACGTGCTGTAGGAAGGGAGCGATGTGAATGTTGCTGCTTTCAAATGGCCAAGTAAATACAATGAAATTCAGAAATAACTTGGGCATGTTGATCCACACCACTCTGAGAGACAAGTGGAAGGGGATCGGGCATCACAATGTCCGGGAAAGGAATTTTGGAAGCGGTTGGGGTGAATCAGGGGGAGGCAGTAAGATGTCTGCCATTGCAGCATCCTGACAACTCTGGTGCTGGTGGGAATGGCTCCTCAGGGTCTGCGGGAGCTGTGTCTGGAGTTGGTTCCTGCAGTGGCAGCGAGCGAGCGGTTTTCCAGCTGGGGGAGCGACTCCCTGTGCCTTCGCAGAGGACACGGCACACATGGTGGCACAGATGGAGCTGTGGTGTGGATTTCTCCTGCAGGCAGTGTCCTTCCAGCTGGAGCAGGTGATGGTGTGACCAGCAGCGGCCGTGGGTCTGAGTCAGGCTGTCTTATCTCTGTTGTGAGTGCAAACACCTCTGTAAGCGGAGCTGCGACAGGAGGTGATCTCTGCAGATAGCAATCTGCTATCCCCTGTGTGTCCGGGCACATCCAGCCTCACCAGGATGGAAAGCTTTGTGGCTGCACAGGGATATTTCTCCTGTCAGCAGTCTGTTGTCTGAGAGGGCTCTTCAGACAGCAGAACTGGCAGCATGCTCTTAGCGTTCACTTGCAGGGATGTCGTGCTGGCAGAAGGAGAAAGCATAAGGATATTTTCACAATTCTTCATGGAAAGGGTTGTTCAGCCCTGGCACAAGCTGCCTGGGGCAGTGGTGGAATCCCCATCCCTGGAGGGATTTAATAGATGTGTGGATGTAGCACTTGGGACATGGGTTAGTGGTGAGCTTCACAGTGTTGGGGGGAATGGTTGGACTCAATGGTCTCAGAGGGGCTTTTCCAGCCTAAATGACTCCATAATTCTGTGCCATACCCTGTGGGGGGTCAAAGCTGGTCTTGTGCAACTCCCCAGATGAGTTTACTGGACCACTGTATAATGCAGGAGCTGCAGCCTGACCAGTGTTAGCCATGTGCAGGGCTGTGTAGATTCAAACTCCCCTAAGACTGTAGGTGAATCATTCCTGCTCTCCATCACGCTGCTGGGTGGGTTTTCAGGTATTAAACTGCATAGAAAAAAGAAATAAAAATTGGATCTGGTATGGATTCTATGTGAAAATTTGTTCTCAAGTATCAAGCTTCTTTGGACCGAGGTCCTGTTGTTGACCTGCCCGATAATTCATTACCATTAAACTTTAAATTGTAACCCTGGTAAAGAGAGCATAAACCTTCTGTCAGTGCTGTGATCATTTACAGTGGTCACAGCCTCCTGAATCACAGTTGGGAGCTACAAATGAAGGCTGCCAGTTACGATTCTATTCTTTCAGCTCTTAGGTCTCTGTCCAAGTGCCTGATAAACAGTTCAGAGCCTCCAGAACCAGGGCACCAGCGCTGGCCATGCCTTCTGTCAAAAAAAGGGTGGACAAGTTGTCCACCCAGACCCATTAACTGTGTGTCACACCACCACTTGAGTCGGAAGAGTTCACCAGTATGCTTCTGTGTACAGCTTGGCTGAAGCCATCTGCCTTTTGGCTCTCGTGCCCCAGTCTCGGTCAAATAAGGCAAGTAGTTCAACTGGAGAGAAATACAGGCTTTTTATTCAGATTATATTTATCTGGGTGGTTTCTCCAGTCAGTGGGGTGAACCGTGTTCAGCTGTGTTCAGGATATGAACCAAAGTTTAGGCAGAGTATTGCTGGTTGGAAATAACTTTAGGATTATCATACTATGTATCATAGCCTTGAAGGGTTTGGTTGGGAGGGAGCTTCAAGACCATCTAGTTCCAACCCTTCTGCCGTGGGCAGGGACACCTTCCACTAGACCAGGGTGCCACAAGCCCTGTCCAACCTGGTACTGGACACTCCCAGGGATAAGACAACCACAGCTTCTCTGGGCAGCCTGTGCCAGGGCCTCACCAGCCTCACAGGGAAGAATTTCTTCCTGATATCCCATCTAACCCTGCCCTCTGTCAGTGGGAAGCCATTCCCTCTTGTCCTGTCCCTCCAGGCCCTTGTCCAAAGTCCCTCTCCAGGACTTTTGGAGCCTCTTTTGGCACTGGCAGGTGCTCTAAGTTCTCCCTGGAGCCTTCTCTTCTTCATTTGAACACTTCAGGTGTCTCAGTATATGAGTGTATTTCTTCCTTGGGATAAGTTTCTAGTGAAACCGCTGTGAAGGTTGCTGATGACGTGGAGGAAGGTTGGCAAGACATCCTGGGTATAGTTGTGAGTGTTCCCTGGAGCAGCATTCCTGCTTTCCTTTTTTTTTTTCCCCAACTATAGGAAGAGGAATATGGTTCATTTACCTCCTTTTCACTCGTTCCATACCAGCACTCTTAACCATCTGACAGCGTTGCCACCAGAGCAGACCGAGAGCAAGGAATTTGGAAGGGCTGTCCAAGTTCGGATGTGTACCTCTCCAAGTCCTTAAAGAGGAGATCTCACTTGTTCAGTGCATGCAAGCGGTCACAACTGACCTTGACTTCCTTGCCTGGGATTCTGGGCAGAATTTCGAAACTTCAAGTGTGGTGCTTGCACGGGTGGAACATAGCTGGTGTGTTCCCTTGTGTCTCTCCCAGCAGGGAGTTTAATGACAGCCCTTCCCTGTTACACCTTCGTGAAGGATGCACTGTGCAGGGACAGCCTCATTCAGAAAGGAAGATGGAAAAGCCTTAATTTGTGAAAAGGGAGAAGGATAAGCCAAGGGGCAGAGAACTGCTGACTCCTGCATAGTCCACCTTGCTTTCTAAAGCCTGACCCATGGCTGCCCTGCCTTGCTACCGGCAGCACCTTGCTCCTGCGGGAAAAATGGGTTCGTGTTCATGGATTTGGTTGTGTAGAGGGACCTTTTACGCAGGCAGACAGTGGCAGGACAAGGGGAAACGGCTTCAAACTGACAGAGGGGAGATGTAGATTAGATATGGCAAAGAAATTCTTCCTTGAGATGGTGGCGAGGCCCTGGCACAGGTTGCCCAGAGGAGCTGTGGCAGCCCCATCCCTGGAAGTGTCCAAGGCCAGCTTGGATGTGGCTTGCAGCAACCAGGTCTAGTGGAAGGTGTCCATGCCTATGGCAGAGGGGATGGAACGAGATGGTCTTCAAGGTCCCTTCTAGCCCAAACCCTTCTGTGAATCATTCTATGATTCTGTGACTTGAACATGCAGGGTTTAGAGTTTGTGTCATTTAACTCGAGCACTGTAAAGTTTGTGTCTCAATTCTGAACTTCCCACCTTCCTTGCGGTCTGCAGAGGGAACTATCATTTCATACTATTTGGGTTCAGCACTTGTTTTAGTATGAGCTAAATTATGTGCTGCAAGAACGTGTCTCTTGCCATTATCTTGCAAAAGCTGAGTAAATTTTGGAGACAAAGCACCGAGGATAGTTTGGTGCCTAGTATTTTTGGGGGTTGTCATATTTGTTCTTCTGCTGTACGAGAAAACTGCACAGTATCTGCAGGTGCCATGGGCTTTGGAGGTCCACTGAGCTGCTGCTGAAGCCTAATGGGTGCTTTGCAGCCAAAGGATCCAAATGTCACTGCAATTCGGGTTTATCAGTTTTGCTGCTGATTGGTTCTTCAGGAATTAGGCTGAATAGAATAAATAAATAAATAATTAAACAACCAAACAATAAAGAAAATAAGTTGGCATTGCATCCTTTGAAAGGAGTGGGATTGCCGTCACCTGGTTGTTTGTTTAAGTTTGGTCACTGGTGGGAACTGTATTGAATCAACTTCATGTCGGGTCTTCTGGACTGTGCTGGAGTAGGTGCCTGCACAGTAAAACATTCTGCTTTCCCTCATTAGCTCCAGGATACTTGGGGTGCTCCCTCCATATCTGCTTCCTGACCATATCTCTCCCCTCTCCAGGTTGCTGGAAGAAGGTGCAGATGTGAACACAAGGCACAAGCTTGGCTGGACAGCTCTCATGGTGGCAGCCATCAGCAGGAACTCCAGGTATGTGCGTCTCACATCCTTGTGACTCACTTCAACCTTTTCCTAAAGCCATACTGAGCTCTGTAGAGAGTTCCCATAAAGTTTGGGATGTGTTGTAGAGCTTAACCCAAGGGAACTTGTCACTCTCGTTATGCCCGGTACGTGGTGTCACAGATCAGGGCAGGCTGCTCCCCACTCCCGTGGATGGTACAGCTGAACTGATGGTGCCATTCCACAGCAGCTCTCGGGTTTTGGCCAGGGATGAGCCCATACCTGTGGGATGTCGTTGTGGTGGGTACCCCGCCAGCCAAAATCGCTCCTGTAAGAGCTGTCCCATCCCTTCTCACTGGTGGGGCTGTGGCCGGGGCTTTCATTCAAGCCTTTCTGGAGGAAAAAGGCTGAATGCTGTGCCCTTGCTCCACAGTTCCCATGATGATCACTCTGGCTTCTTGTAACCTTTTAAAGACACTCCTAAATATATTCAGTCTACAACTAAATTCAATTAGGTTTTTTTTATTTAAGGAAAAAAAAAGAGAAAAAGAAATCCAATTTTGGAAAATGTGGGACAGACGGGAGAATGAGCTTTGATGTTACAACCTCTCGGGGATGCTTTACTTAGTCACAAGTTCATAAGCAAAAAAGCTTAATTACTTGGGAAAACACAGGATTAAAGCAGTGCACAAAGGCTGAATATCCGCTCTCGGGTGACACTATTCCAATCCATGTGCTGAGTTCGTGTGTGGTGCAAACTTTGATGTGTGCTATGACAAGCTGAAAGTCGTGACCTCCTCAGGGAGCTCCTTAAGACAGGCCCAGAGGTGGGGGCTTGGGACTGTTTGTTTAACTTTGATGTCCGAGCAGCAACGGGCCCTGTTATTTGCCTGTCCACGAAGGGATGGGCTTGGGAGCCTCCCACCTTTCCCAGTGGACAATGGTCAGCAGCAGAGTGTGACGACTGTTGACCATTCCGAGTGACTGGTGAAGCAGAACAGGGCTTTCCGAGTTGCAAAGGCTAAGGGGAGACAGGGAGAAAGGCTGTTCATGGGACAATAATTACCTAAAATCAGGCCTAAAATCAAGTGGAAATGCTAATGAAAACATCTTGACAGTAAAAAATGTGTGGACCCCAGGCTGGTCCCTGCTGAGAGGGCAGAGCCATCACCGCATCTGTCTTTGTTGTGTACCTGGCCAAAAGAAAAAGGTTTGGGCTGTGTTGGGCAAATTCTGTTTATTTTTCCCACATTTTGGATGAATACTGACTTAAATGGAAAATTCAGAAGACCTTGAATACCTGAAGCTCGGTAGAACTTGTCTCCATATAGCAGAAGAGTAATTAGATACTGTTAGACTTGATGATCTTAAAGGTCTTTTCCCACCTTTGTGATTCCGATTCTGTCCTTTATGGAGGCAAACATAAATACAAGCCAGACTTACTCCGTATGTAACAGCTCTGGCATTGTGCCAGGCAAGATTTTGGCCCACGGTCCTGTTCCTAGAATTGTAATGTCCACAGTGCAGAGTGGGAAATGCATTGAGCTGGAACATGACCCACAGAGAGTTTGAAATTCCTTATAAATGGTTGGTTAATGGACTTAGTCCACAGGGTGAACTGTGTAACTCACACTAGACATTGTGGCCAGGGTGTACTGGGGAAGGGAGGAGTCAGAGGCACAAGGATGCAGGATGGTTTTGTTTTTAGAGTGTGCTCCCTCTGTACAAGGTTATGCTCTAAATTTGCTTTCTCCAGCCACAGCAACTGATCTCAGAGTCAGAATCACGGGCTGGAAGAAGATCATCCACTTCCACCCCTCTGCCGTGGGCAGGAACACTTTCCACTAGATCAGGTTGCTCCGAGCCCTGTCCAACCTGGCCTTGAACTCTTTCAGGAATGGGGCTGCCACAGCTTCTCTGGGCAGCCTGTGCCAGGGCCTCAGCACCCTCTCAAAGAAGAATTGCTTCCCTATATCTAATCTAACCCTGCCCTCTGGCAGTGTGAATCCATTCCCCCTTTTCCAATTGCCTGTGTAATCTACCTGATGTGGTGGATTTGGAGTTGTTATGACTTTTGGTCCTTAGCCCCTCAGGCCAGCAGCCTCTGGAGAGGTGAGCGGGGCTGTCCCTGGCTCAGAGATGGCTGAGGTGCAGGCAGCTGAGCAGGACCTGCAGGTGCTGTTTGCCTGCAACAGGATCAAGGTCATTCCAATGTTTAACTTACTGGCTCTCTCACCGCTTCCTCTTTTATGGCTGCTCATACCTGCACAGGTTCCTCGGCACGGTTTTGAAGGGCTGGGATGCTGGGAACTGAGATGAGTCTTTTCAGTTAAGAAAAAGGAAGCCTTCATCCTCAGATTACTGCCTTTCCAAAGGTGTTTTTCGGAGAAGAACGATGTTTTCGGTCTCCGCTGTGCCGCTGGTGATTTCTGTGACCTGTCCTTTAGCTTTGTCATGTTTCCCAATTTCCACAGCCCTCACTCTTCCAATTAGACAGCCCTAGTCCATCTGTTTAATTTAATTCCAGAGGCACTGCTTTAATGATTCCTGTCAGTTGCCATCAGCTACAAGATGAAATCCCGTGTGCTGGAAGGCAAGTTTGGGGTCCATCTTTTCTTTTTACAGCAAAACAATGATCATCTTCTTCCTCTTGGAGATGTCTTGTATCCAAAATGAGGGGAGGCATTAAGGCAATATTCCCATGGATGGGTCTCCAAGATGACTCTAATGTCTACCTGGGAGGGGAGATACAGTGGTGGATCTAGTGGAGAGGGACATTTAGGAGTCCTTTTTTATGTGAGACAGAGTCAATGTCCAAATTCTTTGGCTCCATGATGATGCAGGTTGTAATTGGGTCATGGGCTAAAGACACATTAGCTGTGACCATGTTTACAGGAGCAAAGGAAGGTTTTATGCTGTAATTCCCATTGCTGGGGGAATTACTATAGCATTGGCATATTTTTAGTATTTAATCTTTAATTAAATGCACACTCAGAGCTTTGTGGGGTTTCTGCATTTGTTAAAATAAGCAATAAAGCTATCATAAATTAAACCCCAAAGCAGGTAGGACTTTAGCTGTGTGTCTGTCACTTTAGCATAGTGACCTTTTCTATATCCAGCTACTCCAGTTTTTATCATTTCCACAGAAATAAAGTGACAGTGAAATATCGAATCATCTTCTCAGCCTCCTCTGAGGTAGAGAACTACTTGTGTGGAAGGGGAAACTGAGGCACAGAGCAGCATGGAAAGTCTGAGTCCCAGTGGGATAAGTTTGAGTACTTCTAAAAAACACTGGAACCTGCTTCTGCTCCCATTCCACAGCATCGGCACAACCCCTGGTCAGCAATTCTGAAGGGGGGGCTGGAGCATGAGCACGAGCACGAGTCTGGTGAGGAGTGGCTGAGGGAGCTGGGAGCATCAGCCTGGAGAAAAGGAGGCTCAGGGGGGACCTTCTTGCTCTGTAAAACTGCCTGACAGGAGGGTGGAGCCAGGTGGGAGTCAATCTCTTCTCCCAGGTAACAAGGGACAGGAAAATAGGAAACAGCCTCAAATTGTGCCATGGGAGCTTGAGATTGGCTATTAGGGAAAATTCCAAGCCTGAAAATGTTGTCAAGCCCTAGAAGAGACTTCCCAGGGCAGTGGTGGGGTCACCATCCCTGGAGGGATTTAAAAGTCATATGGATGTGGCACTTGGGGACAAAGTTTAGTGGTGGCCTTGGCAGTGCTGGGGGAACAGTTGGACTCAATGATCTCAGAGGGGTTTTCCAACCTAAACTGTTCTGTGATTTTAGGGCTTCCAAAGTTTACTGCGTGGCTCAGGTGGTGGGGAGGAGCACCTGGGTGCACTCATAGGGATTCCTTTCTCAGAGCATTTCAAGCCTGTGCAAGGCTCTGTAATGGCTTTCACAGTAGCAGCAGCAGCAATATCCATGTTTGAATTGGACAGAGGTGCTCCAGCCCTTGGAGCATCATTTTGTCCTCCTCTGGACTCACTCCAGCAGCTCCACATCCTTCTGATTTTGGGGGGCCCAGAGCTGGAGGCAGCGCTGCAGGTGGGGTCTCACCTGAGAGGGGCAGAGGGGCAGAATCGCCCCCTCCTCTGCTGCCCATGCTGTGGGATCAGCCCAGGGCATGGGTTTCTGACAGCGCACTGTCAGGTCATGTTGAGCTTTGTCTTCCTGTTTCACTGGGGGCTTTAGCCTCCAAATTCCTCTTGGCATTTGCCCACATCATCTACTCATCTTCATTTTCTTTTTGCAGCTTTGGCTTCCTGCACACCCTTTCTTCTTCTACCTTCCTCTTCAGGTCTGGATCTCTTTGCATTTCTTCACCTTTGCTTCTCAACACCTTTTTTCTGGGAATGACCAATGTCAAGTGACTCCTCCGTGAGCCTTGGCTCTGCTTTTCCTTCTCTGCCTTTCTGTGTAGATCAAAGGAGCTGTGGGTCAAAGGCTCTCCCATGGAACCAGAACCAGCAGGGCTTGGCCCAGCGTGGCCTTGTCCCATCTCTTGCCCTCCTCCAACCCTCCTTAGGGAGAGGAGTCAGGAAGTAGTTTGCTCCTTGCCTCGGTGTACACTGCTGGGAGCTGTGCCTCTTCCACACGTGCCTTGGAGATGCTGTGTGGCTGTTTTATATTGGAAATGACAATTCCTCATGCATAGTGATATTCTAGTGGGTTTGTTCTGAGATTGTTGAAGGGTGACTGATCTGGAACTGTTTCCTGTCTACAGGCAGTGACATGATGAACTGGTGCAGCCTTGTTATCTATATTAGGTACATACATCTGTTCCATGGGGTTTTTTTCACTCCTTTCACTTTAGGCAAGTCGTTCAGAGCTGTCTGCAGTAGAGCTGGAGAAATATCTGAGTATCTTGGGAAGAAGGTTTGGCCCAATGCATCACCTGTCAGAGAGCTGAGGAGTTGGGCGTGGGTTTCAGCTGTGATGGCAGAACGTTTGGAGGGTCCGATCCTACAAACTGGGACATTGGCTTTCAACCCCTCCCTTTCTGGGTGACCACTTGGCTGTTCCTGCAGCTGTTACCCATGCCTCTGCCTTGGCAGCACCCCCATCTCATCCCTCTTTTCAGGGATGTACAGCATCTGATGTCTTGCAGCTCAGGCACAATGTGATATTATCAGTTTAGCAGATTCCTGCACCTCTCCAAGCCACAGAAATGGCTTCTCTTCACTTTTTCTTACTGCTCTAGGCAGGGAGCAGGGCTTCTAACACTCATCATCTCCCTTGTGTGCCTTCACCATGCCTCCGAAGCATGATTCACCCATGTCACACTCTTAAAGAAAACTGAATAATATAACAATTACCACCCTTCAAGATTTCCCCCCCCCCCCCATTTTGGATTCCATAATCCTTTTTTATCCCTTTTTGAGGAGTCAGTCATTTTCATCTGGGTCAATAATAACACATCACAGTGTGAGGGATTGCTGCAGCTGCCTGGCTTTCTGTGCCATAGGTAGATGTAAACACGCTCCTGGGAAGGCACGCATCCACATTTAGCCTCATCTGAGCAGCAGCTCCTCCCAGCCCTCCTGCCCTGCTGAGTTTTACACAGTTAAGATATAACCACGCAAGGATCTTCTTTGTGTCCAGGCAGGACATGTGGCTCCTGCCAGAGCTCAGGGCAGCCGCATATCAAAACCCGGCCAGGCGTTTGCATTGTGCTGATAACACACGGTCATGGGGATCACCAGGCTTCTTGGTTCACCAACCCCAGCTGCCGGCGCCTTGGTCCAGGCACAACATCCCTCCTGACGCAGCCCCAGTCACCTCCCGCCATCTCACCATTGATTTCCCCACCCCCTGTATTGTATATATGTATTTATTTATTGAACAATATGTTAGTCCAGCCATTACAAGCAGAAAGCACTTTCCCCAATCGATTGAACTGCCCGGCCAACTCTAGCTCAGCATTGCCCTCTGAGTCATCACCAGGGTCAATTTAGATTTATATTCATGCTGATGAATAGGCTCTGCCTCTAATCCAATCAAAACTTGATCAGCAAATTAAAACTCAGCTTGTTGAGGCTGTTGAGCACAGGTGAGTTATGGAGGGAAGCTGGAGCAGCCCAGCTGGACAGTGGCATCCCACTCCTTCTAGGATCTGGCATGGGGTGTTGGTCTGCCCCAAGGCCCCACAGCAAGAGGAGGAACCCAGAAAGTGTGTGGGCCAGAGAATCCTCCATTTGAAACTCACTCATCATGGGATGGTTTGGGTTTGGGAGGGCCTTAAAGCTCATCTTGTTCCAATCCCCCTGCCATGGGCAGGGACACCTCCCACTATCCCAGGTTGCTCCAAGCCCTGTCCAACCCGGCCTCGAACATTTCCAGGAATGGGGCTGCCACAGCTTCTCTGGGCAGCCTGTGCCAGGGCCTCACCGGCCTCACAAAGAAGAGTTTCTTCCCAATATCCCATCTAACCCTGCCCTCTGTCACTTTGAAGTCATTCCCCCTTGTCCTGTCCCTCCAAGCCCTTGTCCAAAGTCTCTCCATCTCCCTTGGAGCCCCTTTAATCACCTGATTTTGCAAGTCCTCTCCTTTTTTCCAGGGACATTCAAATGCTTTGCACTGGTGAGAACAGTTCCTGTGCATTTTCATGGCGCTGTTACCTTTCCTAGAGGGTAATTTGCTTGAATGTCCCATTACCTGCAAATTGGATGGGTACAACCAATAGCTGTGATTCTAGGAACGTCTAGCTGATGGAGAAGTGCCTGGAGGGCTCGGCACATCCCAAAAGCAGGAGATGAGATTGAATGATGATTGGAAAGGCAGGCTGGATATGTAATGTGTTGTTATTAGACTAGTGCCAGGATTTTGGCCCAGCAGATTTTGCCAGGAAGCGATGATATCTGTGCTTATTATTAAACTTGAGCCTCCTGGCCATCGTAAGAGCTATGAAAATGTTTCTTACCACAGGGAATATGGTGCAGAGGGCAATTCACAGGGAGAACAGAGCAGTTCTGCCGCCATCACCTGCCGCATCGCTCTCAGACCACCTTGCATCTAGCAGTTGTGGTCCTGTGCTCAACTTGTCACAGAGGGTCACTTCCCAGAGAAGAATGCTGAACGTGTAAGCAATGGATGAAAAGGAGAGGGCTTCTTGAGTATCCAAGAGCACAGGGAGGTGGTATCTGTTGGAGTGCCTGAGAAGAACACTCATTTCAGTGTAGTCGCTGAGGGCAGGAAAGGCAGATGGATGGAGTTACCAAGAAAATGACAAGTCATCCTGTTTTACCATATGACTCACTCAGTACCTGTAGCTCACTCATGGGCTCATGTTGTGGATTGAAGTCCTACACTGGGACTTGGGATCATTTGCCTTAAAATGAGGCAGATTCAGGGACCTGAGAGTATATCATAGCCTGTGAGCTAAAATTGAAGTAGAGGGATCTTTTTAGTGGTGATAGCCATGAGAATGGAGTCCCAGAAGGGTGGTTTGACCATATCAGAACCTGTGCATCCAAAGACTGGAGCGATCCATGAGGCCCAGCTGCCTGGTGGGGATGCTGGAAGCCCTGGTTGCAAGGATCACAGTAAGTCAGCTGCTAGGGCAAGATCATCAAAGGCTTAATTGCAGCACATAATTTCTTGCCTGAAGGAGTTGTCCAGCCCTGTCACAGGCTGCCCAGGGCAATGGTGAAGTCCCCATCCCTGGAGGGATTTAAAAGCCATGATTCCATGATTCTATGATGTCCTTTTTTAGGAGCATGGAGTTTGTCAATACAGGTCCCACAAAACAACAGGACAGAACCTGCCCTGCCATCTTCCATCCTGCACCTCCTGCTTTCATGGGAACCTCCTCTTCAAGGTCTTTGATGCAGTTCTCTTGATGACTGGGTTGACCACAGTAGCACCAAGTACAGGAGATGCAGGATGTTTCCAGAGGAATCCAGCACTGGATCTTCCAGAAGAACTTTGCACAGATCAGCGACCTGTGCTAGAGCTTTCTCAGCTAGAAAGCTGGGATGTGGCACATCTCCCTGTGTTCCACAGTCTTTGACAGACGGCACAGTGCCAGACAGCTGCCAAAGGTAGGTCTGACCTACCTGATGAGCAGAGGTGGGAGAGCTTGGGCTGGTGGCCTGTAACTGCAGCTATTCTGGATGTCCAGGGCCATGCACTTGGCCTCACAGGGCTTTTCTTGCAGCCAGACCGCTCCCTTGCTTTGCATTTTGCTGCAGCCATAGAGGGCAGTGGTAAAGGTCTGAGTTCTGAAGCAGAGGTGGGTCTGGAGCTAGGCATGCTGAGCAGCCCTTCCTAGAGGTGCTGAAGGAATTTCAGGATACGTTTTGTGCCCCATGCCTTTTCAATGCTCCTAAGGTGGTCCAGAAGGATCTACAGGCTTGTTGTGGCACTCCTGCATAGTGTGTCCTCACTGATGTGGCCTTAAGGAGCAGTGTAGCAAGACAGTGTAGACGTGTCTCTTCTGAACGTGGAGCAGATATTTAGATCAGTGTCTTTTCCCTAGCATCACAGTGTCTGTTCTCAGATCACAGTGTGGCCTGGGAGCAGGGCAGGGGATGTACTGAAGATCATGGGTTATCTCACACACTGACACCTGAAACAAGATCAAAACTGCTTAGTGAACTCAGGGAAAACTCAGGCTCGTTGAAGAGATTTGGGTGGTAGAGAGCGAGCACATCTGTGATGAGAGGCTGCTCTGGGCTTCATGGCTTCCACTGCTGATGTCTGAAAGTAGGTGAGGTGATCCACCATCAAGAAAGATGTTGACCTGTTGGAGCAAGTACACAGGAAGCCATGGAGATGCTCCAGGGGCTGGAGACAGACTGAGAGAGCCTGGAGAAGAGAAGGCTCCAGGGAGAACTTAGAGCCCCCACCAGTGCCTAAAGGTGCTCCAAGACAGCTGGAGAGGGACTTTGGACAAGGGCCTGGAGGGACAGGACAAGGGGGAATGACTTCAAAGTGACAGAGGGCTGGGTTAGATTGGATATTGGGAAGACATTCTTTGCTGTGAGGATGGCGAGGCCCTGGCACAGGTTGCCCAGAGAAGCTGTGGCAGCCCCATTCCTGGAAGTGTTCCAGGCCATGTTGGATGGAGCTTGGAGCAACCTGGTCTAGTGGAAGGTGTCCCTTCTCATGGCAATGGGGGTTGAAATGAAATGATCTTTAAGGTCCCTTCTAACCCCAAGCATTCCAGTTTTTTATGATCCCCAACCTTAGTGCCTGTTCTAAGCCATCAAGTATCTAATTTGATCATGGCTGTGCAACTCAATCCATTCAAGAACCTCTGCATTGTAGCATGCTCCTGGTGACTGAAAAGGGGAAGGGTCATAAGTGGAAATTGCTGTTTGCAGAGTAAGAGCCAGAACTTCTCAACCTAAATATTATAGAACAAACGACATTGTTGAAATATGGATATAAATGAAATACGGATATAAATGGAGTACAGATGGAACTGAGCTCTGTATGTTCACAGTGATTTCCTGAAAGGAGAATGGAGCCAGGTGGGGGTCAGTGTCTTCTCACAGGTAACAAGTGACAGGACAAGAGGAAACAGCCTCAAGTTGCACCAAGGGAAGTTTATGTTGGATATTGGAAAAATTTCTTCCCCAAAAGGGTTGTCCAGCTCTGGTACAGTCTGCCCAGGGCGGTGGTGGAGTTCCCAGTCCTGGAGGGATTAAAAACATTTGCATGTTTGACATGGGGATGTAGTTTAGGAGGGAATGATGCCTAAGATTTTTTATATTTTTCATATATTTGTAGTTTTGTAGATTGCTAAAGCATAGCTGTAGCTTCTAGTACTTTTCCTATCTTTCCTCCCTGCATTTAGGAACAATAAGCTAACCCTATAAACACATTCCTACATATTGTTTAATCTTATTCCAAGAAGAGAATCAACTACAAGGAAGTTCTGTTTTCCAACCAGAATCTGGACCAGACTTGCCCCACTTTTGTTATAAGAAACCTCTGGACTGCTTCCAGTGGAGCAAGACCCCAGGAATTATTACCTAACCAACTAACCTTTTAATTGGACAATATATTATAAATATACTAATCAACTAACCTTATAAAAATTGTAGAATTACTATACCACATGCAATTTTCACTATATGGTATACCTGAAAGCTTTCCAGTAAAGGTTTGCTTTTACAGTCACTCTAACATTGTTGGGAAGATCTCTTCTATTTTCCAGGCATCAGTGGGCTTGGCAGTGCTGAGGGAACAGTTGGACTCGATGGTCTTAGAGGGCTTTTCCAACCTAAACAGTTCCATGATTCTATCTCCTGCCCCCACCCCCAGTCCTGGTGCTGTGCTCACTGGAGGCGACCCTGTGCACGGTGAGGAGTGCACCGGTGCCAGTAAGGAGCCGGCCTCTGTTGTCCCGTGCTCAAATAATAAAATAACCACCTTTGATTCTGCTAATGCATTTATAGGGTAAATGGGAGAGGAGCTTAAGTTAAATTCCAGATGTGACTTGACAAGTCGCAGCCTGCAGGTACATGTCAGTCAGGCTGCGGCGCACATCGCTGTCAGCCTGTGAGCCATGTCACTGGTGATGAATGCTAACAAATGAGTTACTGTCTAGTTGTCATGGGAAGCCTGCACGCTGGAAAAAAAATTAAGAATTAACTGGCTTCAAGCTGCTTTCAGAAAGAGTGAGAAATCTAATTCCGGCCTGATGATTGTTTGGATTCAGAAGCAGAGAGTGAGAACTTCCACACCAAAACTGCCTGGGCAGTGTTCTGTGTGTTCTGTCCTGCTGGAGCATGTTCATAATATGCAACATTTGCTGGCAGCCCAGAATCCGTGTACTGGACTGATCCCCAGCACCATGGGCAGCAGGGCAAGGGAGAAGATTCTGCCCCTCTGCTCCACTCCAATGAGACCCCAGCTGCAGAGCTGCATCTGGCTCTGGGGTCCAACATCAGAAGTATGGGAAGCTGCTGGAGCGAGTCCAGCAGACGCCAAGGAGATGCTCCAAGGTCTGGAGCACCTCTGCTCTGGAGACAGGCTGGGAGAGCTGGGGTTGTTCAGCCTGGGTGAGGGAAGGCTTCAGGTACTCCTTAGGGCCTCTTCCAGTGTCTAAAAGGACTGTAAAGTTCAACTCATAGAATCACAGAATCACAGGTTTGGGCTGAATGGGTCTTAAAGCCCATGTCATTTCACCCCCTGCCATGGGCAGGGACACCTTCCACTAGACCAGGTTGCTCCAAGCCCCATCCAACCTGGCCTGGAACACTTCCAGGGATGGAGCAGCCACAGCTTCTCTGGGCAACCTGCGCCAGGCCTCAACCCCCTCACAGGGAAGAATTTCTTCCCGATATCCCATCTAACCCAGCCCTCTGTCAGTGGGAAGCCATTCCCCCTCGTCCTGTCCCTCCAGGCCCTTGTCCAAAGTCCCTCTCCAGGACTTCTGGAGCCTCTTTTGGCACTGGCAGGTGCTCTAAGTTCTCCCTGGAGCCTTCTCTTCTCCAGGCGGAACACCTCCAACTCTCCCAGCCTGTCTCCAGAGCAGAGGGGCTCCAGCCCTCTGATTATCTTCGGAGCCTCCTCTGGACTGCCTGCTGTGGAAGTTGTTTGCACTTGTGGTAGGATGGCACCTTTAGTATCAGAGGTGCAGGTGCTGTACAATTGCCTCCCAAAAGCAATGTAGTTTTGCTTCCCTTAATCTGCAGTGTCACAATAATCTTCCTTTTTGCAGGGACAGGGGTGACCTTGGAGCCAAGGTCTGTGTCTAGGAACGTGCCTTGTGTTAGGAGCATGTTCTGTGCACGTCTCCTCAGGAGGATTCCGTATCTCTACAGTGTCACCCCTTCCTTCAGTGCCTCCCCCACCTCATTCATTTTACCATATGTTGGCGGAGCTCTCCTTGTTGAAATAAATGTTCAGTTATGGTTGTGGGTTAACTTCCCTGGAATGTTAACATTCCCGGGAATATTTGAGGAGGGCTTTCTGAGCACTTCTCAGTCTCTGAAGGGCTTCAATTCCTCATCTACTACTTCTGCCTTACTTTCCTTCTGTTTTGTGACAGTGTGGTAAAGGCTCTGCTCACAGCTAATGCAGATCCAAACCTTGGGGATGATTTCAGCAGTGTGTATGAGATTGCCAAAGAAAAAGGCCTCCATTCCTTGGAAGGTAAGATGGTTTGTGTGTAGCTACCGACATTTGCTTTTCGGGTCCCAAAATTTTGTTTCCTGATCTGACCTCGTGGGGTTTTTTTAGAGCTCGTTTCATCTTCCTCTATTTTAATGCAAAGTAATTGATGGTACTTGGGTGAGTGCGGGTCTGGAGAGGAAAGAAACCTTATGTAGATACTATATAGAAGCAATCATTCAATTTACCAGAGATAAACTGGTTTTATATGGCCAGAGCGTAATACAAAGTCATAGGTAGGAATGTCATTCCATTGACCTGCATGCAGCCACATCTTGGGGAAGGAGAAGGGTTCAAGGCAGTGTACTCCACTGCATTCCTATTAAGCAGCCTTAATCCAGATCTTATCAGGAGCTGTGAAATGCAGAAGGACTTGGCCAATTGAAATAAAGCTGAATGATGTAAGTGGTTGCAGTGACCGCTGCTGGATTTGGGCAGGCATCAGTCCCAGAAGCCTTTCCATGGAAACAAGGTCATTTTCTGCAGAGTCACGTCATCTCATTATGGATATTCTTGGCAGATCTCAGGTTCCGCTCTCACCCCTTCATTATCCTCATCACTGGGATGTTGATGCAGACTCAGAATCATAGAATCATGGGATGGTTTGGGTGGGAAGGGACCTCTAAAGCCCATTCAGTCCAACCCCCTGCCATGGCATGGATGCCTTCCACTAGGCCAGGTTTCTCAGACACCTGCTTTGTTTATTCAGACCTAGTTAAATTGCCCAAACTGTTTCCACTTTTTACGACAATAAACGGTGGTAAAATTTTCTTGGGTTTGTGATTACCCGGGATATGTCTGGATTCTTGGTGCCCAGCTGTGCTTTGGAGCAGCCAGCTGCATGTTCATTCTTCTTCTGTTCCCCACACTGGCAGGAATGCTGGTAGGACTCAATCCCCCTAAAATGTCCCTGTCTTTCCTTCCCCATTCCAGAAGCCTTTTCCCCATCCAAGCACTGTGCTGACCTGCCAACATCGCCTCTGAGCTAGCAGGCCACAGGATGTTTGCCAGACATCTCCCTTGCCCTGCCAGAGCCCAGCCAGCCACTGGGACTTGCATTCCCGGGTACGGCTGCATTTGTATGTGCATCCACAGTGGCTGCATTTGTGTACTCTTACCTGCTTGGAAGTTAAACCTTGTCCCAGCTGCTCTGAGTGGAAAATGGGAGGAAGCCACACGGTTTGTCCAGAGCCTCACTCTGCGCAGCGTGTTTTGCAGAGCCTGAGTCACAGAGTCATAGAATAGAATCATGGAATCATTTCGGTTGGAAAACCCCTTCCAGACCATCAAGTCCAACCATTCCCCCAGCACTGCTGAGGCCACCACTAAACCATGTCTCCAAGTGCCACACCCACATGACTTTTGAATCCCTCCAGGGATGGGGACTCCAACACCACCCTGGGCAGATGGTGCCAGGGCTTAACAACCCTTTCCATGAATAAATTTTTCGCAATATCCATCCTGAACTTCCCCTGGCACAGCTTGAGGCTGTTTCCTTTTTTCCTGCCCCTCGTTCCCTGGGAGAAGAGCCTGACCCCCACCTGGCTCGACTCTCCTGTCAGGGAGTTGTAGAGAGTGAGAAAGCCCCACCCGAGCCTCCTTTTCTCCAGGCTGAGCCCACTCAGCTCCCTCAGCCACTCCTCACTAGGCTCGTGCTCCACACTGTGCCACAGCTCCATTGCCCTTCTCTGGACACGCTCCAGCACCTCAGTGTCCTTCTTGGAGTGAGGAACCCAAAACTGAGCCCAGGTGTGGCCTCAGCAGCACCCAGCACAGGGTCACTTCCCTCATTCTGCAGCCACACCATGGATGCTGTTCAGACACGGTGATAATTGTCCACGGGTCTGTCTGTGCTTCTGGCTCAGTGCTAAGAGGCAAAAGCTCTGTGAAAGCCTAATGAAGGTGTAATATTTGAACCTTTCATAAAGCACAGGTTGAGTTAAGAAGAGGGAACAGTGAAGCGACAGCTTTGACAGGGCGTTATTCTGTATTTGTAAAAGCTCCCTGCTCTCATCCCTCACTGTGACCCACCCGTGCAGCAGACCTACTCCTCGATGGGAGAGAGAGCATACATAGATCACATCCCTATAGCAGGGAATGTAAAATGTATGAAACTACATTACAAAATGAGCAATAGAATGCCAATACATAATGCATGTACATAGACTTTATTTAAGATAAAGTATATCAACCAAGAAAGTTAATTGTTTTTGTCTGCATTCATCCCTCTATAATGTTATATATTTTGGGGTGAAGAAAAGATAAGGCCACTCCATGAGAAGTTGCATTAATTCTTTGGTTGACATGTTTTATTAAAAAGAATAAATTCAGTTGCGTTTTTAAAAAGAGAGAGGGAAACTGCCTTTGTTTTTTCCTTTTTTTTTTAGACATTTACATATTTCGTGTATAAATATTTTTTCATAAAAACATCCAAATCGAGAGGGTGTGCTCCACAACCACTGCACAAAATATATTACAGACATTTATATGGATGGCAGGAAGGGAGACAGAGGGCTGAAAATTTCCAGGCACCCAGTGATGGATGGTGGACGAGGCTTCCCCTGACGCTTTATTGAGTTTCCGATGATTATCTCTCTCAGAGACATTTTTTACAGATGACGGCCGAGCTGTCACAACGGACCATGGGGGAAAAAAACCAACAATAATAACACTTTAATCTCTTTACTGCACTGCTCCCTAGTATCTCAGATTCATCTTCCCTGACGCACGCAGTTCATTATCCTGCTCCTCCCTGGGTAGGAAATGACGACAAATAAATAAATATACATACTCACCCTGTGTGCTTGGAGAAAGGACCCAGGGAAGGAAAGGAGCCAGGGCATTAATTGATCTTCCTGGAGGGACTGTGGTTCATTAGTGGACTTGCTGGGCTCGGACGGCATCAGGTATTCATCACAGTGTTTCTCTCTTCTGAACTTTTCGAATCTCCTGGAAATCTTTGGATGGCTCTTAGGAGGGACCGTGAAGAAGTCCCTGCGGCACAGCCGTTTTCCAGCTCTGCTTGCTTTGTCGTAGCACAGTATAAGGTGCTCAGAGCACTTGGAAGCTCTCCCTGTCCCTGAATCTGGGTCTGCTGAGTTTTGGGTACAGACCCTTTCATCAAGGAGCTGGACACACCTCCGGGAGCAGAATTTGGCCCACCAGGTGGGTGGTGTTCATTTGAACGGAGACAGCACACGCCAGTCCCACCATCACTCATGCTCCATGGTGGGGCAGGGTATTTATGGGGCTTCCTCTGGGCAACCTGTGCCATTGCCTCACCACCTTCACAGGGAAGAATTTCTTCCCAATATTCAATCTTACCCCGCCCACTGTCAATTTGAAGTCATTCCTAGTTGTCCTGTCACTATCTGCCCCTGAAAAAAGTCACTCTCTCTTATTTTTTTTTGCTGATGACTAAAGCAAAGAGTTTAAAATCCAAGTTTTTTAAAGCCTGATCCTTAGACCAGCTACAGGAGAGCAGGGATGCTGCGGACCTTTCCTGCAAAGCCAGGCCCTGCTGAGACACATGGACTTATGTGCTGGAGACTCCCAAAATCAGGAAGTTGCTTGAAGGTCGAGCCATAGCAGGGCAGCATTCTTTCCTGTCAGCTTCCTTTCTGTTTGCTAAAATCATTATTTAGATTAGATATTCAGAAGAAATTCTGCCCTGTGAGGGTGGCGAGGCCCTGGCACAGGTTGCCCAGAGAAGCTGTGGCTGCCCCATCCCTGGAAGTGCTGGACAGGGCTTGGAGCAGCCTGGTCTAGTGGAAGGTGTCCCTGCCTATGGCAGGGGGTAGAACCAGATGAGCTTTAAGGTCCCTTCCAAGTCAAACCATCCTGTTATCCTACAATAAATGATTGGAAAAAGGCTGAGGTATTCACTCGGGTGTTCTCCACCCACCTTCTCCCCTGCCTGGGCACTGTGTAGGCAGTCACTGGGATACATGGAAACCACGATGTCTTTATCTCTACTGCTGCTCAGTGGAGTGGGGACAATGGCCACCAGAAATCCCCACTGGGGTCCTGGTGGTCCTAGAAAAAGCCACGAAGCCCTTAAGAAGCTTCCTGCCTGGTGAGGGGTGGTGGGTCCATGCTGCTGCTGCACGTCCAGACAAGCAGTTCTGTAGTTATCTCAATGAGCTGAGCTTTCACTCTTTGTCCCCTGCAGTCCTTGTCACCCGGGAGGATGACTTCAACAACCGTCTCAACATCCGAGCCAACTTCAAGGGCTGCACAGCTCTACACTATGCAGTTCTGGCTGATGACTACCTGACAGTCAAACTGCTGCTGGATGCAGGTAAGTTTTGTAGTTCCACCCAGCTCCTGGGCCAGGAGCGCTTCTGAGTCAGCCCATCCCACAGAACTGTCAGGTTCAGACGCAGGCCACACTCTGTCACTGTCACAATTTGGCGTGATTTGCTGTCTGCTTTCATCTCTTTATGTTTTAGTTTCTGTATTCCCATTCATCTCCAGTGTTTTTTCTTATGTGCTTTTGGTGGCTCTTCTCACCTTAGTCATTGAGTTTTCCCTTTCCTCCTGCAGTTCAGCAGCCAGAGAATCATAGAATCCTGGAATGGTTTGGGTTGTAAGGAACCTCGAAGATCATCCAATTCCAACCCCCTGCCATGGGCAGGGACACCTTCCACTAGACCTGGTTGCTCCAAACACCATCCAACCTGGCCTTGAACAGTTCCAGGGATGGGGCAGCCACAGCTTCTCTGGGTAACCTGTGCCAGGGCCTCACTGGCCTCACCACCCTCACAGCAAAGAATTTCTTCCCAATATCCCATCTAACCCTGCCCTCTGTCAATGGGAAGCCATTCCCCCTCGTCCTGTCACTCCAGGCCTTTGTCCAAAGTCACTCTCCAGCTCTCTTGGAGCCCCCTTAGGCACTGGCTGGGGCTCTAAGGTCTCCCTGGAGCCTTCTCCTCCAGGCTGAACACGCCCCTGACTCTCTCAGCCTGTCTCCAGAGCAGAGGGACTTCAGCCCTTGGAGAGCTTCTGTGACCTCCTCTGGCCTTGCTCCAGCAGCTCCAGACCCTTCTGGTGATGGGGGCCCCATAGCTGGACTGGGTGCCCTAGATGCACCCACTGGTCTCTGCTTAGTATTTTGATCATTTCCCTCTTGCAGTATTTACTCAGGTCATCTGTCATATCCCTGATGTCCCTCTGTGGAATGGAAGAGTCCCCACTATACGAGGAACAGATCTGCTCTGTGGACAAGGCACAGGATAGGTGCTGGTACCCAGATGAAATGGTGGACGCTCAAGTACTGTTGGCACGGGGACAATGCAGCTCTTGTGAGAATTGCTAGGAATGTGCAGTTACTGGTCCTCCTGGTTAAATCACAGGGCCCTTCTCCTTATGGAGCCTGCTTCACTCTCATCTCTTGTGTACTCACCTGGGCAGCCTGTTCAGTGCTCAACTCTCTTCATGGGGAAAAAGCTTATCAGCACTAGTGGAGTGCAATGAGATGCGTTTAGCCAACAGAATAGGAATGTGCTGCCATGACAACGGTTTTTATAGGTACCCTCCTGCTGCTCCTTCTGGGATGATATTTGTGACTGTTGTGCTGTTCTCCAGAGCTGGCATCTGCTTAGTGTGTACCTGCACCTGCACAGTGCTTATATCTTGTTCCTCAGACCACCAAGCTGGTCCATAGTTCTGCTTTCCTCCCGATGTGACATCCTTTGTCCCCAGCATTCCTTCTCCTCCTGCGATTTCAACAGCTCTCCTCCCTGCGATGTCCCCAAGGTCACCTGGAGATGAGCCAGCCGCAGCAATGCTGTGCCTGCCTCAGGTGTATGCTGCCAGCAGCCTCTGCCAGGTGGAACATCAAGTGGCCACCTGTCCCAGCCTGGCCCTGCCAGAGACAGGCTCACTAGGGTCTGACTGGCCAGATGCTGATTTTTGCAAAAAAAATTTGAGGAATGTTGTAGTCTTCGTGGTGTGGGCATCTCAGAAGTTAATTCTAGGGAAGCAGACAAGTATGTAATGGTACGACGTGCTCACATAAGGCTTATTCCTTAAGAAAGCAGCTAAAAAGATAATGGAAAGTAGCGTCTGTGATGGCTAAACATCCCCAGATGGGATGAGGAAAAATAATTGTGGCAACACTGAACTTTGATACTCATCCGTACTATGTGCTTACTATCTTTCACAAATAGAAAAATAAGAGTGAAAGGGTGAGATTCTGTAGCACTGAACTCCAGGTCAGGGTTTCTCTGGGTGCCTTACAGATACCAGAACCCCAGATTCTGGCCATAAATTAGCCCAAAAACAAAGGAGCCAATGAAAGAAAATCTATTGCAAAGGGAGGGTTCCATGGGAATGCTTGCAGGGAAGAGAGCTGAAAAAGCAGGCAGCTGCTCGGGAAGCTGTGGGGCTGTGTGTACATGGTGGCTAGGAAGTCATCAGACAAAAATACTGGCCCAAGTGAGATCCATCACATTTTTCTGACATAGAAGCCCCCCTCCGTGTTCGCAGCACACGTGGGCATTGTGTGAACAGGAGTGGAGTGGAGTGGAGTGGAGTGGAGTGGAGTGGAGTGGAGTGGAGTGGAGTGGGCCTTACCTGCTTGAGCAATGGGTTGTGAATGCGCAGACCTGGACGGGCTTTGCGGGAGAGTGCAAGGGGCCCTGGGGTGTTACAGAGAGGGCCCCAGGGCAGTGGGATTGAAGTGCTGGAAAAGTCCTTGTCACAGCAGTATTGGGAACAGATATGTGCAGAGAGAGTCTGGACTTCTTGAGGCTGGAGAGTGTTTCACATATGTCATGGTGTGAACCATAGAATCACAGAATGGTTTGGACTAAACACCCCCAGCTCTCCCAGTCTGTCTCCAGTGCAGAGGGGCTTCAGCCCTCGAAGCACCTCTGTGGCCTCCTCTGGACTCACTCCAGCAGTTCCAGGTCCTTCTGATGTTGGACCCCAGAGCTGGAGGCAGCACTGCAGGTGGGGTCTCACCTGAGTGGAGCAGAGGGGCAGAATCATCTGGAATAGCATTTTCTACAAAAATATGTCCTTATTTCTGCCTTGGAAAGCCTCCTTGCATGACACATTATCAGTTGATTGTAAGTACCAAGGCAGCTCCTTGGTTACCCTAAGTACAGGTAAAAGATGGGTGCAAATAATTGAAGTTGGCACTAAAGAATTTTTCCATCCTGAATAAATCATTGTAAGGAGTAAGTCCAGTTTATTTCTCCAGTTGTGCCCTGCTTAGCTCTCTGAGCGCTGTTCCGATCCAAGCCTCACTTCACAGAGGCGACTGTTCTTTGTGTTCCAGAGATGTTTCTGTATCTGTCCTGGAGCCACTGCCATCCATGTGAATGGCCCTTTCTCTGCCTGGTGCCCACAGAGAGTTCTTTGTTTGCAGCAAAGTGTCTCAGCTCGAAAGAACTCACTTGGATCTCAGGGGGAAAAAAAAGCATTTAACAATCTGTGGGACTGTGTTTGTTTGGGTACAAATGGAAAGATTGTGTGAAATCAAAGTGAAAATTCAGAACTTAGCCAGAAGATGTGACAGTCACTCATCACTGTTCCATTCTTAATCCAGCCTCACAGAAATCCTTCTGGATCCAGTTCAAGACCCTACACTAAGAGCTCATTTCCAAGTGGAAATCCTTGTCTTGCAGAGCATGTCCCAGTGCTCAGATCCTGGCGACAGCAACCCACCGGTGGGAATGTCCATTCAGTGATGGTGTGAAAGATCCCGTTGGAGCCCTGGTAGAACCCCAAGGCTGAGCTCACAGTGTTCCTCAGATTAATCCCTGTTCACCATCCACAATACCCACTTACCCTTTGCAGTCGTGGTTAGGATGAGGATTTATGAGGATTATTTGCTTAATGTAATAAGCTTCACCGTTCTGTCAAGTGGACTCTGAGCTACTGGGGTGACAGCAGACCCTTCCCTGCCCTTTCAGCAAGTTTTGGGTGCTGGCGTTGGATTTTCTGATGGGCGCACGATAGGAGGATTTCATGGCATTCAGTGGGGGCGCTCCCCTCCTCCTGGTTCCATTCGATAACAAAGCAGGGGATCCCTGCTTCCTTGTCGGTGTAATCTGGGATGAATACATGGCCAAGGGTCCTGGCGTGGAGATTGAACACCGTTCAGTCCTTTGTGAGGGTAATGTCCCTGTGCTGCCATTGACATCCGCGCACAGGGTGGCTCCTGGTTGTTGACATGGAACAGGCTCCCCTTGCTCCCTCCCTACACCTGCCTTTTACTAACTCTCCATTTACTCTCCCTCTAACTTCCCTCACTGGTGCCCTGCCCTCGGGCCAAAGCCATTAACCGCCCAGCCCCTCTCTGCTCCAACCACTTCCCTACCCCCCGGTTGTGTTTTAAGGGAAGCCCCCTGCACTTGCCCCTCACCCCACATCCCTAGCCTTTTGTGGCCCTTTCAGTGACTCGCTTGACCCCTTCAGGACCTTATAGCCCTGTGGTCAGCATGTGTGTGCCCAGCAGACCGCGAGACGAAGTGGCGGCTCTGTTGTCCTTTCTGGCAGTTGTTGGTGACATTTCACAGTCCCCTGACCTGAGGCGACACCATAAATGTCGGTGTTTGGGGAAGGGGTGGGTGAGCGCTCGCATCCACAAAGTGCACCAGTTGCTACTGCAGGCACAATCGATTCCAGGGACTTTGTGTTTGGCTCGGAGGAAGGCAGGCAGGGTCACCAGCTCGCTGGTGACAGAAGTCTCCTTGTTTTAGAGGGAGCTTTTATTATGTCAGTATTTAAGTGAAATAGGCAGTATTAACAGGTGCAGCTTTCTGGCAGTGGCGTAACCCTGCCATGGAGCACAGCCAACATCAACCACCCTTCTACAAATGGTTCTGCTCCAGAACCTGTCGCTGAAATGCAGGGAGCCAGAGGAGCTCAGGCAGGCACTGATTCATGTGTCCAGAACAAGTCATGGAGATTGTCCAAGGGCTGGAGCCCCTCTGCTCTGGAGACAGGCTGGGGATGTTCAGCCTGGAGAAGAGAAGGCTCCAGGCAGACCTTAGAGCCCCTGCCAGTGCCTAAAGGGGCTCCAAGACAGCTGGAGAGGGACTCTGGATAAGTGCACGGAGTCACAGGACAAGGGAGGGCCCACTGACAGAGGGCAGGGTTAGATGGGATATTGGGAAGAAATTCTTGGCTGTGAGGGTGGTGAGGCCCTGGCACAGGTTGCCCAGAGAAGCTGTGGCTGCCCCATCCCTGGAAATGGTCGCGACCAGGTTGGATGGGGTTTGGAGCAACCAGGTCTAGTGTCCCTGCCCATGGCAGTGGGGTGGAATGAGGTGGGCTTTAAGGTCTGTTCAGCCCAAACAATCTTGTGACTCTGTGACTCAGAGCTAGGGACAGCACTGCTACTGCTCAGGGATTTGCCCTGCAGGTAAATGACCCTTCTCCCAGCATGAGACACTGTTCCCCTTTCACAGCCTTGTGCTGGGAAGGGTTGTCATAGCTGTGGTAACCTTTCAGTAAATTAAAATTACACTAGACAGAGTACAGAAGAAGATGCTGCAGGAAGTGTCTTAGGTTGGAGCTTACAAAATGCAAAATCAGAATATTGTGAGCACTTCCTTCTGTATACACCTGAGAAACTGGGCACAGGAAGAAGCGTGGAAGCGAGGTTTCCCTTGTGTGTAGCAGCTCAGCTGCCATTTTTCTTGGATCTCGAAATTCATTTCCAAGTGCTTTTCCAAGGTATGTTTGGTGTGTGTGTGTCCATGCAGCAAGGGCCTGTCTGAACTGTCGTCTGCTGACATGTGGAAGTGTTATTTTCACACGGTTGTGTGGCAGTGCACTACTCTGCTGCTGCACGTAGGTGGGTAGGGGCTTGTATTTCCCATCCTTGTCTAAAAGTAGAGCAGTTCCTTCCTTCAGAGGCTGACCCGTGCCAGTTGGTGGGAACTCCCCTCTCTCTATCCCCATTGCAGAAACCCACACTTGGCCTCCTGCCAAACCTGAGCAGGCTCCATATGTGTCCCATTCTTCGCAGTGCTCTTCTCATCCCTGACTGCCCTGCTATTTCCCATCTTCAGAAATCATCCCCTCTGCTCCCAGCTCCTCCTAGAGCCATCACACAGGCTGACCAGGCTGTTATTGCATTGGAAATGCCTCCTGCAATACATCCTTGGTGGAATCACAGGATCACAAAATGGTTTGGGTTGTGAGAGACCTTAAAGCTCATCTCATTCCACCCCACTGCCATGGACAGGGACACCTTCCACTAGACCAGGTTGCTCCAAACCCCGTCCAATCTGGCCTTGACCATTTCCAGGGATGGAACAGCCACAGCTTCTCTGGGCAACCTGTGCCAGGGCCTCACCACCCTCACAGCAAAGAATTTCTTCCTAATACCCAATCTAACCCTGCCCTCTGTCAATGGGAAGCCATTCCCCCTTGTTCTGTCACTCCTTGCCCTTGTCCAAAGGTCCTCTTCAGCAATCTTGGAGTCCCTCATCTCTAATTAGATGGGAAAGAGAGAGAGAGGAAGAAACGAACATACATTTGTGAAAACATTTTAGCTGAAGCTGCAATAACCTGGTCTGCTGAACTCGATTTGCTGGTAAATTTAGCCCAGTGCATTTGTTCGTAATGTCGCGCACTCCTCTCCTTAGTCCAATGTAATTGCAGGTCTTGTGAGTATGGGTGAGTGATGGGTAAACAGATTACGGAGCCAGCATTGCGAGGGATGGGCTTTGGGCATCAGAAAGCAAAAGTGCTTATAGTATTCTCTGGAAATATCAGGTTCTAATTGGGTTTTTCTAACCCAATTAATTTCTAATTAATTACTGCATAATATGTCTTGGAGTGTTTTCTGTTGCATCCCAGATGAAAAGGGTCCATTCTTCCAGAGGGAGAGTAAAGGATATCCCTAGAGAGTAGTGGGCTTTCAGGTCCTCAGCAGCCAGTTCCTGGTGACAGAGAGGAGATACCTTTGGTTTTAACACATCCTGAGAAAGTGACATTGAGGTTTTGCTGCAGTCAGCAGTTACCAGAGTGAACAAGAGCTCAGGGCAGACCTCTTCCCTCTCTACATCTCCCTGAAAGGAGGGTGGAGCCCGGTGGGGGTCGGGCTCTTCTCCCAGGTGACAAGCAACAGGATGAGAGGAAACTGCCTCAAGTTGTGCCAGGGGAGGTTTCCCCAAAAAGGTTGTTCAGCCCTGGCACAGGCTGCCCAGGGCAGTGTTGGAGTCCCCATCCCTAGAGGGGATTTAAAAGCCTTGTGGGTGTGGCACTTGGAGACATGGTTTAGTGGTGGCCTTGGCAGTGCTGGGGGAATGGTTGGACTTGATGGTCTGGTGGGGCTTTTCCAACCCAGAAAATTCCATGAAACTATTCTATGACTCTGACTCAGGCTCTACAAACCACGCTGTGCAGAGTGAGGCTCTGCACAACCTGTGTGGCTTCCTCCCATTTTTCCTTTAGAGTAGCTGGGACAAGGTTTAGCTTGCAAGCAGCTCAGAGCATACAAATACGGCCACTGTGGATGCAGCTGTCCCCAGGAACGCCAGTCCCAGCGGCTGGCTGGGCCCTGTTTGGTGAGTCACAGGCATGGTAGCTGTCCTGGGTGGTCTGTTGCATAGGTTTGCTGCCCAGGCCAGCTGTCATACCAGAGTGCCTGACATCCTCTCTCCCTCTCCATGCTCATATTTACAAGGGAACGTGATAAATTCCGTATTGATTCCTTCTGTTGCACTGTAAATTTTGCAAAAGATGATTAAATAGTGCAATAGCATCTGCGAGTGCCGAGGCTCAATATGTTCTGGGCCGGTGTATCGATCCTTCGTCTGACCACAGCCAGTTCCACTCCCCACCATGCCAGACCAGTAATTAAAATCCTATGAAACTGGGATTTAGAAACCAATCATATCCCAGCATCGAGGCATCCAGCATCCCACCGTAGTGAGAGCAATAAGAGTGCAAAGTGCCAGCACATTCTGTCTGTTTTGGAGCACTCAGGAATAGTTTTCCCTTAGGCCAGAGGAGTAAATAGATCCCTCTGTGGTTTTGGGGACAAACTTGACAGTGGCATCATATTTGGCATGAACTTAAGAGCTCTGCACACATGGGTATAGGGAGAAAGGGTGATGGATGTATGGGAAGAGTAGGATTCTGTAGTTTCCTCTCTTACTTTACAAAACAGGAGTCCGGAGTCAGGTGGATTATTTTCACACACAGTTGTCAAGTAGACCAACTTACACGCAGGTTCCAATAAAGCTAGAGTGAAAGGTGCACACATTTAAGACATTCATTCATTCATTCATTCATTCATTCATTCATTCATTCTTTCCCTATTTCTTCTATTGCAACTTTCCCATTTGCCATAGAATCAGAGAGCAGTTTTGGGTTGGAAGCAACCTTCAGGCTTATCTTGTTATGAACCCTTGCAACGGACAGGGACACCTCTCACTAGATCAGCTTGCTCCAAGTCCTGTCCAGCCTGACCTTGATCTTTATCACTTATGGAAACTCACCCCCTCAGGCTAACTTCCAGCTTCTGATAAGGCTCAGAGGTCCTAGCTTTCATTCCTCAAGCAGGGGCTTCTTTTAAATCTTTTATTACCTGTGGTTTTTTTACATTTGACTTGCCAGACCAAACACTTCATTGTGTTTTCTTCATCTCTCCTGGGCTTGGAAGGATGATGGCATGGTTTATTCCTATGATCCTAACTCTTCTTGTGATAAGGACTTTAATAAATATCATGGATTTCTTCAGTCTCTAACATCCATGTTTCTGACAGTTACCTGCTGGTGGGCTGCTGCTTTGTTTCTAGCAAGATCTGTGTTTTTCCCTTGTGGAACAAAGCTCCTTGGCCATGGATTCTTTGCTGGATTTTCTGGTGAGGAAGTTTGGCATGAACATGTGTCCCATTGCAGTGTGGTGCTTATGAGCTGAGGTTTGGAGAAAGGCTTTTGCTTTGTCCAAGGCTGAATTAAGGCTTGCACCTTGTCTTGGGAGCTTTCTGACTGCCAGAGCTCTTAGTCTCTGGTTTTTGCCAGTTTAACAATTTATTGGTGTTGTGCTCTTTACCTTTGCAGTCCCTGGGCTTGTTTTCAGTGCCCTTCAGTCTCTCAGAGGGGTGAACCTTGCGCTGTATTTTCCCTGTTCGGTCAGGGCATTTCATTCTGTACAAATCCTGTGTCACTGGCTCATATAATCGCCTTTCTTTCCTTCTTTTTGTTTCCAGTCTCTAATACCCGACCTCACTGTTCCACCAGTGGGGCTCAGTCCTTACCTGCAGTCCAGTTTACATGCTGCTTAGACCAGCCTGCTCCTCTGCCTCTGTTCCATCTTGCACATCCCGGTCCTGAACATTTTACATGACTGTTGTGTCTGTCCAAGTGCGTAAAGATTTGTGTTCAGTCTGGTTCACAAGGTTTGGGAGCACTGGTTAAGCTGCATCTCCAAGAGGACCTCTCTTTGCTGGTTGTTACCTGCCCTTGTCAGCATCTGACCTTCATCTCAGAGCTCTGGGTGTCTGCTTTTCCATGTAAACTCTACTCCAGAAACATCTAATTCTTAGTTAAGTCTAAATCCTCTCTTCATAGAATCACAGAGTGATTTGGATTGGAAGGGACCTTGAGCTCATCCAGTTCCAACTCCCTGCCATGGGCAAGGACACCTTCCGCTCCACCAGGTTGCTCTAAGTCCCATCCAACCTGGCTAGACAAATTTAGGTTAGAATGGTTTTTTGTGCTTTGAGAGTGAGGCCACTGGACCAAGGGAGCACAGATCCTGCTCCCCTAGAGCTCTGTGAGGGCTGCTGCCAGCCCAGGGCTGTGCATTAGGCAGCACTTGATGTGGTGGAACTGGAGCTGGTGCAGGTGCAATGTGTGTGCCCAGGTGGACAATAAGACCAAGGGCGTCTTGGTTTGTGTCACCAATAGTGTGGCCAGCAGGACCAGGACAGTGACTGATCCCTGTACCGGGCACTGGTGAGGTCGCACCTCAAATCTTGGGGTCAGTTTTGTGCCCCTCACAGGAGAAAAAGAGGTTCGGGGGGACCTTCTCACTCTCTACTACTCCTAGAAAGGAGGTTGTAGCCAGGTTCCCTCCGGCGACAAGTGGCAGGACAAGAAGAAATGGCCTTGCGTTGCACCAGGGGAGGTTTAGGTTGAATATTAGAGAAAATTCCTTCTGTGAAAGTGTTGTCCAGCCCCGGCACAGGCTGCCCAGGGCAGTGGTGGAGACCCCATCCCTGGAGGGATTTAAAAGCTGTGTAGTTGTGGCTCTTGGGGACCTGGGTTAGTGGTGGCCTTGGCAGTGCTGGGGGAATGGTTGGACTCAGTGGTCTCAGAGGGCTTTTCATACCTAAAATGTTCTGTGATTCTGTCCTTGTTGAATGGCTTTATACTGGGAAAATGGCTTTCCCTGACTTTCCTGACTGGAGCACTGCTGTGTTCTCTGCTGGAGACTTGCTGAAGCACTCAGTTGCCACCTCCACCATATTGTACCTTCTGGACACCAAAGAAGGAGGATAGGAGACGTTGAACATTTTAGCATCTTGTCTTTTTGTACCACAGGCCCCCACAGGCCACTGCTGCTGCCCAGCTCATTTGCAGGCAGGACCTTCGGAGCGGAACCAGGACAGGGACTGTCTCGTGCCAGTTCTCTGTCCCCACACCCACTCCTGGGAACAGCTCAGGACCCAAACACTCAGCTGGAGGCTACCTGTGGGTATGCCCGGGAGCAGGAGCTTTCACACCATCTGGCTGGGCTAGGAAACAAGGTCCTCAGGAGTGGTTTCCTTGTCCCAGTGCTCAGGGCTCTCTCAAGCTGTGATCTGTCCACTCTTTGGAGCAATGTCATTCTCTGGTTGTCCGTATGAGGCTCCAATGCCACTGCGTGCCCTGTCCTGTCTGTTATAAGTGTGAACCTTGTTCTGGCTGCAGCAGGTTCAGATCTGCTGCTCTTCTGCCCTGACAGGATGGAGTGACAGGAGCAGGATCTTGGGGCTGCCAAGGACACAGGGAGCATTACTGGGATGTTCCTCCAAGTTCTGTCTGTGCCCTTTGGCATTCTCCTTTCACTCCTGCCATCTCTCCCTCCTCTTGCCACCCCCATCCCTATCCTGACAGCAGTGGGGGACCCAAGTACCAGTATCCGCTGCCTCGCCAGCTCTATTGACAGTTATCCAGAATCTGAAGGAATTCAAGACAAATTGTTAAGAGGATGGAGTTAATAAAATTTGAAAAATTGAGGCCTGTCACTCCACTAAACTTTTTTCGATCCCACTGACAGAAACATATTTCCCCAATGAGTGACCTTCTGCAGCTGCTGCAGCGCCACAACGCTGGGCGGGTGCAGGGAGAGAACCCCCACGCTATTTATCAAATATTATCAGCCGAGGCCTTCTAATATGAGCATGGAGGGTGGGAGGAGGCGACGGGCTCGCACAGCCCGAGGTGCTGCCCAGGTGTCCATCTCCAGCTACAGACAGCGAGTGGGAGGTGACAAATTGCCTTCTATTAAGTCGCGGAAGGTTGACGTCCCCTTGGATACTGCTGCAGCCTGTGGCACAGGGTGGGAGAGGGCAGGAGAGGAGGTGGGGATGTGGAGCGGGGTCAGCCGGGGCACCGACGGACCGGTGGCCACTTTTACCTTCTATTAGCAAGCCAAGTGATACCGTTATTTATGGCAGCATAATATTTTATTGCTGCCGGTACTCGAGGTTGGAATCGACCAGTTATAGGAGTCGGGTTCTATCAATTATTGCAGCAATTAGTCAAGTCGTCAAAGCCATTAACAGGGGGATTAGGCCAATATTGGAGAGCCATTATTGATAGATCCAGGGCAAAGCCAAACAAACCCTCCATCAGAAATGAGAGCGGGCCTAGCCTCAAGGATGTCATCATTTGGAGAAGTCAGGAACGTGCCCCACTGCTCACTGCACAGACCCGGGGTGGGTTTTGGCGGGGGGGGAGGCATGGGAGCACTGTCTCTTTAACGTCTATGGAGCAGCCGGCCCCAGCAGTGTGTAATCTCACCTGTCTTGATCATATTCTTTATTTGTGAAGACAAGGCTTGCCATAGAAATTAGTCCGTGTCGAATGTTTATGGAGCACATTTTTCATTCTGTAAGCAAATATAGTTCCCTGATGCCAGTGCCTAGGAATGGCTAATCTCTCCGGCTCCGCTCCCACAGACTCCCCTTACTTCATTCATCTATTCTGATTGCTGCTCGCACTCCTGGTGCTTGGGATTTGTTCCTGAGCACTCCCGGTGCTTTGCGCTGTCTCGCGGCACGGGAGCAGCTTGGCCGGCCTCTGCCGAGGTACATATCTCACTCCGATGTTTACATCAGGATCACAGAATGGTTCAGGCTGGAAGGGACACCGGTGCAGTCATCTGGACCAACTCCCCTGTGCAGGCAGGAGCACATTGCACAGAATGGCAGTGGAAGGATTGGGATGGAAGATATCCCGGGCCTGCTGAGCACAGTTATGGGCTCTTCCTCCACCAGGCTGCTTTCCAAGGCTTGATAACTGGTGGGATGGTCAGTTACAGCACCAGTTTGGGGGGGTTGGAACCAATTTGAAGATTCATTCTCATAACTCTTGGGGTTAGGAGCTGTTGTGGGGTCATGGAGTACACCAGTGTTAGTGACAAGTCTCTGCCTTAGAGACAGCTCCTGAGATGCTGAGAGTCAGAGATGAATTCCGAGACCTTGTTTGCCCCTCTGGCTATTGCCCGTTACCCCTGTCTCCTGATATCACCAAGTTTCCCTCCATATACTTCCCATCACTGCAACTGGACCAGTTTGACATGGAATGCTCTTCTGCAATCCAGTGTATCTTGGAGGGAGAGCTCTCTCCATGTGCTTGCATTTCTGTGGGGTGCCCATCCGACTCACTCCACCTCAGTCCTTGGGATTTGGTTTCGTTTTTTTAAATTAAACTCCAAGGAAGGGTGTGATTTCCCTCCAGAAGTGCTCCAGGGGCTCAGTGGGGCAGCTGGAACGCAGGTGACAGCCAGCTCCAGCTTCAGCTCCAGCTTGCACAGGCAGTGTGTCCAATGGAAGCTGTAATGGTCCCATGTGGCTCCCACAGGACTGAGAGTGGGTGCTTTTTTGAGACTGTATTTCCTTCTGGTGACCATGTGCTCTCATCCCCCCTCAGCAGCTCTTCCCTGACAAGCCAATTGTTAGCAGTGACGATCCCTTTTCTTCCTCCCAGGACACCCACACTTGTAACTGCTGGTTGTACATTCTCTCTTTCTGATCCAGACACCCTCCAGAGCAAAGGTTAGGAGGGGACACAGACAGGATGTGCTTCCTGCTCCTTCTGCCCCAAAACTGAACTCTGAGCTCCTGATCTTACTCATTTCTTGTGCCATCAGGTGCCAACCCCCTGCAGAAGAATGAAATGGGACACACACCCCTGGATTACGCCCGTGAAGGAGAGGTCATGAACCTTCTGAGAGCATCAGAGGCAAAGGTGAGCCTGAGATTCTGGCCAGTTTGGGTTTCCTTTCCCACTACAAGAACAATTTTAAAGAAGATGTCGTGTGGATGTGGCACGTGGGGACATGGGTTAGTGGTGGCCTTGGCGGTGCTGGGTGAGCAGTCACACTCGATGATCTGAAAGCTCTCTTCTATCATTCTGTGATTCTATGATTTTATGGTGCAAGTGATGGAAGACCACCTTAGCACCCCTACAGCTCCATCCTCTTCTAAAAGAAGTCTGTAAAAATTAACAACATGGTGCATAAGGAAAAGAACCCGCTTCTGTAGTATTTTAACTGTGGCTGTGGCTGTGCCCTCCTCTTCCAAGTTACCATTTCTCACTCAGCAGTGACCTGCCCAGGACCAGTAATGCTGCTCTGTAACCCCTGGATGCAGTAAAATCCAGAGCCTGTTTTTGCTGTATTTTCTGAACTTCTCTGTCCAGCAAGCAGGACTGAGAATCCAGAGTCCAGCTGTGGCCTGGGATCCAGGTGTTCATGTGCACCAGTCTAAGGCAAAAGACACCCATTTCCATGGTGGGGTCTCATCCCTTCAGCCTCACTGTCTCGTCAAGCAGCTGGAGCACATCGTGTCCCATTTGCTTTAAAGAAGGAAAAGAAACACATTTGCCATCGTGGTTCCAATAAAAATGCCAGGAATCAGTACATTTGCAGAGCAGTGGGCTACTAGATAATGAGGGATCTGCAGCTAGATTTCAGGGATTTAAAATTCTTGGGCAGAGGCCTTGTTTAGCAAATTGTCAATGAGTAGGAGAGGCCATCACAGCAGTGACAAGTGATGCCCCATCCCTGGAAGTGTTCAGGACCAGATTAGATGGGGTTTGGAGCAACCTGGTCTAGTGGAAGGTGTCTCTGCCCTTGGCAGGGGTTAGAACTGGGTGAGCTTTAAGGTCACTTCCAACCCAAACCCTTCTGTGATGGCTTGCGAGCATCATCTCTCCAAGCAGCACAGGTCAGCTAGGGCAGGGGACTCCCTGCATCCCAGAGGAGGGGCATTCCCTTGTCACCAGACCACAAGAGCAGGAGCTGAGGCACAAGGGGACCAGGTTTGTTCCTGGCTGCAAAGTTCCCCTAACGTAGTGCACCTCAGTGTTTGTTCTATGGGTTTGGAATTTAAACTTGCATGCCACAAACCTGAGGTTAAGAACTTACCCTCAAGTGGAGGATGAAGGTAATTAAAACTGTGTCAATTACTGCACTTAGGAGGTATTACCATGAATTAAACCCGCCAGGTGTCAACTGCTGCACTGTCTGTGCTCACCTCTGAAAGGCATCGCTCAGGCAGGAGTTCAAAACCACATTCCCCAGTGCTAAACCTCTGTCCTAAGTAGGGACAGAGTGATCTTTCCTCTGGGGCTCTCCATACTTCTTCCTGGCAAAGGAAATGCTGCCATGGCTGTCCTCTGTGGCCCTGATGGCTTTTTTTTGTAGCCAACAGCACTATGTGGTCACTTGGGCAGCTCTGAGAGCAGGTTTTCATAAAGTCATGAAGGAAGGAACGTTAAAGCTCATCTCATTCCACCCCACTGCCATGGGCAGGGACACCTTCCACTAGACCAGGTTGCTCCAAACCCTGTCCAACCTGGCCTTGGACATTTCCAGGCATGGAACAGCCACAGCTTCTCTGGGCAACATGTGCCAGGGCCTCACCACCCTCACAGCCAAGAATTTCTTCCCAATATCCCATCTAACCCTGCCCTCTGTCAATGGGAAGCCATTCCCCCTTGTCCTGTCCCTCCAGGCCCTTTTCCAAGGTCCCTCTCCAGCTCTCTTGGAGCCCCTTCAGGCCCTGGCAGGGGCTCTTAGGTCTCCCGAGAGCCTTCCCTTCTCCAGGTATACACCCCTAGCTCTCAGCCTGTCTCCAGAGCAGAGGTGATCCAGCCCTTGGAGTACCTCCATGTTCATCAGCTTCATTATCAGTTATCCCTCTGGCATCTCTCCCAAGTATGGTTACATTTATGGGAAGACACTCCAAGGGAGGAGGTTCATGAGCACAACACCAGCAGAACCAAACCTTGGCATTAAACCTGCAAAGGGTGACAGTGTCTTTCACCATACAGGAAAAAGAATTTGAAAGATTAAAGGAAAACAGGATATAAACTGATCAGCTCGGAAGATGTCGGGGACATGAGCTAAGCTGTGGTAGCTTTGTGGAGGTCTGGAGAGGGGTTCTTCCATAGGAAGGGCAAAATAAATCTTGAGGTAATTCTTGTGGGTTTAAAGAAAGGTTGAAATGAGCTTTCACTGCCCCAAACTCCACATAGAATGTTGTGCCCAGATTAACCAACAGCCAGCTTGCAAATAACAAGAAGAGACATTTTTCTCATGAAATATGCTTAAACCGGCAACCTGAGGATGTTCAGGATGGAAAAAGAAGCACGTGAGTCACAGCTGGAGGTTTGTTTTCTTGGAAAGGTCTATCAAAGGTGACTCACTGGGATGAAGTGGACACCAGCTCCTGGTCAGGAGGTGTCACACTGCTGCTTCCAGAAGGGGGTTAAGGAAAGGGAAACCGTGTGCTCTTCCTGGCTGAAATATTCCTTAAAAATCCTTCAGCAGACTGATGGAAATAGGGGAGGTCACCAGATGGGTCTGACAGGGTACAAAGAGGAGCTGAATGGCAAAGACAGATTTGCAAGAGCCAAGCTCAGTCCAGAGGCTGCTACCCCTCCAGTGACAGAGGAAAGACACCAGTTTCAAGGGCTTCTCCCTCCCTTTTAGTCATAGATACACGAGTGCTTATTTAAATTTCTTCCAACTATTTAGCACTGGGAACCAGCTCAAGAGTCCTTAGCACCAGGCAAGTGTGGTCTAAGCTCAGGAAAAGCACACACAGAGTTCTGGTTTGATTTTTTTTTAAAGAATAAAGGAAATCAAAATAAATTAAAAATACATATGAAAACTCCTTGTTATTCTGTCACAAGGATATGTAAATAAAATCTATGGGATTTGTCCATCCCGTAATAGTTCTGCCTATTCATTCTCTAGCAGTGATTAAAATGAGCAATAAATTCTCAAAGACTCTCGGTGGAATGCGGCTGCTGGGGAGGATGAAACCCCGGGAGCACCAGTTCCCCCCCCAGCTGAATATTCATCACAGGCTGGCTTGGCAGTCTGGTGGTTTATATACAAGTACAATCATCTTCCTCAGGAACAGCTCCAGAGATATATTTCCTTTCTCTCCTCCAACTATTACTTAAGTATAAAAACCAAGGCAAGTTTCCAACTGTTCAGGGCAGGTTTCCTTACTGGTGCTGGGCTCGAGAGAGCATTTACCCAGCAGATAATTCTACCCCTCCCGCTCTTAAAGAGTTCAGTTATTTTATTCTCCACTTTTCTTCCTTAAAACAACATGTGCTGGCAGCCCAGAAGCCCCCTGTGTCCTGGGCTGATCCCACAGCGTGGGCAGCAGGGGAGGTGGGGATTCTGCCTCTCTGCTCCACCCAGGTGAGACCCCACCTACAGAGCTGCCTCCAACCCTGGGGATCCCAGCATCAGAAGGATGTGGAGCTGCTGGACCAAATCCAGAGGAGGCCACAGAGATGCTCTGAGGGCTGCAGCCCTCTGCTCTGGAGACAGGCTGGGAGAGCTGGGGGTGTTCAGCCTGGAGAAGAGAAGGCTCCAGGGAGAACTTAGAGCACCTGCCAGTGCCTAAAGAGGCTCCAAGAGAGCTGGAGAGGGACTTTGGACAGAGGCCTGGAGGGACAGGACAAGGGGGAATGGCTTCCCACTGCCAGAGGACAGGGTTAGATGGGATATTGGGAAGGAATTCTTTGCTGTGAGGGTGGTGAGGCCCTGGCACAGGTTGCCCAGAAAAACTGTGGCAGCCCCATCCCTGGAAGTGTCCAAGGCCAGGTTGGATGGGGTTTGGAGCAACCAGGTCTAGTGGAAGGTGTCCCTACCCATAGCAAAGGGGTTGGAATGGGATGGTCTATAAGGTTTCTTAAGGTCACCCTTCTGTCACTCCATGACTGCCATGCCCACCCCAGTGACAGGCAGACAGTTGTTATCACCTGCTGAAGCACAGACTGAGTCCTTCTCTTCTTAAAAATTAAGATTTCTGATGCTTTTGGCCTCACATCAGGAGACCCTCTTATCCCAGGTGAGTGCAGAAGTCCAGTTGCCCCCAACATAAGAGCAGAGCACTGCTCCCTGCATTGCTCTCCAAGCAGGTGACACCACTGTGCTCCACTTAGTGCTGAGCCAGACAGGTTTCATCAGGACAATGGAAGATTAGCTGCCAGAGGGTGAGCACACGGTCCCCACCAACACCATTGCACACCATAAAGCGAGGAGGTGGGAACAGCTAGATGTGTATGGAGAGGGGAACGGGTGAGAAAGGAGTGGAAGTTTGTGTCTTGTGTAACATCCAGGATTAGTGGGGCTTTTTTTTGGAGGTTCTGTCACGATGGATCTAAAATATGTTTTTCTTGGTGGGTTTTCTTGTCCTGGTGTCCCCTGCACAGTGTGAGCTAAGGCAGATGCTCAGGATGCTCCAGGCCAGCAGCGTGGAGCTGTCTGATAGCACTTCAGGCCCACTGAGTAGCTGGCATTAAGAGCAGGGCTCTCCAGAACAGATCCTGAGCAGAAAACTGTAGTGTGACAGCATGGAAAAAGCTCTAACACTGGTCTTTTACCCATGAAAGGGACTTTCTTCCTACCCAGGACTTATACTGTGTCAGTTTTCCAAGGAGGGAGGGAGAAGGCACTGCAGAGGAGGGGTGTCCCTTCTTTCTCTTCCTGCACATCTTCCCCACTCTCCATAAACCCGTGGGAATCGTTGGGTGTCCTAACATCACTGATGACATCCCCGCACCTTCCAAAAGGCCAGAGAGGAGGGAGAGAGAAAAGATTTGTCAGGATCCTACAGACAGACACAGATGTATGGTGAGATCGTACGCAGCACCGGGGGGGATCAGCGCAGGCAGAATGTCTGTCCCAGAGCTGCTCCACTGGGATCTGCAGGGAAGTTATTGCTCTGTGTGAGGATCAGGGCTGATGGCATCTCTGTTACATGTGAGACTGATAGCAGTGGCCAAAATTGGATTGTTTGCTATTTATTATTTTTTAACTTCTGTCAGAATCGCTGCTAGCCCAGGAGACGTCAGCAGCCTGGCTGGGGCTTATCCACTCCGGCTCCAGCAGCTGGATCCTGCTGCAGCTTTGGCACCTGCCTTCTGGCTTTGTTAGAGGGTGTTTCCCCTTAGTGAGGTGGGTTCAATGACAGGGACTGTTCTGTGGGTGAAGTTACTCACTTGGCAAACCCCATGGGCTCTTTATGTTCTGTCCTCATCTGAGTCTGGCTTTGGGGGATGAATCTTCCCAAGGCAATGGTCTCAGTGGGGAATGGCCGAGCTCAGCTTGTGGCGGGAAGGGTGCTCAGCAGCACTTTCTAAAGGTCTTGGAATCGCAGAAGGTTTTGGGTTGGAAGGGACTTTACAGCTCACCTAATTTCAACCCTCCTGCCATGGGCAGGGACACCTTCCACTAGACCAGGTTGATTTAAGCCCCATCCAACCTGGCCTTGAACACTTCCAGGCATGGAACAGCCACAGCTTCTCTGGGCAACCTGTGCCAGGGCCTCACCACCCTCACAGGGAAGAATTCCTTCCCAATATCCCATCTAACCCTGCCTTCTGGCAGTGGGAATCCATTCCCCCTTGTCCTGTCCTTCCAGGCCTCTGTCCAAAGTCCCTCTCCGGCTCTCTTGGATGTAAGGCACGGTGATAGTCTGCCATCCCTGCGGGATCTGGTTGGAGTCTTTGAACAGGAGATGTGTGGAGGGTAGGAAGACCCTTCGTCTTCCTACTAGTCATGGCTTTATTTCCCAAAATAAACAGCTCCTCATGGTTAAGAGCTGTTGAGCAGTGCTGTTGTTCCCTCTGTGTCACCAGTACAGAGGTAGCACAGGGACTGGTTTCCCATCAGCAGAGCAGGATCCCCATTCCCACTCACCCCAACCTCCATCCACGACAGATCCAGAAATTTCCCCTTGCTAGGGCTGGCGCATCCAGACCAAACTGCATCTGCCCTGGGGATTCTCTGGCTCCATGTCAGAGAGATCTCCATACAGGGCTCTGACACCTGTGTACTGACCCAACGCTCCATGAAGCCTCTGATCCCTGTGTTTTCTTCCCTCCACAGTTCCAGGAGGAGCAGCGCAGGAGGGAGGTGGAGGAACGGCGGAGATTCCCACTGGAACAGCGACTGAAAGAGCACATCATTGGTCAGGAGAGTGCCATAGCCACAGTGGGGGCAGGTATGCTGGTGACCCTGCCCTCCCACACCTGCTGCACAGGGAAGACAAGCTGTTCCCTCAAGCCTTGATCCGAGGCTGCCTCTGGGCAGGTCTGGAAGGTTGCTGGGGGACTCCTATCCCTGGAAGTGTTTGAAGCCGGGTTGGATGGGGCTTGGAGCAACATGGTTTAGTAGTAGGTGTCCCTGCACTTGGCAGGAGGGTTGGCATGAGATGAGCTTGAAGCTCCCTCCCAACACAAACCATTCTGTGATTCCATGAAATCAAGGCTCCAGCAAGCTGGGCTGGGTTTGATTCACCAGTCCAAAGCCTCTGGATCCTGTCAATAATTCCTGACCTATCCATGCATCCCAGTTAATGCCTGAAAATGGGACAGCAAAATAAGAGCTGTTGAGGCCAGGGCAGAACCACAAGGAACTGTGCTGTCAGAAACACAAACCCATTGCCTTTAGTTGACAAAGAGGAGCCCAGTGTGAGCTGGGAGCTGGGAAGGAGCCGGGAAGGAGCCGGGAAGGAGTCTATACTCCTGCAAAGACAACAGCCACCCTGTGTGTTCAGAGAGCGGCTGTGCCTGGGGGCAGCAGCCCCAGCTAATTGGGGAGCTGTGATTAATGGGCAGTGCCTGTTCCTGACACAGGTGGTGTTTCTGCGCATTAACGTCCCTGCCTTTATGGAGGTTTTTCTTATTGAATTATAGGGAATGTGCTTGATACCCCTGCAGCCTCGGGATATTGGACCAAAAGGTAGCGGGAGACTCTCTGTCCCCTCCTCCCCCCTTCCCTTCTGCCCTGTTTTTCTTTTTGTTTTCTTTTCATTTTCTTTTCTTTTTGTTTTCTGTCCAGAAGGATGAATTTCGAGACAGGACTTTCTCTCTCAAGCACTTCCTCGCTATCTTTTGTTATTTATCTGGTGCCCAGCTGGTTTTCCTGCCACTTTGTGGACCCTACATCCCTCCACTCTTCCCTCACCACTGCCATTTGCTGGTGAGCAGACCTGCCACACGCCATATCTTCAGATCCACTGAGCCTGGCTGATATGTTTAATTTATAACTGGTGCCTTAATTGAATAATTGGATTTAATCCGTCACTCGGTGCATGATCCAAACAGTCTCCAGAGGGGCTTAGCCAGGAATACAAAGAGAACGTGTGATCTGGGGTTAGAAGCACAGGTCTGGAGCGATGGGGATAGAATGGAATCACAGAATTATGGAATCATTTAGAAAAACCCTCTAAGATCACCAAGTCCAGCTGTTATCCCAGCAACCCCATGCAAGGGGATGCACTGGGAATGCTGATGGGGAGCTCGCTGCAGCCACAGCCCCCACAGCATGGCATCGCTGCCACAGAGGGAAAATCCTTCCCCGTTGCTTCCATAGGATATATCCAAGCCCTGCACCACTCTTTTCTGCTATGTGGAGCAGGACAGGACCGGGAGAAGGTGGATGATGATTAACTGGTGGTAACCGGGCATCTCCCAGAGCACAAGGTTGCCACCAGTACCTGACTGGGTGATGGTGGGAGGCAGCTTGGCCACCCCCCCTCCATGGGTGTAGATGTTCGGTTCATCTTAACAAAATCCCCATTTAAGTATTCCATCTCCTGACATCAGAAACGGGCAGGTCATTGCTGCTGGCTCAGGAGCTGCTGGGATTCTCTAACTGGTGCATGCAAATGAGCAGCTAAAAGGCTTAGGGTTGTGTTTCCAGGCACTTCCATAAATGGTTGAGCTCTGGATCTGGTTAGGGCTGATTTGCCCTTTTACTGGAAGATGCGGAGGCAGAAGGGATCAGCAGCATCTCCTCTCTGAGATTATAAGCTAAAGGAGGCATTTTTCCAAAGTATATATATATGTGTGTATGTATTTGTTTTGTGGTCTAATATCCTAAATATTATGCCAGGTAAAGAATACCTTTTTCATATGGATATTACCATGTTTGCTGGTCAGTGCTTACTTTAGAGGTAGGGTGGTTCAAACTCACCACTTCCCCCTTTCAGGGGGAATAAACCTTGAGGATTGAAGCAATCTGTTCCAGCTCTTCCTTAAGTTGAGGAGGGAGGAAGGAAAAGCATTGTTTATTTTTCAGGGATTTTGAAGAAAGGGTAGCGCAGAAAAATCTACTCTTTAATGATAAAATTCCCAATTTTGAGCAGCTATGATGTTGAAATCAGTCAGTGTTTCAAAACTGCAGGAAAATGGATGAGCAGGACTGTCATCCTGCTCTGGTCCGAAGGAACCTGGGGTTATTTTGGACAATATAGGATCCTTTATGAGGGCTGCTTTTTGATGTGCGTTGCTGCCTGCAGGTCAGGTGAAACTTTGCAAGGACACAGCTTTGGTCTAATTTGGGGTTCCATAAGCCTGAGTCGCCAGCAGCAGGGCTGGAAGAGCACTTCTTTGGGAATGCTGCAGACCCTGGAGCATCAGTGCAGAACCTGGATGGAGGCAATGATCCCACGGCGAGTTTGGCCCCGGAGCCTTCACCCCGCGGTACCCCAAACCCGGATGGGCCGAGGAGCCCTGCAGAATGAATTGATTTGATAAATGGACATTTATTACACTCACAAATTGGCTGAAACCAATTTCAGTCACATCAAGTGCTGATAACTGCTGGGGTATTGATTTGTGTAAAGTAATACAGTGAATTTATCAGTTCAATAGCAGGCTGAAGGGCCTCTCGGAGACGCAGGGCTGCAGTCACACCGTTACAGATGGACAAAATAAAGCGAGAGCACGGCAGCAATGCCAGGAACAGCTCCACAGAAGAAGGCCCCAGCGTCATCATCATCAGACTCTTGTTTTGGACATTGGGGCTGAATGTCATAATGAGATTTCAGCACAGCAGTGTGACCTCCCTCCTGGTATTTATTTATTTATTTATTTCTGCCAGGAGGAAGGAAGGGGGCAGCTTTCCCAGAGGCAGAGCGTGGATTTCATGCTTGGGTGACAATGAAGAGCAGTCAGCGTGGCCAGCAGCTGCTTTGGGAGTGCAAACTCCAAGGAGAAGAGTGCTCCCGTGGCTTTCCTAGCTGAGATTTTCATCCTTGGAACTGGCGCTGATGTTCTGCTCTGGCCTGGGATGGGGCTTTGTTGCTGCTGCTGAAGCTGAACACTCCACTGGACAGAGAGAGTGAGGGAGAGCCTCCTCCAGCCCTAGTCGTGGAACCTAGGGAGTCCCTTCCCTTGGGATATCCAGATTTTTTCAGTTTTTCCAAACCTCAAGAGTGCTGTGTGCTGGAATAGCCCATCGTTTTAAGGCTGCTTTTAGAAAAGTGTTTATACCTTATCACTCTGTCGATCTGACTAACCTGCTGACTAGTGATCAGGGAATGGTTTGGGTTAGAAGGGACCTTAAAGCCCACCTCATTCCAACCCCCTGACATGGACAGGGACACCTTCCACTAGACCAGGTTGCTCTAAGCCCAGTTCTAGCCTGGCCTTCCAGGGATGGGTCAGGCACAACTTCTCTTGGCAACCTGTTCCAGTGCCTCAGCAGCCTCATAGGGAAGAATTTCTTCCTAAATATGATGTTCAGCATCTTCTGACAGAGATCACATGCTGAATCTCAAGCTCTAACTTTATGGTAGTTTTTTAAGGGGTGCTTTATATCCCTGGAGTTGCTCTGAGCATTTATCCATAAACTCTGGCATCCTGCTGCAGAGGGGAGGGAAAGAAGGCGGCACTTAACCCCACTGTCTTTGGACCCTGGATGTGCTGACCCTGTGAGTGGTCACTCCATGCCCCAAAGCAGAAGTTTATTACCTTTATTTACCATTATTATCTTAGCTGAGATAGCTGCAGGAATTACCGGCAGTCGTGTTACTCCCCATCAATTTTTATGAAATATCCCTACCCCAGGTGTTTGACCTCCTGTTCACTGCTGTAAAGGGCTGAGAAGGAGCATGTGCAGCACTGGGAAGGGCACACAGAGGGATGCAGCACAGACCCTTCTCTGCACCTCCCTGCCAGTGGCAGAGCATTTTCTCCTCTTCATCTCCTGCAGTGGCTGTTTCTAGGGGTGACATGGCCAGTGAGCACCTGAAGGGCAGGACGGGATTCCCACCAGGCTTCGCCCAGGATTTTGGACAGAACCAGATTGCTGGCTGCAGCCAAACTGGTCTGTCCTGCTGATATGCCCAGGCAGGGTGAGATGGAGCCAGGCACCAGCCAGTGCTGCATCTGGCCCTGTGCCCCAGCTGATTAAGCCTTGGCAGGAGTCAGGACTCATTAACGTGGCCAAGGGGACAGGTAATGCATCTGCCTGTGTCCAGGCACAGAATGGCAAGTTCTTGCAGCACTGGGGTCCAGCTCCCACTAAATGGACAATCCCAGCACTCAGTCCCATTTCTAAAGAGGTTGGAACTGATGGTCTTTAAGGTCCCTTCCAACCCACACCCTTCTACAGTTACATGATTCTACATGCCTTGGATTTAAGGTTAAATTGTTTGGGGTTTTTTTTTATATTTGGGCAGCAATGCAAACCTTCATCTTCATCCTGAGCTACCACTGCCTTTTGGGAAGCCCTCCTGGCTTTCCCTGCAGATTTACAGGGATTAGGAATTCAGTCCCACTCTCTTCCTAAGTGGCCGCAGTGGTTAATCACCCTCGTTATTAAAACTGTTCTGCTTTATTTGTAGTTTGATCGTCTCACTCCAGCCCCTGGAGCACCTTAATTTTCTCTGTAGCTGAGCGAGTTCGGTGCCTTCTTGGGGACATCCTTAATGACTGTGGTCAGGTCACTCCTCACACCCCTCGTCATTAACCTCAGCTCATTGATTTGTTCTTGCAGTGAGGCTTTGCTCTTGTTTTCCTAATCCTCACCCGATCTGCCGGCTCCCGTGCTACCTGGGTCTCCTGGAATACAAACATGGACTCTGAGGAGCTCAGTTTCATGCAGGTCTTGCAGCTCCAAATTCCCATGGGACCCCTCCATGCAGCTGTACAATCCAGCTGCTGGAATATCTCACTTGAGCCGCTGCTGTTTAACATCTTCCCAGCGTGTCCCTGCTAGCAGAGGCAGCATTTCCCTGTAAGGCTGTAGGCTGTGACGTTCCATTTATTTTTATAGGCAAAATAGAAATATTGTTTAAATATTTTTATGTGCAAATCTTTTTACGTGCAAAATGGCACTATGTATTTCCCGTGTCAGTTTGCTCTCCCCTGCAGGAAGAGCTCTTGGCGTGCCATGCCTAGGATGCCTTTTCTTAGGTGTCTTCTATTTACCATACCCCATCAAGAAAAGGGTTTTATGGACTGACTTGGAGATTGAATTTAAGAATTCCCCAGTTTTAAAGGCCACTCTCCTGCCAGCTGCAGGAAGAAAACAAACCCACAGCTCCGCACAGAGCCAGCCAGTGCCTCGTTCCAGGGAGACATGGCACTGAGGCACAGGGACAGAGGCTGGGACCCAGGATAGTGGCCAGAAGGAGATGAGGGAGCTGTGTTTCAAGAGTCACAAAGAGAAGTGGGTTTATTCTTTCTTGGCTTTGTTCCTGCTTTTGCTGTGGGCACCACTGAAAGGCAGCAGAGGCCGAGCTTTGCCATGCCTGTGTGCAGCAGCATTCCAAGACCTTTAAGCCACAGCTCTCCCAGTGTTTTCCTTCTGCTCATCCTACGTCCAGTGCTGCTATTTTCCCCTGCTACCTTCAAATTCATGTTAGTTATAATTTTTGGGCATCTTGCTGTTTTCATGCCCTGCTTTGTAATGTGCCACATTCTGGGTTCGGCTGGATCTGGGAGCACCGTGCACCAATCATGAGACTTTGCTGAGTCTGAGGGGTCCTGAGTCTGTCCAGTGCATGTTCTCTCTTACAAAACACCTTACAAGATTTCATAGGGAAGGAATAACTCTGTGTAAGAGCTGCAATACAGGCTGGATTGAAATACTGTGGATAAAGCAGTAAGGCTGGGATGTCAGTCAGTCTCTCACACTGAACTAGAAGCTGGTCTGATCCAGAGGAACCACTTCTGTGTTCCAGAGACCAGATCCAGCCAGTGGAGGATGAGATTTGATGTTTTGGCCTCAAAAGCAGTTCCTCCTCCTTCAACTAAGCCCAGTGCAATGATGTTACTGGTTTGGTGAGCGTGCTCACAGAGCCTGAGGCTGCTCCGGAAGGTGAAGGGCACCTTGGGGAGCTGTGGGCACCCATGGGGGTAGGAGCCATCACCCACTCTGCACAGCAGATCCAGGTCTGTCCTGAGGAAGGGCTGTGCTGGTTGGACTGGCAGTTTGGGAGGGAATCAGGGCTCTTGTCTTTTGTAAAATTTTCCACTGGTATCTCACCCAGGATGCACTTGGATGCTGCTGTCCAGAGAGGCACTGAGATAATCACCACACTTTTCCCAATCCTTGCACCAATTCAGAGCGTTTGTGACCTACAGCCACCTCCTTCTCCCCATTCCGTGCCAGAAATAACCTATAAACCTCTTCAAAACTGCTGTTTTTTCCTCACAGAAAGGTTGCACTTGGGAGCTGGCGAGGCAGCGTGCCTCTCCATCCCTCTGTCCATCCATCCATCCTTGTCCCCCCCTCCGCCGTCTCCCTGGCAACACTGAGTGCACATCCTGGAAAACTTTATCCGAAATCTGCTCTGGGCAGCTTTCCAAATCCATGCTAACCTTATTAGGTGTCTCTGGGGCCTTGGCTGGCTAATCAAATTAGAGAGCACTAATGGCAGGGAGGACTGGGAGTGGGTAGAGAGCAGTAAAACATAGTGTATACTTAGTGATAATTACACTTGCTTTGTGGCATTGATTTATATGCTTCCCCCCCTCCTTTTTGTTTTCATTGTCTCCAAATGCAGCTATTCGGAGGAAGGAAAATGGCTGGTACGATGAGGAGCACCCGCTGGTGTTTCTTTTCTTGGGATCATCTGGAATAGGTAACGTTTGGGTTGTGGTGAAGGGGATGGAGAGCCCCGAGGAGAGGGGGTGGGAGCTGTTGCAGGGCTGCAGGGTCTGAATAAAATATCAGTTGAACGTTCTGTCATCTTTCAGCGGGTCACCCATCATCCAGCAGGGTGACCACAGCTGGACAGCAGCACACACAGCCACATCCAGCCTCATGCTGAGTTATCCCAGAGGACAGCCCCCGCTCTGAGTCTCAAAAAGGGGCAGTTTTCAGAGTGAAAGTGTGACTTTAACAACTTTCCAGTGAAAACCCCTCTATTCCAGTGGGAATGGTGGGATAATAGTGGAAATTGGCTGCCTGCAAACTGAATCTCTGTTCGTCTGCTCCTGTGGGCACAGATTGCTTTGGAACGACAGGATTTTATTGACACCGATAAGATTTGTCCTCCAGCCCAATCAAATGCCACATGACAGCTGATCAGTTCATGAAATGGTCCAAATGACTTTTAGTTGTGGAAAAAAACCCCAACAAAACAGCTTTAAAGTAACTGATCTGTGACATTTGGAACAACCTCAGGGCTTCTCCTGCCTCCGCTGCCTCCCGCAGGGCTCAGGAAGGTGCTGATGCGCCAGTGCTGGAGGGGTAAAGGGGCACAGGCGAGACCATGCTCCTGCCATAGAACAGTGCCAGGCCAGGCATTAACTCCAAATAAGTTGCTATAAAGCTGTATAAAACCAGGATAAAATATTTTTGATATTGGTTTTGATTTTGATATTTTGTTGCCCTGCCACAGCAGATCTGAAGGCCTCAGGGATATAAATTGTTGGCTCTTCCACTCCCATGGCCTTCCATGGGGGCTTTTCTTTTCCTTTTTCTTTTCTTTTCTTTTCTTTTCTTTTCTTTTCTTTTCTTTTCTTTTCTTTTCTTTTCTTTTCTTTTCTTTTCTTTTCTTTTCTCTTTTCTTTTCTTTTCTTTTCTTTTCTTTTCTTTTCTTTTCTTTTCTTTTCTTTTCTTTTCTTTTCTTTTTTCTTTTCCTCCTTCTTTTCTGTAGGAAACATAGTTTCTTGCACCCTTACACATTAGGAGCTCTGATCCAGCATCATGCAAAGTCAGCAAAGCTCAAACTGAAATCAAATGCAGAATTTTGGCAGAGATTTATCAGGTGGAGCAGAATGAATTCCCCATGAATTCCCATTTTTGTAGCCCTTTTTTTGATTTGCTGATCTGACCCACCAGATCTGTTGTCCCTGCAATACACCTGTGGGCAGATGTACAATACTCCAGTAAGAATGTACTTTTTTATCTCATTTCCTTTTAAAAACACATGGGTTTTTTTCTTCAGAATAGTTATTTCTGTGCCTGCTCATTTGTTTTTCAGTGTGCAGGTGAATCCCACAGGCATCCATGTGCAGTGCACTGCTGACAGGTGTGCGAGGGACAAGTGTGAACCCCCAGAGCATCCATTCTCCAGAGGGGTGACAGCCTTCACCTCAGCTTTGCTGGTCACCCCAGGAGCCAAAGTCAGCCCAGTCCTTCCCCTGATCAACCTGACAAAGTCAGCAGTGTCATGCTTGGGGGGTAGCAGCAGGGAAGAGAAGTTTCCTGGCACCCACACTTCAATAAAACTGCCTCTTTAATGAAGTTTTTTCCCCAGATGGATGGGCTGGGAGCACAGGACATGGCCTGGCATGAGCTGGTGCATGTGTTCACCCTCATCATGGTGGATCTGCTCCATTACTGATTGTTCCTAATCCCAGAATTTTTTGACCATCATCTTATATAAAGCAAAGAAAAAACACCCCATTTCCCTGAAATTCTTTATTTGGCGATTACAAGGCATTGCACGAGGAACTTAGAATATTGAGGGTAAATATAGGAAAAATCTGATCTATCCACATCTTTTTGTGGGAAAAAATCAAGAGCTTTGTTCCCATCATGTGAGAATCAGTTAAAGCTGAAGGAGCCAATGCAGAGATTCCGCTATTCCAATGCACCCGCTCACCCTGCCCAGGCTGGGAATCCCAGTGGGGTGTGATCCTGGAGATAAAACAGCAATACCCACTTCCCAAGAAAAAGACATGTATTGGTTGCAGGAAGTCCCAGCCCTGGTGTTAGCAGAGCTGATGAACAGACAGAAGAGGGACAGACCTGGTTTAATGCAAGTTTTTTCTTTCCCTGTCCGGCACAGGTAAAACAGAGTTGGCCAAGCAAACAGCCAAGTACATCCATAAGGACGTCAAAAAGGTAATGGCTCATCCCAGCTTTGTGTTGGCAGTAAAGGGGCAGGGGGGCTTCATCAGGGGGTTCATTGTGTGGCTGTGCTGCCCTGAAAAAGGGCTTCTGCTGCACTGAGAGGGACTTGTGAAGGCAATGGAGTCGCAGACAGGTCTGGCTTGAAAGGGCCTTTTAAAGTCATCCAGTTCCACCCCTCCTGTCAAATGCAGGGGCACCTTCCACTAGACCAGGTTGCTCCAAGCCACGTCCAACCTGGCCTTGAACACTTCCAGGCATGGGGCAGCCACAGCTTCTCTGGGCAACCTGTGCCAGGGCCTCACTACCCTCAAGCAAAGAATTTCTTCAATCTAACCCTGCCCTCTGGCAGTAGGAAGCCATTCTCCCTTGTCCTGTCACTCCATGCCCTTGTCTTTAGCCCCTTTAGGGACTGGAAGGATCTCTAAGGTCTTCTGGGAGCCTTCTCTTCTCCAGGCTGAACACCCCCAGCTCTCCCAGCCTGTCTCCAGAGCAGAGGGGCTCCAGCTCTCAGAGCATCTTCATGGCCTCCTCTGGACTCGCTCCAACAACTCCACACCCCTTTAATGTTGGACCCCAGAGCTGGAGGCAGCTCTGTAGGTGGGGTCTCACCTGAGCAGAGCAGAGGGGCAAAATCCCCACCTCCCCTGCTGCCCACACTGTGGGATCAGCCCAGGACACTGTCTGTGCTCCTGTCTATGTCACCAGAATATTTGAATTGTAAAAATTTAAATGGATGTAACATTTGTGCTCCTGTCAGATCTTGCTCTCATTTTGACATCCTACGTTGTGAACATATATTTTTGCCTCTATTACTATCACTGTAAATTGTTAGAAGGATAAAATTCCAGAAATATATTTTCCATGTCCCCAGCTCCACCACTTGTCACATCCTGCCCGTATGGACTGTAGTGATGCAACATTGATTTCCTGCTCAGAATTTTAAGTGCTGAAGTGTTTGGTATCCAGAAGCAGTTTGAATTATTTAGTTTGTTACCCCGTGGGAAGTTTTTAGAGAAGATGGGTTGAAATTATTTGATGGAGGTGGTGGCTTTGTAGGAGGACACTTCAGTGGTGTCTGGGGTTTCCATTCCATTCCAGTCTATCCTATCCTATTCTATTCTGTTCCGTTCCATTCCATTCCATTCCATTCCATTCCATTCCATTCCATTCCATTCCATTCCATTCCATTCTTTCTATTCTATTTCATTTCAATCGATTCCAATCTATTCCATTCCATTCTGTCTATTCTATTCTATTCCATTACAACTATTTCAATCCATTCAATTCCAATCTATTCTACTCTGTTCTGTTCTATTATTCCATTCCAATATTCTATTCTGCTCCATTCAAATCCATTCCATTCCATACCAGTCTTCCATTCTATTCTATTCTGTTCCATTCCGTTCCATTCTATTCAATCCCAATCTTCTTTTCCGTTCCATTCCATTCCATTCCAATCTTCTTTTCCATTCTGTTCCATTCCATTCCATTCCATTCCGTTCCATTCCGTTCCGTTCCATTCCATTCCAATCTTCTTTTCCATTCCATTCCATTCCATTCCATTCCATTCCATTCCATTCCATTCCATTCCAATCTGTTACATTCCAATCTGTTACATTACATTCTCTTCCATGTTTCACATTTAAGCCTCTGCCTGCCTATAAGAGGTGCTTAGGTCTCTCCTACATGGAGCCAGGGAAAAGGAGGAAAGACAAGCAGAGCTGTGCGTAGATGAATCCCTCTTCCCCACATCCTCCAGCAGTGAATGGACACACAGTGTAGAAAGAAGACCAAACTGGAACCAACACTGTAAAAACAGCTGTTCTGGTTTCTTTTCCTCATCCCTCTGTAACTGCCTTCCAGAAGCCATAAATCCTGGATCTCAAGCACCTTCATCCCTAATCCCGCACATGGAACTGCTCCATGGCCAGACATCCAGTGGGCAAATCAGTCATACCCTGAGTGTTGTGTTAATTTGATAGCAGCAGGAATATGGGATTTATTAGTAATGAACCAGCTCAGCCATAGGTGCCCTAATGAGGGATGAGAGAGGGTCATACACCCACAGGCTCTGACAAGGGGCAGCAAGTCACAGGAACTGATGGATTAAGAAGGGAAAACCTGGAACTGTCCCCTCTTCATCTGCAAGACGGAGTCAATTTTTTCCATCTCGCTCTGCTCTGGGCAGTTTGTAGATATTTTAATAATTTTCAGGGCAATTATTGTATGGGAATATTTTGCCCAGAGAACCTGTGGCTGTCACACCCCTGAAAGTGTTCAAAACCAGCTTGAATGGGGCTTGCAGCGACTTGGTCTAGAGGAAGGTGTCCCTACCCATGGCAGGGGGGTTGGAATGGGATAGTCCTAAAGGTCCCTTCCAACCCAAAGCATTCTCTGATTCCATTATTTCCCCAGGTAACAAATGACAGGACTAGAGGGAACTGCCTCAAGATGGAACAAGGGAGGTTTAGGTTGGATATTAGGGAAAATTTTTTCTGTTCAGCTCTGGAAAAGGCTGCCCAGGGCAGTGGTGGAGTCCCCATCCCTGAAGAGATTTAACAGATGTGTGAATGTGGCGCTTGGGGACGTGGGTTGGTGGTGGGATTGGCAGTGCTGGGAGAATGGTTTGGCTCTGTTGTCTCAGAGGGCTTTTCCAACGCAAACAGTTCAGTGATTCTGTTCTCTCATTCTGGGATCCCTGTGTAATGGTGTCCGTGTGTGTCACACATACACATGTCCAGATGAGATGTATTCCCTTGGGATACATGTGTCTCCTTCTCCACCATGGGCAGTGGTTATGTCTGGCTGACCACGTCTAGGATGATGCTGGGAAATTCAGGCTTGGCTTCTTCTCGCGTCAGCTGGATGAGATGATCACTGCAGGTCCTTTCCAACTGAAATAATCCTCTTCCTTCCCCTTCCCTCCCCTTCCCTTTTCCTTTCCCCTCTAGGATGTGGATTACAGCTCCATGATCAGGACATTCAGTGCCTGTGGTGAATCATCAGCTTTTCATATGCAAAATGGAAACTTGGGTGGAAGCTATAAATTCTCTAACACTAACACTATTCTTTGTTTCAGGTGATCACCCACAAGCCCAGTTCACCTCAGCTTTATGACTTTTGTTGGATTTTTGTGGAGGAGTGTTGCATTCTTCCTGTGATTGATTTCTAAAATGCTGAACCACAAAAATTTTCTATTTTATTTAGGAAATTTCGCCCCTGTCAGTACTGCTCCAGCTCTGGCAGTGAGCAGATTGATCAAATCTCATCTTAAGTCTCTTGCAGGGTTTCATCAGACTGGACATGTCGGAGTTCCAGGAGAGGCATGAGGTCAGTAAATGGGCTCTGAAGGGAGCAGCTTTCAATTTAATCCAGAAAAAATGGGCATTTTGGGGTGTCAAGGTGGGAGCACAGCAGAACAAGAGGAGTTGCTCCAAGTCGTGCATTAAATTGCAAGTAAGTTGCCAGAAAGCAGCTTTAGTTGAGTGTCGTGGTTTAGGCATGGTACTCCCCAATTTAGTGCTCCCACTGAGACACTCCAAACCACAAGCCACTCACTCACTCCCCACCTCCCCTTGTCCCTCCCCACGGCAGTGGGCTGGAGAGGAGAACTGGAGGCTCAAAAGGTAGAGACCATGGGTTAAGATAAGAACAATTTACTGGAACAGAAATGAGATAAGAAAACAAGCAAGGAACAATATTAATTACATGAGTATGTAAAAGAGAGAGAGTGATTCACATGCAAAATGCTCACTGACCCAACCCAGCCATGCTCTCCAGCTGGTTACTCCACGTCCTTCTGCCACTCTTATTTGACCAGAAGGAACCTGTTCTCCCCAGGAGAGACTCCTTTCCCTCTGCTCCTGGCAATGACATGAGGTGGGATAGAATATCCTCCAGGTCCAAGCCTTGCCCCTCCTGGCCACTGCAAAAATTAACCCTGTCCTGGCTGGAACCAAGACATTGAGGCAAATTAGGAAGAGAGACCAAGGAGCAAGGAAAACAATATGTGTCCAGTGCTGTGGGTTCCCTTGGGGTGGGGTCAGCCCTTGGGGAGAGAGCAGCTGAGAAGAGATGATGGAATCCAGAGGATCTTCTCGTGCATGAAAACCTGCAGCCACATGCTGTTCATCACCTACCAGCGCCCAGGCAGGCACAGCTTACCCCAAGCCCCTTATCCCCAAAACATTGCTAAGTCCAGTGTGGGATCATTGCCTCAGCCTGCCTCCCATGGAGGAAAGGGGGAGAATCCAGCAGAAGACAGGACAGTGGTGCCAAGCCCGCCTCTCCCATCAAAACTCCTGCCCAATTCTGGTGCCACAGGAGGGATGGAGCATCTCACCAGGGTCACCCCTGGAGCTGAGGGGGTCCTGAATCCCTTTGGAGGGCTCTGTCTCCCCAAAAAGCAGAAAGGTCCTAGCAATGAGAGTGGTAAAACACTGGGACAGGTTGCCCAGAGAAGCTGTGGCTGCCCCATCCTTGGAAGTGTTCAAGGCCAGAATGGATGCAGCTTGGAGCAACCTGGTGCAGTGAAAGGTGTCCCTATGTATGGCAGCAGGGCTGCTTTGGTCCCTTGCAACCCAAAGCATTCCATGATTCTGTGATAATGGACTGTGACTTTGGATGATAGACATGGGTAGATGTAAGATGCACCAAGCTATATGTCATAAGTTGTCATTTTGCCAAAACATTCCTGTTGTCAGAAATATTATTCTATATAACCTTCTAAATTTCTAAACTTCATTTAAAAAAACCACCGTGTCAAGAAGTGATGACACAGGAAAAGTATTTTACTTGTGGCCTCTTCCCACAAAGCCTATTTGTGGCTTTGATTCTGCACCAGAACCACCTGCCACTCATACTCCTTTGAATCCTTGCTCTTAAAAAGGCTAAAAGGGATGAAAACAAATCTTGGACATCTGGGACAGGTTGCTCAGACCCTGCATAGCAAAGCAGGGCTGGTGCCATCCCACCTGCCCATGTTCTGCTGGTTCGAGCTCTAGGCAGGGAATTGCTCAAACATTATTTTGCTTAATTGTTGCTTATTAAGCTGATTTTGGGGTACCTGGGGTGCAATAGGTGTCACAAAGAACATAGAATTTGTTTTGTCAGCAGCAAGGAGCAGTGGCGGCCTGACAAGCTACCAGAAGGGCTTCATTGCCAGTGTCCATGGATCAGCCTTCACCTTTCCTGTTCCTTCCTCCCAGGTGGCGAAATTCATCGGCTCACCGCCCGGCTATGTGGGCCATGAAGAGGGTGGACAGCTCACCAAAAAGCTGAGGCAGTGCCCAAATGCTGTGGTACTCTTCGACGAAGTGGACAAAGCCCACCCCGATGTGCTCACCATCATGCTGCAGCTGTTTGATGAGGTAAATCCACATTTTGGGTTAGAGTCGACACAAGGGACATGCAGAAGGTGACAGTGAGGGGTGAGAGGGATGACAGATGGAGGAGTCAGATGATTTGGGTTGGGAGGGACCTTAAAAGTTCATCTCGTCCACCTCTCCTGCCATGGGCAGGGACACCTTCCACTAGACCGGGTTGCTCCAAGCCCCATCCAACCTGGCCTTGAACATTTCCAGGCATGGGGCAGCCACAGCTTCTCTGGGCAGCCTGTGCCAATTGGGAAGAATTCCTTTCCAATATCCCATCTAACCCTGCCCTCTGGCAGTGTGAAGCCATTCCCCCTCGTCCTGTCACTCCATGCCTTTGTCCAAAGTCCCTCTCCAGCTCTCCGGTTGATTTTGAAGGTCCCAGACTGTCCTCGGAGGCCACCAAACTCCGGGGCAACATGCTGGAAGGTTTTGGAGAGTTTTTTTGTTTTTCTTTTAAGGATTAATAACACCATTTTTCTTGCATAGATCATCACAGTAGCAGTTCAATGTGAAATCAATTCCTGTACCAGGCACTTGACAGGGCAATAACCCAAATGTTAATCTCAAGCACCCAACAAGGATTTGTGTCATTGTGCTGGATCTCTGCTGTTGGAGATGGATTGAGGAAAGAAACAGCCTGGGGAGATGCTTCTTTTCTCCTTATTTCCCTCTCTTTTTTATATTATTAATCAAGAGCACTGGTACTTCGGAAAGGTTCCTGGCTTGGTTTGGGGGCTGGGGGTTGATGCCACCGCAGCAGTGGTGGTGCTGGCAGCCCTGGTTTGCCAGGTAATCCCGCAGGGATGAGGAGCTCTGCTGCTCCGGTCACCCTGTTACAGGCATAACATGGTTATTTGTGGGCTCTGCCCAGCCTAAACCACAGCCACAGGCAGGGTTAGGGTCAGGCCTAGGGTTAGCATTAGTGCTGAGCTGAGCCTGGGGCTCGTGTCAGACCTAAAACCACCACAGGGAGGTAGGCAGAGGGTCAAAGGCTGGGGAGTTACGTGTGGGCAGCCACACAGTCGTGGAATCATTGAGGTTGGAAAAGCCCCCTGAGACCATCAAGTCTAACCCTACCCCCAGCACTGCCAAGCCCACCACTAAACCTAAATGCCACATCCACATGGCTTTTAAAGCCCTCCAAGGATGGGGACTCCAACACTGCCCTGGGTAGACTGTGCCAAGGCTGGACAACACTTTCAGGGAAGAAATGTTTCCTGATATCCAACCTGTACCTTCCCTGGTGCAACTTGAGCCCATTTATTCTTGTCCTGTCCCTTGTTACCCAGGAGGAGGCCAAGACTCCCGTCCAAGATCCAGCCTCCTGTCAGGGAGCTGTAGAGAGCGAGGTCTTCCCTGAGCCTCCTTCTCTCCAGGCTGAACAAGGACATGGACTGGCCCAACCCTCCTCCTGGCAAGGCATCTTCCAGCGCTTCCATCAGTTCTGTCCTGGATGGGGCAGGCTGGGACCATATGCAGGACAAGTTCCTGCCATTCCTGGGAGAGACAAGGACTTCTCCAACCTTATCTTTGCTTCCTTCCACCTCAATCCTTGGGCATCCCTTCAAAATTAAATCCACTCTGGGGAAAAACAGGACCCATGTTCTTTTTCCTGGTGCTTTGGCCACGTCCTCCAGCACCTGCTGACACGGCTGGTGTCATCTTGCTGTTGTTGCAGGGCAGGCTGACAGATGGGAAGGGGAAGACCATTGACTGCAAGGATGCCATCTTCATCATGACCTCCAACGTGGCCAGTGAGGAGATTGCACAGCATGCACTGCAGCTCCGGCAAGAAGCCATGGAGATGAGCAAGAAAAGGATTGCAGAAAACTTAGGTACTGGAGTTTCAATCTTCAAATCCCTAAAGAATCTCCCTCCTTCCTAACACAACTTTGTTTGACACCAGCTCAGCCACCCCTCGGCAGGGAGCACACCCAGACCCTTCAGTCCCCTCTCCACTGGTCCTAACTGGTCCACACGACGTGGGAATGCTCCTCTGCCAGGAAGTCATGAAATCCCAGAAGGGTTTGGGTTGGAAGGGACCTTAAAGCCCACCCAGTTCCAACTCCCTGCCATGGGCCAGGACACCTTCCACTAGATCAGGTTGCTCCAAGCCCCATCCAACCTGGCCTGAAACACTTCTAGGGAAGTGAGTACAGGATGAGAAAGGCTGAGAGGCTGGACAGAGCCTTTAAGACGCAATCTCCCTCGGAAGGATGTAATGTCAAATAATGAGGATTTCAGAGCAGGTCGATTGAAACTGGATGGTCTTTAAGGTCCGACCCAAACCCGTCTGGGATTCCATGATTCTCTTTATCAACTCACCCTTCTCTTTCTTTCGGGACCCTTCCAAATGCTTGCTGCAAAAGATTGTGGGTGGTTCAGGTGCTCATATTAAAGAGGAAAAGTTTTGTTTCCTCTTGGTCCTTCCCAAAAGGACTGAGCTTAATGAATTTTACCTCCCCATAGAATGGGAGCCCTGGCCTCACATACCAGGCTCCTGGAGAAAAATTTCCCAAAATGTGAATTAGGTAATAAAAGGGGAACGAGGAGAGCAAGGGCAGTCTCTGAGATTGGAAACGAACAACTCGATGTGCAGCCTCCAGTGCCTTTGCTGGTAACGCTGAGGATGGACGGATGAATGGTGATGCTAGCACCAGGGACTGTCCCTTTTAGGCAGTGTTTGTCACATGGAGCAGAGGGAAAGCCTGTTTCCATCAGATGCTGCTGTGCCTGTGGATAACCAGGCAGCCATAGACAGTGAGCAAGTTCTTTTCTCATCAATCTTAAAAAACTTACTTTGGGGTTTTTAAAATCCTTTTATGATCTTGATTGTCTGGACACCACATCTTTCTCAAGGCATCCAGCAGCCTGTGCCATCTCAGATACACCATATTCCTGCATCAGCTCCATAGGAGCAGGAAAAAACATTGGATTTTGGCATCAATTATATTTTCCAGCTTCCTTCTCCCTGTCTCTTCCTTTTACTTTGGAGAAGTGGCTGTCGACGCTGACTTAATTCAGAATCTTTAAACTTCAATCAGGCTGGGTAAAGGACAAAACACATCGTCAACTGAACTTTCCAGAATAACATTTGAAAATGCCAAACGTTTCCCTGCTCAATGAGGAGAGCATTGAATTTTAATTTCTGGGACAGTACAGCTGCAGCAGGAGAGGAGCTGGGGAGGGCATTTGGGCACAGCAGCTGCCCTCAATTGGGTTTCGAGGAGCTCCTGCCCATTTCCTGAGCTCTCAGTGTGGAGGTGCCATGGCAGGAGGTCACTAAAGTGCCTGGCAGGCAGATAAATGGGAAGATAAAGGGAAGGAGCTGCTTCCCCAGTGGGCTCTGCATCCACCAGTGGCAGCAGCAGATATTACATGTGGGAAGTGGGAATGCTGGTAGCAGTGCTGGCTCCTCTGCCTTTCTAGCTCTCCTCTGGCAAAACACTGGGCCAGACCTACTGGCATCCCTGCCCTTGAGAGAGGGGTTGGAACTGGATCAGGTGATTCCAGAGCACCCTGCACCACTTTGGGCATTAGGGGTAACCTCCTCACTCCCTACAACTGCCTGAAGAGAGGATGTAGAAGGGTGGGCATCAGTCTCTTTCTCAGGTAAACAAGTGACAGGACAAGAGGAAACAGTCTCAGTTTATGCCAGGAGAGGCTCAGGTTGGATATGGGGGAAATTTATTCCCCAAAAGGGCTGTTCAGCCCTGGCACAGGCTGCCCAGGGCAGTGGTGGAGTTCCCATCCCTGGAGGGATTTAAAAGATGTGTGGATGTGGAACTTGGGGACATGGTTTGGTGGTGGCCTTGGCAGTGCTGGGGGAACGCTTGGACTTGATGGTCTCAGAGGGGCTTTTCCAACCTAAACCACCTATCCAGTGGAGCCTGAGAACCCCTTCTGCCACTGCTGGTGAGGGGCAGCAATCTTCATCAAGGCTGCAAAGCCGGGACAGGCTCCCAGCACCCAGCATGGGTCTGTGTCCCCTGCCCTGCCCTGCATGCCAGGATCCGATCCAGAGCACAGGAATCTTATCTGACTGTGAGCACCCTGGTGTCGAACAGCACATGGAGGCTAATGGGTGCAGAATGGGTGAAGCTGTGGGAAGAACTGGGATGATGAAGACAAAGAGGAAGGTGGCACTGGGAGGAAGACGGGTGATGCTGCAGCCAAGCATCCAGAGAGGTTGGGAGCCAGGATTCGAGAGCAGCCAGACCCTGGCTCCATCTGCAGTCAGCGGAGGGAAATAGACTGCAGCTGGAGCGGTGCCGCAGGCACCCTGAGCATGAGATTGGTGTTTGCTGGAGACATCGTACACTCTTCTGTGCTCACAGCCCCAGAGGGGCAGTGTGCTCTGTGTGTCAGGTCATTGGTGGCTGTGGAGCCCAGCCGGGCACTTGAGCTGCCCAAAACCTCTGGGAGCAGCTCCTGTGGGCACAGAGCAGGGAGCAGAGGCAGAGCCAGGGCTCTTTGGCCATTCAAGGGAGCCACATCAGCGTAGGATGTTCCCCTGCAGCACCACAGGACACCCAGAACTGCTGTCCACAATGCCAAGTGCAGGGACACCACGCTGCCAGAGCAAACTGCTGGCACATGTGGAGGTCCCATGTCTGTCCTGCAGTACCCCCCCAACCCTTCCCTGCCCTCAGCTCCAGCTCATCCAGACAGAGGTGAAGCCAGTGTCCCTCTGTCCCTACTGACACCCCCATCCACCTCTCTTCCAGAGGATGTCCAGATGACTGACAAGATCACCATTTCCAAGCAGTTCAAGGAAAAGGTTATTCGCCCCATCTTGAAGGTATGGATGTTGTTTTCATGACTGATGTTTCAGGTGTCCTGAGCTTTGGTCCCAGACTCCTTCCCTGTGTTTCTCTCCCAGCTATGAGAGAAGGGATGTAACCCCACTAAAAATGTTGGAGGGACCTTTCAGCAAGGTCAGAGCAGAAATAAAGCACAGCTTCTTTACTCTTGGAGTGGAGCCACGATGCATGGTGGGAAGGGGGCACAGGACAGGAACTGCTGCGGTGCAATTTGGGGGTTCTCTGCTCTCCCAAGGTCAGGAAAACCTGACTGCAGTGACATCCCTGTGACCTTCAGTTTCTTTAAGATGTTTCTGGGTGCTGTCCAGCTCCATGGCATGGGGGTGAGATGGCTGCTGGGAGCTGTGGGAGGTGAGATGATCCCTGGGGAACTCCTTATGCAGTGCCACCCTCACTGCTGTTCCCATCAGAGTCACCATCCCTCTCCCTGCTGACCTCCTGCTTTGTCCCTGCAGGCTCACTTCAGACGGGACGAATTCCTGGGGAGGATCAATGAAATTGTCTATTTTCTCCCTTTTTGCCACTCGGAGCTCATCCAGCTGGTCAACAAGGAGCTCAGTTTTTGGGCCAAAAAGGTAAAAAAAACATCAATGGCTTTAGAGGGGACTTCTCAGAATAACTCTGGAAGAATCCCTGCTGGAGCATCTATCCTGGGGTAGACACCGTGATGTGTGTGTATCTTTACCATCATCATACAAGCTGTTGAACTTGGGGTGCTGAGGAAAGTCGGGACCTCTGGGAGCAGCAGAGATGGTTCCTCTTGGACTGGAGCAGGGGTGAGCTCCAGGCCACCTTCAGAGATGTCACTTGTCTAATTGGTCTTTGCACGTCTGAGCTCTCTAGGGGCTAAATGGGATTTTGGGGTCCCTTTGTTGTGGTGGAACTGGCCTGGTGGAGCTCAGCCCTTCTCAGCACCCCAGTTCTCACTACTCAAGGAGAAGGGTGCCAGTCTTGCTGGGGGCCATCCATAATTCTTCTTCCTCTTCCTCCCCTCCCCCCTGGCAGGCCAAGGCAAGGCACAACATCACACTGCTGTGGGACAGGGAGGTCATGGACGTGCTGGCTGATGGCTACAACCTTCACTACGGTGCCCGCTCCATCAAACACGAGGTGAAGGCAAGAGGGAAGTTGGGGTGAAGTTCATGTTGTCACCTCCAGCCCCACTGCCCAGGGAGAGTCGGGATTGGAAAGGCATCAAAAGAGAGATGGAGTCGCTGGAACAAATCCAGAGGGATTCTCCATCTCCAGGGTCATGGAGATGCTTTGGGGGCTGTAGCCCCTCTGCTCTGGAGATGGGCTGGGAGAGCTGGGGGTGTTCAAACTGGACAAGAGAAGGCTCCAGGGAGACTTCAGAGCCCCTGCCAGTGCCTAAAAGGGCTCCAAGAGAGCTGGAGAGGGACTTTGGACAAGGGCCTGGAGTAATAGGTTAAGGGGGGATAGCTTCAAACTAACAGAGGACAGGGTTAGATGGGATATTGGGAAGAAATTCTTCCCTGTGAGGGTGGTGAGGCCCTGGCACAGGCTGCCCAGAGAAGCTGTGGCTGCCCCATCCCTGGAAGTGTTCAAGGCCAGGTTGGACGGGGCTTGGAGCAACCTGGTCTAGTGGGAGGTGTCCCTGCCCATGGCAGGAGGGTATGAAATGCTAACAGACTTTAAAAAGTCCTTTTCAACCCAAACCCTTCCATGATTTCATGACTGTGTGGGTCTGACCCTCCTCATCTCTGGGGAGATGTCAGTGGTCTGAGGGAGGAAGTGGCACACCCACACTCCAGAGACAGGGAGTAAGTGGGATGAAGAGAAGGTTGCATGATTCTGCACTACCTGAGGGTGGGAAGGAGCTGGCCCTCTCCATGGGAGGCTTTCCACAGGGTTTTCCTGTCAGGATCTGGTCTGTCCCTCAGGTGGAGCGGCGTGTGGTGAACCAGCTGGCGGCTGCCTACGAACAGGACCTGCTGCCACGGGGCTGCACCCTCAGGATCACCGTGGAGGACTCGGACAAGCAGCTGCTGAAAACAACAGAGGGGTCTTCCTCTAGCACAGAAAAATCCAAGGTGCCGACCCTGCGGCTGGAGATTGTAGAGAAGGACAGCAAGGCCCGAAAACTGGAGATCCAGGCACCGCTGAACCCCGAAAACATCACTTACTTCTTGTAGGCAGCGCTGGGCGCTCACAGTGGCAGTGAAACACCCCGAGAGTTGGAGTGAGCGGTGTCAGAGAGGGCAGAGCCACGGTCCTGCCACCGCTGGGCACGGGCACAGGCACAGGCACGGACACGGACACGGACACAGATATGGGCAGGAGCTGCCCCGGGGTGGGCATGAAGGGCTCTGGGGGTGAAGCCGTGGGTGACAAGGTGCCCTGGTGCCATTCAGGGATGGGTCACTGGAGGGTCCTGGGGTTTCACAGGGTGTCGGAGTTTTTTAAGGAAGGGGGAAGCACATTGTGGACCATGCAGGAGCTGGGATGAATTTGTCATTCCCATGGGAGGGGGCTTGCTGGGATAGCTGGGCTTGGCAAGGTGGGGGATGGGAACTGAGTGTGAGTATAAAAGCCACCAGGCACTTGCTCTGTATCGTCCCTGTTTCTTTCTGGCAATAAACATGCTATGTGCATCCAACCCTTTGTGTCCCCAGAAGGAGCAGCCGTGGGGACCACCATCCTCATCCCAGGGCACTCCCGGGTCTCCTGCTCATCACCAGGAGCCAGGAATGTCACCAAGAGCTGGGACCCACTGTCACATCTCCCCAGCCCAGCCAGGTGACATCCTGGTGCAAACCCCTCGCTGAACCTTTTTCTCATGACCTTCTTCCAGGCAATATTTAATATCTCAGGTGGAACTGAGCTGTCCAAGTTGTCCTCATGGGGACATGGAGGCTGTGGCCCCCCCGTGGGGGCTCCTTCAGGGAGCTGCTCGTGGTGGAATAGGAGACATGGTCACTACTGGGGGCCACCCCGGCCATGGGTTTTGAAGAGTAGAACATGAAATACATATGGAAATCAAACCCCCCCAGGATTAATGAGCCCCGAGTCACTGTCCCTTGGGATGCAGACAGGATCCCTATCCCACTGTTACCTCCTACCCCGATGTCCCCATGGGCGTTTGGTTCTGGTGCTGGTTCTTGTCTTCCAGAGATACAAGGAGGTTTGTTAGAGGATGCATCTTCCTATCTCAGTAGCTTTTTCCTGGCTTAATGCCGGGGGCTGGAGCGGGATCCCATCCCTGGAGGGTTTGGGAGTGTGACCAGGCTCTGCTGGAGCCTCCCAAGGTCAGGTTCACTTCCACAGGCACACATAGGTGTGCACCGAGGTGTGCAGTGAGGTCTGCGTGCACGTGCACGTGTGTGCATGGGAGCACGGAGGTGTGACACACGTGTGTGCATGGGAGCACGAAGGTGTGACACACATGTGTGCAGGGGAGCACAGAGGTGTGACACACCTGTGTGTGTGGCTGTGTCCTCCTGAGCACAGCCATTCACCGGGCTGTGCCCTCGGTGTGTGCTCAGGTGAGCACGGGGGTACCGGTGTGCCCTGCCATGCCACGCTGTGCTGGGTCACGTCCCCTCACACCACGCTGTGCCATCACTCTGTGCCGTGCCATGCTGTGCCATGCCATGCTGTGCCAGGTCACGCTATTTCCTGCCAAGTCACATCATCCTGTTCCATGCCGTGCCGTTCCATTCCACACCGTGCCACCCTCTGCCATGCCACGTCAACACTGTGCCAAGCTGTGCCAGCCCCATGGATCGTAGCCCCATAGGCAGGAGCTGGGGCCACATGGGCCCTCCTCAATCCTTTGAGGTGGTTTTCTTGGTGCCAACACAGGTAAATGGGCTTCCACTGCCAGGAGGAGTGCCTGGGAGCATGGGATCTGGAGGAAGAACCACTGGGCTGTGCCAAACACATCCAATTCCCAGCATCAGAACCCCTTGCTGGCTCCTGATCCAGTCAGGAGGGTGCAGAGGGTGCCACTAGTGGAGGCTCAGGACACCCTGGAGCACCCCAGCTTTGTCCCCAGGAACAATGTGGCAGTGGACAGAGGCCTCTGGCACTATTGGGAGCAGCTGTGGGGCTGGGGGACCCACCAGGACCCCCTGACACATAACCTGGGGGACTCCATGGGGCGATAAGGCTGGAGAGTGTGGGAGATAGGGGGATGATAAGGTGGGTGCTATCATCCCAACCAAGCTGAGGCTAGAGCTGGGGGAATCTGGGGTGTGACCAGAGGGGATACTGCAGAGGGGTCCCATCAGAGAGAGAGATCCATTGGAGGGGTTCCATCAGAGGAGGCTCACCCATCAGAGGGGTCCCACTCGAGGGGTCCCATTGGAAGGAGCCCCCCATCAGACAGGGGTCCCATCAGAACAGTCCCTTTGGAGCAGTCCTATCAAAGCGGGTCCAATTGGAGAGGGTCCTATCAGCCCCCCCACCAGCTCTGGAGGGACCCCAACCCACCCAGGCAAATGGACATAGCTCCAAGCCCCCCGGCAGCCCCCAGCTCTCAATGGGATGGAGTGACGAAGGTCCCCATCCCCATCTGCCCCACCGTGCCCAGCCCTCCCTGCTGCCAATGCTACCCGTTTTGGGGGCAGGGGGCGTCAGCCTTCACCCCCTTCCCCATTCGGCAGCACTGGGGACACCCCGCTGCCAGCACCAATCTCCCTTCATCCACCACAATCGGCAGGGATCACCCACATCCACATCCCACGGGAGCCGCGGGGATGCAGGACAGCTCCCCGGCCCTACCCCTCAGCTGCGCCCCATCCCACTCCCCTCCGTGTTCCCCTCCCTCTGCTCTCCCCCTACATCTCCCTCCTCCTCCTCCTCGCCCTCCCGGCTCTCCCCGGCTCTGGGTAGCACCAGCAGCTCCTTGCGTGGCAGATTGCTGCCTAATTAGTTTAGAGGGAAAACTTAATTGAATTAACTTTTCACAGCTCCAGCAGCCCGACAGTGGGGCCTCGCTCCGCGCCAGCCCCACGCCCTGATCGAATTAACTTGTTTAGCAACCTGCCCGCTCGGCCGCGCAGCTGGGGTGGGCGCGGGGGGGCACCGCCAGCACCCACCGGGGGCCCGGGGGCTCGGGCGGGGGAGCGGAGACAGATGACCGGCCGGGGGCAGGGGGGGCTGTTCCCAGGGAACGGAGTCCAGGAGGGAGCAGGACCCTTTGTGGCTTGAGACGTGAGGCAGAATGCAGGATGGGCGTGGGGCAGGACACGAGGCAGGAGAGATGGCAGGGCACGGGCCAAGAGACAGGGCCGGAGGTGCGGCAGGACACAAGACAGGATATGGGACAAAACACAGGGCAAGACCCGGGGCAGGATGCACGGCAGAAAGTGGGGAAGAACGCAGGTTAGGACAGGAGATGGGACAGAATAGAGGGGAGAAGGTGGGACAGGACGCGGGGTTGGATAAAGGGCAGGACGTGGGGCAAGACAGGTTCGAACCGATCCCACAGAACCCAGCCCGAGTCCGTTCTTCCCCCGCCCCCCCCCGCGCCCCCTNCCCAGAACCCAGCCAGAGTCCGTTCTTCCCCCGCCCCCCCCGGCCCCCTGGGGGGCCCAAAGCCCTTCATTGGGCACAGTTAGACTTTTAAATCCTCTTTAGTGAAAGTGTTTGTCTTGAAAATGTCCCAAATCCCGCCAAATCCTCCCCAAATCCTCCCGCACCCCTCCTCCCCACATCCCCCTCTGGTGACGCTGAAAGGGGCGAAAGCCTTTGCCTTGGTCCCTGCAGGGGGGTGGGGGGATGGAGTGCTTTGAAATTCATCCGGGCTGAAAATTGGGGAGGGGGATTGCAAAGACCAGAGCCCCCCGAGGAGAGAGGGGTGGGACTGAGTACCCCTCCAAAGCCGCCTGCTCGCCCCATGCACCCGGGGACGGTGGAGGGCACCCAGGGATGGGGTGTGGTGGCGTTGCTGCCCTGCTGCCCCTGGGATGCTCAGCCCCAGAGGCATGGCATGGCATGGCACGGCATGGCATGGCATGGCATGGCAGGGATGGAGATGGGGATCAGGATGGAGATGCACATGGGATGGAATGGCATGGGATGGGGACAGGGACGAGACTGGAATGGGGACAGGGACAGGGACAGGGACAGGACCGGGATGGGATGGGATGGGATGGGATGGGATGGGATGGGATGGGATGGGACACCCCACCATGCATTCCTTCAGGAGCTGCTCACCTCGGCCTGTGGGACCCCCTCAGGCGGGCGGCACTGCAGCAGCACCTCGTGCTCCAGCGGGACCTCCTTGCCCAGCGGCTCCTGATCAAAGTTCTTCCGTAGGTCTGGGAGGGGAAGGAAAAGCCAGGGGTTACCAGCCTGCAGCAGGAACAGGGCAGCCTCCAAAACTTTGGTGGGTGCCTCAGCACCAAGCACCCATGAGTCAGGAAGTCCCTCTGGCATAGATAGCCAGGGCAAAACATGTCCTGGGAGGAAGGAGCTGAAGAACCATGATTTCCATGGATTTGGCGCAGCACATGGTGCTCAAGGATGATATATTTCCTCCTTCATGTGCTTGCAAGCTTATACCCCANAGTCCTGCGTGGCCGCCATGGAGGCGAGCTACGAGTTCAGCCCCTGCTGCCAGGCGGGCTCCTTCCAGTACAGCCCCATGCGGGGGGGTTTCGGGCCCGCGCCCGCCTGCGCCCCCCTCGCCTCCGCCAGCTGCGCCCTTGGCGCCCTCCGCGACCACCAGCCCTCGCCCTACTCGGCAGGTAAGGGAGAGGGACCCCCCGACCCGCCGGGAGCCACCAGGGACACCCCCTCAAGCAGCCCCTGGACGGGCGTGAGGGAGCGGCCGTGCCGTCGGGGCTGGCAGGGATCGGAACTGGCGGGGGCCC